>VZSV01000129.1:1883897-1927725 GCA_013398735.1 Nothocercus julius | reverse complement strand
CCTGGGGGGAAGCGGCTGCGCAGCCGGGCTGGGGGGGCGCTCCCGGGGCTCGCGGGGCGGGAAGGAGGCCCCGCGTGCCCCCCTGTCCCCCCGCCGTTAGGGCGTCCGCCGTCCCGCGGGGAGACACCCGCCCGCCGCCGCCGGGGGAGCTCGGCGGCTGCCCCCTCTCGCTGCGCGGGCGAGGTGGGCAGGGGCCGCGGCGCCAAGCGCCCCTAGCGAGAGCGGGTTTGCTCTCCCACGGCGCGGGGGAGATTCCCCCACCGTCCCTGGAGCGGGCGCCCTGGTTGGGGGAAGAGGTGCCCCCCGATTCCTGGGGGGGTTGCTGCGAATCATCTGTAGCGCCTGCCCCCTCCTGACTGCGTAGCTGCTGGGTGAGGAAGAATCCTCCTAAAAGCGGGGAAGGAGACACCCCTTCTGACACTCAGCTGTTCCCCACACCCAGCCCCGTAGTGAGTGGGGGGCCTCCGTGAGAAAGGGAGGCAGTCCCCAAAGCAGGAATAAGCCAAACACCCCCCTTCTACCTGCCCCACTCACCTAGTGATACCAGTCATTTACATTTGGTTAGCAGGCAGCAGAGAAAGTAAGTCAGGCACTTAGGTTTAGGATTTAGGTACTCTTCCCTTTCCAGTTGCTGTTGGCCACTGGATAAAAATATTATTTCCACTACTGATCTGGTCATCCTTCATCCTAAAGAAGATCCCTCCATTCCTAAACCAAGAGGGTTTTTCTCCAGATAACCTCTGCAAGGAGAGAAGACACGCCTCCAGGGAAGGAAAAAGACAGATTTTGCTGATAATATCCACAGAGTTAGCAGAATTCTTCCAGAGATTTTCCTAGCCCTAAGGACGAGGTGTACCTACAGGAGAGAGAAGAGAGACCTCCAGGTAGGGAGACTGTGGAAATTGCTCTCTCAATCTGACAGCGAAGAGAAGAAAATGCTCTGTTGTGGAGACCTCCCCTTTAGTAGTTAGCTGCCAATAGAGAGACCATTTCCATCCCAGGATAAAACTAGCAGTTTTAGGGGACTGAAAGTCCCAAGCAGATAGTTTTAACACTTGAGATCCTGGTTTCATTCACAATCCCCTGGCCCTCAAAATCTTTCTTGAAGAAGCTCTTGGAGTAGCTGACAGCAACATTGATGTTCTGAGGATGGGACTCAAAGGAGTGTGAAGGGCAGCACGCTAGAAACCAGCCTTGAAGATCCATCTTCCTCCAGAAAATCTCCCAGAGTGAGTGACCACATTATGTCGTCTCTGTCTTCCTTTCTGTCATTCTCTTTCCCTCTCTCTTTATTGTTTTCCGTGTCTTTTTCCTCTTGGTATCTGCTTTTCTATGAATCTTTCCTGTCTCCTCCTACTTACAAATCTCTTCCCAAGCTTCTTTTTCCGCATATCTTTTTCCATCTCTCTCATTAATAACATTTACACATTACAGGGGATTGACCTGATCCTTTCTCTCACTGTTTAGTTTATGGGTAACTCTCGCCCTAATTAATTGTAGCAAACCTCTCCCTCTCCTTTCTACTTGCTTTCTTTGGTGTATTGATTTTGTCCTGGGCTCGGCCTTTATCATCAGCAGCGTGAAATTAATTTACGTTATCCAGTAGTCATTGAGAGGGATAATAATGGCAAAAAAAGAAAAGAATGAAGAAAAATGAAGAGTGATTTGTAGTGTTAGTGTCTAATAGTGTGTGTGTGTGTATATATATATATATATGTTTTATATTGTGAGTGTCAGGTGTTTTCTGAGTGAGTCGTGCTATGAACATAACTGTAGGAATAGAATCATTGTGAGATGCAGATCTGGTTGTGCTGGGAAGATGAATGTGCAGATACCAGTGCTAACACTCTGAAATGAAAATCATACTGTACTCTGGGGCTGTGAGATCAATCCTGGCAAGAGTGCCCTTGAGAGTTGATCTTTTTGTACTTAGGGGGCTAGGGATGAAAGTCATAGCAACACTGGTGGAGTCTTCTCTGGAAGTCAAAAAAAAAAAAAAAAAAGCCATTACATTGGCACTAGTCTTCATATGTGCTTTCTTCTGTGTTCGGCATTAAAAATATCAATCTTAATGCTGGTGTCATGGTGAGCCAGGCTGGTTGCTTTTTTGTGTATGGGACAATTAAATTTGTGTCCAAATGAGTATTCTGACACTGACATCGTGATTTCCTGAGAAATCAAGTCCATGGGAGACTTGACTAAAGTCAAGCCAAAGCAGATGCCTTTAGCAGAAGCATCATCCCTAAGGATATCTCACTTGAGATATTCCTGTTTCTGTTCTCCAGTGAGACAGTCCTGAGAATATCCAAGGATAAAAGGATCCTTGGCCAGGACAGGTACTGTTTGGAATTCAGTAGGATGCACAGCAGTTAACAGGGAATCCCAGAAGAAGAAACTCCATGGTATGATTTGGCAGTAAGATAATAGAAAAGAATCCAGGTCCCTCCCAAGGTGATTCCCCATTTTTGCAGTGATTTTGGCAGTTAACAGTAGGTTGAGAAGATCTCTTTTTTTTTTTTTTGCTCCTTTGTTTCAAAGGAAGGCTGAACCATGAAGACATGAAGTATATATTCATATATATACTGCTATTCTAGCAGTATAGGTACCTGTTGCCCTATAATTGTGCAATCAGGCTGTTTTGAGTAGAGGCATGTTATCTAGGCAAGGTAAGAGATAACTGAGTCATTTTGGCCTTTGTACACTCAAGGGGGTTACTGACTTTTCATGTTCTTGAGGTTAATTTACCTTCCTCTGCCCCTTCTTCACTGTAATGACTTGACATTTTTCAAGTGCCTTTTGGCTCTGGTGGATGCCAGGGTGCTTTACTGAATCTATATGCCAGCCTTACAGAATTCTGCTCTCCCACAATGGCTATCTTTGTGTGTTTAAAATGTTTTATCCTTGATTAGTGGGATAAAGAGCAATATTTATGTTTTCTGCCTGAGCTTTCAGCATTTCTGACAGACCTGCAAGGCTGGAAGTCATGCTGTAGTGTAATTATTATTTATTTGTTAGTTACTGGCTGGGTATTCAGTGCTGACTCAAGCATGCAAAATTAAGGCAGTCTCTGCTCTGAAGATCTTGTAGTCTATAAGGCAGCTCTACAAAAGTCAGGGCCTGATGGTAAATTCAAGGAGAGGAATCATTTTTACACGACATGGCTTTCAGTGTGATGATGTTGGTATTTAAGTTGTTGCTAAAAAGTTGCCAAAATGCACCTTCCTCTGAGGTAGAATACTGCAGCTCTTCTGCACCATTTATTTAATATAAAAGTATTCATAAAAGAGGGAAAATATTATCCATCTTCATAAAAGTGCAAGGTACTTTATAGGTATGTTTAACTGAAAGTGCTATGTCTTTAAAAGTTTATGCCAATACTGTTAAACTAGAATGACTAAAATAGGATTTCTAAAACTAAATTTAGGTATCCGAGTAAATAGCCAAATTCTCCTAAGTGATCAAGAACTTTGAGGTGACTTCAGTAGAAGGTAAAAAGTCTTAAGCATTCGCGTATGCAATACTTAATTGTATGTGTATGGACTGGTAAATTTAAACTTGTGCATTCATGCTTTTAAAGTTGAAGCAGTCTGATCCTTTCCTATGTGCGCTCCATTCCCAGTGAAGTTTGAGAGCTGTGAGCAAGGCTCTTCTCAGGTCAAGCTCATTAAATAAAAATTCTTATTAAATAAAATTAAATGCGAAGGTCTAGAGACTTATGGGAAAGTGATTACTAAAGGATCAGAAGGTTATATTAATGTTATATTAATATTTAATAATGTTAAATTAATGTTTAAGTATGTGTTCTGTAAATTCCTGGGGGTTTTGTCCTGATATCTGGTTCTGCAGACAGTGTCTAGGTCAAAATAAGGAGTGAGACAATTTAGAATGAAGTAGAATAATCTATTTAGGGAGTGTGAATGTCATGTCATAGCCCTAGATGTGGTTGGGAGTCCTGTAATGCTTATTTTTTTTCTGCAAAATATGACTGAATTTTGGTACCTCTGGAGAAGAGATCCCAGCCTTATCTGTTCTGTGGAGTTTTTTTCCTTACCCCAGAGATGCAGGTATCCATTTTTACTTGATTTCATCATCCTTGCTCCCTAAAACTTCAGCGGACCTTCATGTAGTGAGAGGTCCAGCCTCCACCAGAATTTAGAGTTTTGTCCCTTTACTTCAGCAGTCAAGGTGATACGCTTAATGGCAACTATAGTATGTTACCGTATTAACCCCGTACTGTCGTATTAGCCCTCAACGGCAGGACTAAGATGATTCTTATTTTACGCTGCTATCAGGCCTGCATTACTTTTGTCATTAGCAACCGAAAGATGCTTTCAGACTTGTTTTTCCATTTACTGCTCTAAACTTTGGATAGAATTGTAACTGGTGACTTTCAGGCAGAACCCTGTATTTCGCAGTATGCTGTTTACAAACTTTGTATCTGTACTGTGCTTCGGAATTGAAACTTTAGTTCAGGAATATTGTTTCTAGTCTTCTGTGGCTCTACAAATATGAGTAGTGCCCAGATTAGTGGACAGCCTAAAATGGTATCTCTAAAACATGTGAACTCTCCACTTATGTTAACTCTGAAACCTAAAGAAAAGCATGTAAACCTCTACATTGCTGATTATTGTACTTCCTTATTTTAACAGGAATGTCCGGTTGATGTGTTTATTCCCCCAAAGCTTGTCGTTTTTGTAGCAGTCGGTATTGCTACTTGCTACCTGTTCTGCAGTTAATGTTTCCTCCTTCCTTCTAGAGGATGTAAGATGAACATAAAAATCCATGGCGTACTTCCACTGTCCCCCTGGCTTTTAAAGGCAGTCTGTGTGAATGTGTTACTGAGAGAGCCAGCCCCCGCCTGTGTGTTTTCACACTTAATTAATTGTAAAATTTTCATACTAAGTTTGAAATGAAACATATGCAAAATCCTGAGAGTGTTTCAAAATTCAGAGACCTCCGCAGCAGAGTTTAGAACCAATTTACACCCCTAGCATGAGCCTTCAGGTTGGTGTCTTAAAGGCAGAAGATGCAGCATGCCAGTGATGTTGCTGGTTCCTGTCCTTTGTCAGCCCCTTCCCAAGTGCCATCCCTGGCTTCCTAACATTGTGTCATAGTCAATTTTTTGTCCTGCACCTTTAAGGCTCAGCGTGTTTCCACCCTGCCTACGTCTTTATTCTCATTTCCTCCTACACCCCAGTGCTCCTCCCAAGTCTCTCACTACTGCCCTTTGCATCTCATTTTCCTTTGGCCTTCTGTCCTCGTCTCCTATAAAGCCTAAAACACTCGTTTTATCCTCATAAGGCAAGCATTCCCCATCTCCTCCCTAAGATTAGTTTGTGTCAGGAATCCTTTCTCGGGGCGTTTCACAGGCCTTCTTGTTATTACCACACCTGCATTTTGACCCCTCTTTTGGCTTTCGTTAAATTATATTCTTGTAGAGACACAGTATTTTTTTTTTAGTTTGTTTTGTTTGAGATTGTGTCAAGAACCCCGTTCTTTTATAAAACTGAATAATAAATACAATTTTGTTCCTCTGAAAACATCTGGTTCTTCTAGGCTGGTAATGGCACTAGCACTTTGTCTCCATAATCTGTCTGATTCATTCTCCTACTCTTCCTTTTCTCCAGTCCCTTTCCCTTCCTTAGGAGTAACCAGATTTGAGTTGTGAATTAGAATGAAAAGCTCCTGTGTTGCATTCTCTAGTTCCTTCTAGCACTTCAGGAATTTGCTTTTGAAGTGGGATGATCAATTTGTGCAAGGTCCAATATCCCTTTCCCACCCTTTCTAAACTAGTCAGTTTACCTAATGTAAAATCAAGCTAGGCCAAGTAACTACAAAGTGTTGGAGGATGTTTCAGGGACAGGGGGGAGATAAGCGTTATATATCTCCAGACTTGTTTTTATTTCTTTTTTTTTCTTAAAAATTGAACTGCTAATGTTCTTTGCCTTGTGAGACTCTGTGGCTGATTATAGTAGAAATATCATATAATTAGGGTTAAAAGTTAAAATCTGAATAATTGAAAAAGAATTGAAACTTTTTGTGATCGTGAAGTAAGGGAGCAAAGTTTCTGAATTCTCAGTTTCTCCCCCAAAAGTGTTCATTAAAAATAATAATAATAAAAAAAATTCTCTATCAGCAACATGCAGAGAAATCAAACTATTAAGCTTATTTTCTTTGAAATTTCTTTAAAATTAGCTCAACAAAGCCGATACGTTTTCCGTGTGAAGAATTGGTGTTGGATTTGGGAGATCTGTGCCTCGTTTGCTGGCTGACCTTGGGTTACGTGTGTGGTTTCCCATTTATATATCAATAAAAGTATCGATCCTTTGTAACTGTTTCAAAGCCTAAGGATGAACAACGGGCTATAAGGGCTGGGTGTTACAACTGATACTCTTCATATTGTTGATTGCCTTGATTGGAACATGGGATTGAACTCCAACTCTTTAGACCAACTTTTGTGGCATTAAAGAGTGAAAGCATGAGGCTCCGATTTCTTTTTCTTTAAAGAAATATCTCAAAACTCCAGAACTGAAGGGTGAGGGTTCCTATACCATATCTGTAGCTTAGAACTGTTTTTTAAGTTGAATTAAGTGTAGATATTCTGACTCCTTTGAATCTTTTTCCTTCTAAGATCTCTAATGACCTTTTCTTGGCCAGGCCTCGGGATCTCTGTTCCATCTTCATCCTTCTTGGCTTCCCTGCTGTTTTTGACACTTGATCATGCTCAGTCTTGAAATCTTGTCCTCTCCTGACTTTTATGCCTGTGTTTTCCAGGGTTCCCTCATACTGTTCTAGTCGCTCATTCAGTAGCTTCTTCATTAGCCTTTCTTCATTTATTTTTTCAGAAGTTGGATGCATAGATCCATCCCTGGTGTATTCTCTGCTTTTCTTCACCACTGTCTTCATGCCAGTCACACTAGATTACACATTTCAGCTTACTTTCTTAGCACTTTTTTCTTCAATGATTTGCTGCTGCTTAAATGAATCACTGAGACCAAAATGGAACTCTCCAGATCTTTTTTTAGGATTTCCTTTTGTTTCCTGCTTTCCTCTGAATCCCACTGCTGTTGCATTGCAGATACAGGATAGAGCCTCATCCTCCAGTTTCATGGCCTTGGTCTTCTGCTTCTTTCTCAGTCTGTTAAGGCACCCTCGTGCTTTCCTATCTTCCACCCCCATGTGCTTTGGCTGACCTTTGCAGACTGTGTTGCCCTTCTTCGCTCTGGTTAAAAATGCCATGGCTAGTCTGTCTTCTAGCGTGTTTTCTCACCATGTTACCTTCTCCTCCCCTGCCGTCCTGTCCATTTGCTGTCATCTACCAAATAATGGTGCAGCCGTACTTAAGGGCCTTTGTGTTTGTATTTCGTCCTTATCTATCTTTGTCTTTTATTGTATTGCCCTCTGCTCTGCTAGTAACGTGTTATGCTGGGCTTTTCAGTTTCTTCCATAAGCATCCTTTCTTCCTCAGATGACTCCTACCTTGATACCTATGGAAACGTGCCAGCCAATAGAGACCAGTCATAGTGGAGAGTACTTGTTTATCTGTTTGAAAATTATGCAAAAGGACCGAATTCACAGATAGTTGGCTTATTATGTTTATCCTTTCCATCCTGACACTTTTTTTTGTGAAGGAGAGTGATTACAAAATAAATAAAGATGATCATAAGCAAAGACCCAAGCCCAAAAGAACTAGGATGGAAATAAGTATGGACTGGTTGAAAAAGTGTTGTCTTTATCTCTGAGGGACTGAAGAGGAGGTTTAGCTTGAGGATGATACTCAAAGTGGAGCCCTTTTACATTAGGATGCAGAATGCCAAGTGGCTATGCTAGGATTTTAACAGAGAAAGAGCTATTAATGGTTGTTTCTTGCTAGAGAGATTCAGAACTTGATGCTGAGTTTCAAACTTTGTATAAATCTTTACAAGTTTTGGTCCTGGCTAGGAGTTGTCAGGTGTTTTGTCTCCTGGAAGACATTTCAATCACTTCAGTACAAAAATAACAAGACCTGAAAGAAAAGCAAAGAAGAATAACTTAAAAGTGGTTGGGACCTAATTTGTGAACTTTATACAGTACTAATTCTTATGATCAGTCTCAAACTTGAATTTCAGCTGCACTTTGCTTCCAAGCTCTCATTTAGCAAGCTATTCCACTGTGCTTTGGTAATCTTAAAACTAGGAGCATCTGCTGTATCTATGTTCTGACCACCTGGTATACAATTAATTCATACTTGACACCAATTTTCTTATTCTTTATAAATTCAATATGCATTTCTTCCTACTGCTTGCTATCCATTTCCATAAATGGGACAGAATGGGTTGCGGCTCATTTCAGCAGTGATTGCAGAGCTCATATTGACTAATCGCCCTTTCAGTGATTCAGCCTTTGGCGAGCAGGTTCCGACCACTTGAAGTCGGGTTTTCATTTTCACTATGCCTAGCTGACATTTATTTAGGGAGCCCTCTTATGTTTAAACTTCATAGTATTTCTGTTATTCAACTGCAAGGTCAACAGTAATCTTTGACTGACATCCTTTTTTTTTATGGAAATAGAATGTAATTTTTATTTGTAAGTGTATAATGCATTCTTCTAACATGAGTTTCTGTAGCTGTCTTTGCAATGATGTGAAGATCTTCTGAGCAAGATGTTTTGCATGCTGATCTACTTCTGATGTTGTCTCTAATTTCAGAGACAATCTGGGTAACATATCAATGTTTTCATATCCTGTGCAGCAGGTTTGCCACTGGATGTGATTCTGATAGACAGCTAAAATTGAAATCTTTCTCTTCAACCTGCATGCTTCCAGAAGGTTAGGGGAAATACCGTATTACAGATGCAGATTCTCTCACATAGACTTTCTGGTTTCCAAGGTGTTTTTCTTCTTTTTTTTTTTTTTTTTTTTTTTTTTTTTTTTTTTTTTTCCCTAGCTATGTACTTATAAAATTGAGTTACTCCAAAAACAGTACCCAATACCTTTCTGAGTGTAAGAATAATTGTTTTGTTAATATTCTTGAAACAAATGCCAAATATTTCTCTTGTCTGTCTTGGCATACGTTTAGAATTACAGCTCCTACTTCCAGTGGTAAAATCCTTCAGTATTTAGTGGTACTGAAGGAGGAGAGGTGCTTTAGAGAGAGTTCTGCTGGGCTGTGGGGGTATATTTTCATTGCACTTCTTCAGAAGGCTTGTTTTGCTTTTTGCTTCAAATCTGTTTTTTTCGGTTTTGTTTTGTTTTGGAAGGTGAAGAGCGGTAATGGGACATTAGGTTATTGGTAGAATAAATCTTTTATAGTAGTTTTATTACAAATCTTATCTCAAAAATATTTTAGGCATACCAGTATTCTCAATATCATCTACTCTTTCACTTGACAGGCCTTTTAAGTCTTCCCCACTCTCACTTATGCAGTGACATAAATAAGCAAATTGATTATTCCTAACTTTGAACTCGTATTGCAGAGTGTCTGAGGGATCTCTTCAACAATTGTCTATTGTCTAGTGTTTCTCTGCATTTCTATTGCATGTGTATTTAGCAGACAACAAAGAAATCTTGGATTAGTTAGTTTTATTATTAAAATCTGGCAAGGCACTAGCAATAGCGTTTTATGCCTGTAAAAGACGCTTCCTTCACATGAGAATGTTTTAGACTTTGGCTCTAATAGCATGAGTTGATATTGTCTAAAGCAGGTCAAGTTTTAAAAACTGCACCCTTTGCCAGTTTAGTAAATAAATAAAAGTAAAGTTTTGGAGTTGGATACTGATGCACTTTCAATGTGGGGTTCTTGGTGACTTTATAGTCCCCACAATCATCACGCTTTATTTGTACCAGGATTGCACGCACAGTCAATACAGTTGATCCACTTAACTCAAAATGTGAAATTGTTCCCTGCTCTTGCAGTGTCTTCACTCACCTCAAAATGTAGGGGATTGAAAGGTAAAGTTGATCTTATTTTAAAATGAGCTGTTATGCTTCTTACATAATTAGTAACTATATAAAACCAAATCTCTCTTTTTAATTTCTCCTCGCTCCCCAATTTTTTATGAACCTGATATTGCTGAAATAAATATTTGCATGTTAAAGAAGATCATGTCTTTATAAAAACATAATTACAATAAAAAGCACAAGTTCAATGATTTATATTGAGCTCTACAGTCTAAAAATTTTCATCTTTGATTTTTCAGTACCATCTTACTGTATTGCAACTTTTAGCTAACTTCCCATTCAGGGTTTCACAATTTCTTTATCACCTGCATTAATTTGCATGGAATAACATAAAACATTCAAAGCCATTCCATCTTGCATAGAAAGCAGTGTCAAGAAGGGTTATAAAATCAGACTGTTGTGGCCTGGACAGGCACAGACTTTGTAGCTGACTGCTTGACATTCATAGAGTTGATACCATGCTATGTGCTTTCCAGTGACAGTAACTTTTTTTTTTTGGTGAATCCTTCTTTTTGTTTTGACATCTGTGACAAGCGCAAACTGTGCCACTTATTACCACATCACCAAACCTTTAATTTATTGGAAAAAAATGTATTATTTTCTGCTTGTTCTACTGCTTCTAAAGAAGGGAAACATGGTTCTGAGGTATCTCCTTGCCCAAGACTGTTTTGTTTGTTTGTCTGCTTTTCCCCTCTCATTTCATGTAGCATTGCAGGCAGAAGCGTGCATTCAAACTGCAATGCTTTTCTTTTAGTGTGTTTACATAGTAATACAACCCCTACCACTCCTTCCGCATTAAATTTCATGTTATGAACAATGCCAGTAGCTTCTTTCTTCCATCTGGATTTGTTTCCAGGACTATCAAAAATATCCTAAAGGTTTCTCTTTGATAGTTACCAAAGTGATGGATGACAGTTTTGAGACTGGTCAGGTACTCAGATATGCTTTGTCTTTCTTTCTAGCTTTTTACGTGAAACAAAAATCTCTCAGCGAGGAAGTTTGCTTAGAGAAGATAAAATTGTTTTGTTCCTGCCTTCTTCATCTGTATCTCCTTGTTTTTGAGGGAAAACATGCATCATAAGATGGCAGATTTCTCCTCCTGACAGAGTTACTGGCATAGGAATGCAAGTTTCTTGTATGTGTACTTGACATATGTGCTTCAAAAGTAGATTTTTTTTCCATCAATGAGGAAGCTGTTCGTTTTTCCATGTTATTTTTCTTGCTTTTTGAGGCAGCTTCCTCGCATTACCTTCCTGATCACCTTTCTTGGACAGGGTGCAGGGTAAATGGTTTCCTTGTAGAGATTGTTTTAAATTATTTTTGTAGTACCCCCAGAAACCAGCCCTATTGCTTTAGCTATGTTAGATGAACATTGTCAGTTAGATCCCTTGATCTGTATTTCAGGCACCCACGTAGAAGTGACCTTATTTTTATAGGTTCTCTGCTTTACTCTTTCACACTAATCAGCATGTTTTGAATATATTCCTGCTCAAAGTTTGTGCTGAGAAACCTGAATCTCCTTTCAGTATTTTGCCCGTAGTTCTTTTACTGGATTAGAACTGCAGCAGGAATGAAAATAAAACAACAGTGAAAGAACTGTATCTTCTACAGGCTGGGCACAGCACTGTTTCATTCACTGTTTCACTGTCCTGCTTCAGCTGCAGCCAATACTGATCAGTCAGCCTTGGAGTTCTGCCTTAGAGAATATTCAGGACATGTTTATTAACTGCATTCAGAATGATTCTTAGGGCTCTGGTCCCCACACTTCATACATTTTTTTCCAGTCCTGATATATTAAAGTAGTAGTGATGTTGGTAGGATCAGACTATCTGGGTGCAAGTTTTTGCAAAAAGGCAGGGCAGGCACGGTACCTATTTCTTCAGTCCGGCAGCAGGTATAGTACAGGGAGTCTGTTAGGAAGATTGCTGGGTTACATTTTCAGTGTCAAGTTCAATTCGATGATCCCAAATATTCATAGTAAGGAAGAAGCTTCCTTGGAGAGCTGTAATGAAGTATCACTAGTCCTAAGTAAATACTTCAAAATGTATTTAATGCTAGGGTTTTCTTTAATGGTTAATGCCTTTTTCCATCTTCATCAGACAGGTTCTCATGTGTTTAAGTGTAGATTTGGATCAGTTGTTGGCTGTTATCTTTGCATATCTCTGACCTGTTTTGATTTGGGGTTTTGCTAGGAACAGGAATCTAGTTAGCGCTTGAGAAACGAAGAAACTGCAGTCTGTTTTCAGCTCTTGATGATGATGATGACTGGCTTCCTTAGCCTTGTTTTTCACATGTGTAAAGGTAAACAGTGTCAGTTTATGTATTTGGTGGACTTGAAATTGGGACGTTATAAATAACGATGTTGAGTTTCTTTTAACTTCTTAGAAGTCAATTCTAACTTACTAATGTGGTATGATTTTATTTTTTAAACATCCTCAGTTTAAGTTCAATTCAATAACTAATGTGTCATTTGTTTTTTTGTGAGTGTTTGAATAGGGTCATAAGAGAGGACTTTGAAAGAACCTTTGTCAGACAATAAATTGGGAGCTGGAAACTGGAAGAATTATGAACTGCTCTGATTTGGCTGCAGTGTTTTATCTTATTAATTAGTATCAAGCTGATGTGGTACTTGAATGAGAGACAAATCAGGTGAATGTGATGTACGACACAAAGTATGGTAACTGTGATTTTTTTAGTAGCAGATATTATTTCAAATAGGTTAGTAGCAAATTAATTCAAATATTAATTTTGTACTGATTGGGTTGTTGGAATTGCTGCCTTACCTGAGGGTTCGACTGTGTCAGACGATTATAGATCCCATATTGCCTCTGCCAGTATCATAATCAAGTGAAAATTTGGACAATGATCTTATTATACCAGTTTGAAATTTTCTATGGGATTACTGTTGGATCTCAGTGTATTATCTTTCTGTTTTAAATTACTTTCTGACTTGTAGAAAGTGAACTGCTAAGTGAGGCAGAATAGAGATGCAGTGGTTTCTGCAGCAGTGCCTGAGCTCTTCTTAGAAGTTTTGAGGATGTTGTAAAGGAGTTACAGGAAGAAGTCAGTGGGCTGCAGAGCATCCATGAAGTTGAGCAGGAGTTAGAGAAGGTTTTCTGGGAGACCATGCATCTCCAGGAGTCTCAGCCGCCCGCAGCAGTGCAGTTGCCAGAGGGCTCTATGCTGTGTCGAACAGTCCATCTGAGCCTATAGGAGGAGGCTGGAAACTGGTCCCTTCTCTTGCAGGCAGAGAAAAGCTCCTAGCCCTCCTGAAGACTTGCAGTTGAGGAACAGTTCTGGTGCTCTGCAGGCTGAGGAGCAGCCAGGCATGGCTTCATGGGAAGCAAGAGGGCCAGCAGAGCCTGCGCCTTGCAGGAACACCCAGAAGCAGCAGAGGTGGCGAGCGATCGTTGTGGGTGACTCCCTGCTGCAGGGGATACGGGCACCCATCTGCCTACCTGAGCTCTTGTCCAGAAAGGTTTGTTACCTGCCAGGGGCTTGAATAAGAGATGTCATGCAAAGACTGCCCCAAGGCTTGTCTTAGGGTTGGACTGTTACCTTCTGCTGCCATTCCACAAGGGCAGTAACAATACCAAGGGCAAATTGGAAACCCTCAAACAGGATTTCAGAGCTCTGGGGATTGTGATCAAGGGTCTGTGACCCAAGTAATTTTCTTCTTAGTCTTGTCAGGAAATGTGATGGAAGAGCTCATCATGGATATCATCTTTAAGCATGAAGGACAAGAAGGTGATCAGAAATCGTCAGCATGGATGCAACAAGGAGAAAATATGTTTAACCAACCTCATAACCTTCTATGATGGAAAGAGTGCCTGGGTAGATGAGAGGAGAGCAGTGAACACTGTCAACTTAACTTTAGAGACCTTGACTGTCTCCAAGAACATCCTCATAGGCAAAATGAGGAAGTACAGGCTAGACATGAAGACAGTAGGGTGGATTGAAAACTGGCTGAACAGCAGAGCTCAGTGCATTGTGATCAGTGTCACCAAGTCTAGTAGATGACCTATGGCGAGTGGCCTCCCCCAAGGGTCAGTACTGGGTCCAGTCTTGCTCAGCTTATTCACCAGTGACCTGGATGAAGGGACAGAGTGCACCCTCAGCAAGTCTGCTGATGCTACAAAGCTGGGAGGAGTGACTGATATCCCAAAGGGCTGGGCTGCCATTCAGAGGGACCTGGTCAGGCTGGACATCTGGGCAGAGAGGAGCCCTCTGAAGTTCAACATAGGCAAGCGCAGGGTCCTGCACCTGGGCAGGAATAACCCCAGGCACCAGGACGGATTAGGGGTTGACCTGCTGGAAAGAGCTCCGCGGAGAAGGACCTGGGAGTCCTGGCAGACTGCAGGCTGCCCATGAGGCAGCAGTGTGCCCTGGTGGCCAAGAAGGCCAGTGGGATCCTTGGGTGCGACAGGAGGAGCGTTGCCAGCAGGCGGAGGGAGGGGATCCTGCCCCTCTGCTCAGCTCTGGTGAGGCCGCACCTGGAGTACTGTGTCCAGTTCTGGGCTCCCCAGTACAAGAAGGATGTGGAGCTACTGGAGAGAGTCCAGCATAGGGCTACCAAGAGAATTAGGAGACAGGAGTGTCTTATATGAGGAGGGGCAGAGAGAGCTGGGTCTGTTTAGCCTAGGGAAGAGAAGACTAAGAGGGGATCTTATCAGTGTATACAAATACCTTCGGGGAGAATGTCAAGAGGATGGGGCCAGACTCCTTTCAGTGGTGGGCAGCGTTAGGGCAGGGGGCATCAAACACAAACTGAAACACAGGAAGTTCTGCCTGAATTTGAGGGGAAACTTTTTGACCGTCAGGATAGCAGCATTGGAACAGGCTGCCCAGAGAGGCTGTGCAGGCTCCTTCTCCAGAGATCTTCCAAACCCGCCTGGCTGCCACCCTGTGCCCCGTGCTCTGGGTGTCCCTGCTGGAGCAGAGGGGTTGGACTGGATGATCTCTAGAGGTCCCTTCCAACCTCAACCAGCCTGTGACTCTGCAATGTGTATTCTTAAAGAAGTGCTGTGTTTATTGAAAAGTAGTTGTTTCAGTGCTGCGTGATAGTGCATATGTATAAATAGATTTTATTATTATTATTTAAGATCTGGGTATTTTTCTTGTCCAAGAGATCTATAAGCCAGGGAATGAAAGCATTTGGATTTTTAGTGGCCATAACGTGACCCATCTCTAACCTTGCCCTTATATATTGCGTATAAACCTTCGTCTTTACATTTTACTGTATAGCCTGTATAACCATCCCAAATAGTCTGCTGACATAATGTGAGCAAATCTGAGGACTTGGTCAAAACTGCAGTGTTGGTTTATTGTACTTCTGGCGTTTCAGCTCGGAAATTCTATCTGACACAAGGTTTTCTTTTTCTTTTTTTTTTTTTTTAACTTCATTTTCTTAATGGCAGCTGGGAAACTTGTATTTATTTCATTTTGCCTTTGTATTGTTAGCCCAACTGATGTTTTGTGAGTGTTTAATATGCGTATGATAAGCAGCAGTAATTTGCTCTCTGATTTCACTGTGGAAATTAAAATTTATTTGAGGCACGTAGAGAACTAAGCATTCAACTCGTATTTGTTGGTGTTTCTTTATTTCTCCCAAAGTGCTCTGAGTACTGTTCCTCAGTGAGGGCTGTACCTGTAAAATTGTCATGCAAATGCAGCTGTGGTTTGAGTTACACGGATACCTCAGCAGTTGTTGTCTTTCCCACTTGTATAGAAATACATTATTGCTTTACCGTTGCATAATTCAGGAAGGAACAGTGCTGCTTTTTCTCTTTGAAGATATCCAAGATTAGATCAATTTAGCCCAAAAGCGTTGTATTCAGTAAGCAGCAACTTGTAAAGGGCAGGCATTGGAAAGCATTTTGCAACCCTAACCATGCAGTTGAATGTAGAGTAAGTAGTCATCGCTGTCGTATGTGATAGTGTGGCAGATGAGGCGGTAGATAAGTTGGTAGCAGTTGGGCCTTTCCTTTCCCTTCTTCCACGGACAGAAACATGTGCCACCCACCGCAGACACTGGTGTATCCGTGCAAACGTAGGAGTGTGAGTGATAAACCTGGCTGGGCTTTCTGAGGTGGCTGCTGAGCCCGTCCTGCCAGAGCCACTGCTGGGGGTGGTCGAGTGCTGGACTTTGCTGGGGGTGCTGTGTTTGCCTTTGGTGGGAGGTGTTTTTATCATAAAGTGAGGAGCTGAGTGTGGTGCAGTGCGATTTGTGGCTATGGAAACTTAGCTACGTAAATCCCAACGTGGAGGGATTGCTGTTGGTATGTTGTTGCAGCCGCTAGGGGTAATAGTGGTGACCTTTGTGATGGCCTGATTCCTTGGAAAGAGAGCCTACAAGTTGGTGTATTAAATATACAAGCTCATACTACTAAATATTTTTGTCATATAAAATATTTTGTGTGTATGTAGAAAACCCTGGGTATTAATGCTAGTCATGCTGGGCAGGTGAGCTTTATTTTTTTGAGAGGAAATATGATCTCGTGACTAATAGAAAAATGGGAAGTCCAGAGATCCCGATTCTTTCCTCCCTGTAGAAAACTTGCTACGTGACTTTGGACAAGTCAGTTTTTCTTGTGTCTTGGATTTGGGAAAAATATTTGCCTATTTTATTGTGAATAAAGCAAGATTAAATTCAGTAAGATGATATGTTTATTTAGGAAGGATGTGTGATGGCAGGTAAAACTAAGTATTGTGAGCAGAATGTAGTCTAGCCCACCTCGACATCGTAGGTGTTATTTTCTATATATAGTGT
Source organism: Nothocercus julius (assembly GCA_013398735.1). NCBI lineage: Eukaryota > Metazoa > Chordata > Aves > Tinamiformes > Tinamidae > Nothocercus > Nothocercus julius. The sequence goes on along the minus strand of VZSV01000129.1, from coordinate 1,911,019 downwards.
TATACTTGATGTTTCCAAATGAGATATGTAATCCTAGCTCTAAGAAATGGATTAATTATAATGTCACGTGATGCAGCAAGAGAGACTGGGCCTCGGAAATTGGCCCAAAATAAAGGTAGTCCCAGTCCTGAATATTTCAGTTGGTCTAATTAAGTTGTGGTTTGGATATGGCATGAGAGGATGTTGCCTTTTAGCCATGATTCTCCTCTTTAACTGACAAAGTAAATGTACAAGATCTTGGTGAAAGGACTTAAGGTTATGTTGCTGAAGTAGTAAAGGAGTGACTGAAGTACAGCTGCTGAAAAGGCTCTACCTCCTTGGAACAGGTCTCTTTTGTATCGTAATTCTTTAGCTGAATAGAGCTGGGGTGGTCTGGGTAAGACTGGGCCAGCAAAGTGACCATCACCTCTGTCCTGGCTATTATGAGCAAGGATGGGCCTCTCAGGGACACGGGTTTGTGGATGATTGCACCTGGCTGTGAATAAGGCATGTGGAGTAGTGTGGTCTTTGCACTGCTATTTTCTGTCAGGAGCAGAGCTAGAGGAGCAATGCAAAGAGGTCTTCCTGCTTTCAGATTCCAGCTTGTTTATACCTTTGGAGTTCCCTTTCTGTTCCTCTCTCCTTCCAGATACTCCAGCTTCCACCATCATGGCCTCTGACCTGGAAAGCAGCCTCACTTCCATAGACTGGCTCCCACAGCTTACTTTAAGGGCTACTATTGAAAAACTAGGGGGATCCTCACAAGCAGGACCCCCAGGGGCTGCCCGCAAGTGTCCCCCAGGCTCACCAACAGATCCCAATGCCACCTTGAGTAAAGACGAGGCTGCAGTGCACCAAGATGGGAAGCCACGTTACAGCTATGCCACTCTGATCACATATGCCATCAACTCATCACCTGCCAAGAAGATGACACTCAGCGAGATCTACCGTTGGATCTGTGACAACTTTCCATACTATAAAAATGCCGGGATTGGTTGGAAGGTGAGGCCTTCATAGCTAAAGTGTCCTCTCTGTTTAAAAGACTTTGTTTTCTTACTTCTATACAAAATGCACTCACTGAGCAAAATAGAGAGACAGATGTGAAGCCAAATTGACTGCTTGGAGGAAATGCAGAGTCAGAAGTCCTGTTTTCGCTGAGCATTTTTATTATGTATGTGGTGGCCCCTTAAGAAGGACCATGAAAAAGAAAAATCACTACCAAGGTCTGCATCACACTGATACTCTTTTCTTTGCATCTCTGTAGGAGTATAGGTAATTCAACTCATGTTATTCAGCTTAATCCATCCTTTTTCTTTCTTCAGCTTCTTTTCTGCTCTGTTTTGGGACATATGTAGTAAGCTTTGGTTTGTTGAGTGTGCACCATTTTTCTCTCTCCCCCACTCCTGGGCATATGCAGACCTCCCTAGATTTTCATTGTAGCACTTACGCGTTCTTTCCATCTCCCTTCAGAACTCTATTCGTCACAACCTCTCTCTGAATAAATGTTTTCGGAAAGTGCCTCGACCGAGGGATGATCCTGGGAAGGTAAGCAGTCTGCATGCTCCTGGGCAAGCAATTTAAAACTGCAGGGAATAAGCCAGGGTTGCCCTTTCTAACCCATGGTTGGAATTTGAAACCTAAAGTGTAGGCAAAAAATGGAAGCACTAATAAGATTTACTGCTCTGCTTGGCTACAGAAGCAGTTGCTTAAAGGGAACTTGTAAAGGGGCCTGAATGGTTTTAGCATTTTTTTAATCTGTAGTTTGTGATGGACTTTGAAGATGTTAGAGGAAGAAAAGAATAGGGTTGGATGTACTTGGTTAGTTTTCTTTCTTTTTCTTGATTTTTATGTGTAAAATGCAGGTCTAGTTGAACCTGTTCTGTTATGACAGAGCTTGGAGGCTGCTGGCGAATGGCATGGTTATGACATCATGGGTTTCATAGAAACAAGATCCTAAGAAGCGAGAACAGAACTACTACCCATTTAGACTGCAAACCATTTAGTGTTGAAAAAAATATCTCCCATCACATAATTCAAATCTGTAAAAATCAATTGGAAGGAAAGACTCTTAAGAATTTAGCAATTTACTGCTTCAGTAAGGGCTAGCGAAACTCTTAATATATCCAGACTGTAAAGGGGAATTGCTAGCAAAACTAAGACCTGGTATGCAGATCTTACTACTGTAAAAAAGCAAGCAGAAGGAAATTGTGGGGATGTGACACTATGTGTTTGGACAGAAATCTTATCTTCTTTTTCTGCTATTAGAAAGGTCCACTGGCCCAGGTATTTTTTTTTTTTTCTGGTTATCTTTAAAGGTTTGAGTTCTCAGTTGGCATCTAGAAATTGAAGTTGTGCAGCTCCAAAGATCACTGCTCAAAACCACCATTGTTTATATGGCTTATTGCAGGAAATCCTAAGTGGCTTCAGTGTACATGTTTGCAGGCGCTCATTAACATGTTGGGCTTGGTTTACAATAAAATCCTGTCCTGTGCTCGTCATGATTATTCAGATATCAGCTGGAAACTAAAATGAACTAAGTCACGTCCCAGAGTTATCTTTATTGTAAGTCAGAAGATAACAAACTGACATAATAATAGACTAAATTAGGTCGAAAGGGACCTTTCGAGGTCAACCCATCTCACATTCAACACAGAGTCAGTTAGATCAGGTTGCTGAGGTCTTCGTCAAGTCAGGTTTGAATATCTCCAAGGATGGAGATTCCACATTAAAACAACTAAACAAACTCGTCTGTCTTAGAACTGCCTGCACATCATGTGTTTTAGTCTCCTGGCTCTCATGGTGGCTCTTGTATGTCAATGTCTTGGGCACAGAACTCAAGGGGGAGTCTCACAAGCATTCAAGAGAGGGGTCCTTGTAGCTCTCTCTGTCCAGTCTGAACATTTTGTTGGTCATTGTCAATCAAAAATGTGCGCTGTGAGGAAGGGACTGAAGGGGGTATGACGGCCCAAAGGAGTTAGTCTAGCTTGAAGTAAAACATCCTTTGTCCTTGGTCTCTGCATGAGAGAGACATGGAGCATTTTACCTCTCACCAGCAGCTTTGCATCTCATTACTCACTTTGATGCAGTGCAGGAGGGGATCTCTTTCCAACACCCAAGTCTCAGTTTTCTGATGTCCTGGAGGGTGATCCTGGTGGTCCTAATGTTTACTTGGGGCTGTACCCTTAAGGTCAGTAACAGCCCTTTGCAGGAAACTCTCTAGTTTAGTAGTACAGTCACTCACCAATGTATCTTCTTTCCAGGGTTCATATTGGACCATAGATACCTGTCCAGATATATCTCGCAAGAGACGGCATCCTCCAGATGATGATGTAAGTGTCGTCCTTTCCCGAGGGCGTGGAGCAGCAGCAGGGGGTCGGTCCCTTTTTTTTTTTTTTTTTTTTTTTTTTAAAGAAAAGGAAGTGCCGAGTTCCCATTTGGGCAGCAGGGCATACAAAGGCTAGGACCAAGTGAACTTAATTGAATGTCTGGCTGTCCTGGTTGCTCCTGCCATTTGGTAGCAAGTTTAATCCTGTTTAAAATCCTTTATCCTAACTCCTGAGTAATTAAGGCCCATTCCTCTTTTCTGAACTATGAACTTCAACTATAGAGGAGTTGACTTCCCAACTGCAGTTTCACTTCTCCATCTGTTTTTGATTTCCTCTCCTTTACTTTTCCCTTTTTTTCCCAGATACCACAAGACTCCCCAGAGCAAGAAGCAAGTAAGAGCCCTCGGGGGGCTGTTCCAGTCAGTACAGAAGCCTCTTTGCCATCTGAGGCTACCCCTCAGTTATCACTCCAGAGCACCACTCCCATTGCCAACTACAGTCAGGTGAGCAGCAGGGAAAAAGATAGAAACCTTCAGAAGTGAGGAGGGGTGAAAGGACAAGAGTGCATACATGGAAAAGTGGTGAGAAGAGAGGGAATAGAGCAGACAGTGGTATAGAGGGGAAAAAGAAATTAGAAGGGAAGCAGTCAAAGTTGCATGGCCAGAGAGAAAATAAGGAGGAAGTGAAATGTAAGAAAGGGAGAGATGGGGATAAGGGTAAAGGCATAATGGCATTAGATAGCTGAAGGATAAGTTAGAGATGGTACTTTGCAGAAGGGCAATGATATTCGACTTTCCTCGAGGAAAATTGGGCCCTGGGAAGATGTGGTGGGAGATGAACCCAATGTTACATGATACCACTGCATGTTTTCCCTACATCCCACCTCGGGCTCCCTGTCTTAAGTTACAAAATCTAGTACAAACTAGATGGCTCATTCCAACTCCGTGTGGTCCTTTAGCAGGGCGCAGGACCTGTTGATGTAGCCTCTACAGTAGCGGGTGGGCAGGGCCGCGAAGGGGCCGATGTGCCGCCCCCGCTCTACAGTGCCAACCATGACTTCAAGTTCTCCTACTCTGAGATCAACTTCCAGGATCTTAGCTGGTCCTTCCGAAACCTCTACAAATCCATGCTGGAGAAATCATCTTCCTCTCAGCACGGTGAGTAACCATATATATATATATGATGTATGCATAGCGTACATAGCCTTGTCCACTGACATATACTTGGTGTCTTCCAGATCTTTCCTCTTTTAGGATCCTGTGCAAACAGACTTTCTTTGCTTGGCATGCTGTAATTAGTTCTGCCAGGGGCAGATAAGAAATTTGCATGTTCTTTATCTCTGCCCCCAGTTCTGTCAGAATAAAAAGAGCAATGAATTTAAAATACCTTGTGTTGATACTGAAGCAAGAATGGCAAAAACTCAGAGGAGTGAAAAGCTTGGCTGAGAAATAGTCATAATCTGGTGTTAGAGCTGTCAGGCTAGAAACCATAGGAGGGAGAAAGTTGTTGCATGTGGGCAGTGGAGTTTCCTCAAAAGGAGAGTGGAAAGCCATTGTTTCCGGGATGTGTTAGAACTAGGATTGGGTGAGGCCTCGGAGAATGGAGCTTTGAGGATTGGGGAATGGGAACAACCCACAATTCCATTCATAAATCAGATTTCTCTGATAGAAGAGGCAGCCACCAGAGGGCAGAGTCACTCCAGGAACAAGACTGGGATGCCCACAATAACTACCTCATGAAAATACCAAATTACTCCTCCCACCTTTAAACATTCTTCTAAACATTAGTCTTTGTAAAAAGGAATATATTAGGTGAGCCAGCTGTGAGCCGTCTTACAGCACAGGCCGAGTTTGCTATTATAGGAACAGCATCCTAAATTTTAGTGAAATAAAAATATATATATATATTTATTTTTCTCCTCGCATCATGCTGACACTTGGAGTTTTTAGTAAGAGTCTGTTATGTGGCTGTTGTAGAACAAGAAAGCTACAAAAATCCAAAAGAGAACCTTTACTCCGTGTATGCCTTTGAGTGTCAAAGCTAAGCAGCAGTATGTTTTCAAAGTGTTTGACTGCAAAGTGGTTAGGAAAGTTTACAAAGTTTGTAGAAGCTGTGGTTGAACTGTGAGAGAAGATAACAATATGGACCCTTCAGCCCCATTCCAGTAGTATTCCCACTCCAGTAGACTGATTTTTGTCTCCAGCTGAATACTGAGGCTTCCTTATGATCAAATAAGGATACTGGAAGTAAGGAATGGGTAGCTCGAGTCAGTGGTGTGCAGTGCCTTTCACTGATTTTTTTCTAGAGGTTCTACAACATAAGGGAAAAAATAACAGGGGAAGCAGATACAAGAAATAAGCTGTGGCCTTAATGTGGGGAAGAGTGGAGAATGCCTGTTGCCCTTGCATGTAGGCAATGACTGAAATGGATGAGGGTGGCAAGAACACATGAAAGGAGTCGGGAGGAAATAAAAGTAATAAGGAGCCCTGCTACACACAGTGTGCTCCATGTACAAAAGCAGTAGAACATGCAATTCCTAGTTATCTGTGTCAGAAAAACTGTGAAGGTTGCAGACCAGACTGCCTGGAATATAGGAACTGAAGAGACCTTTTCAAAACAGCAAATCAGTGTCACCAACCTACCCATTATCTATGTTTTGTTGTTTAGCTTCAAATTTGCTTAACAGTCATTTCTAGGAGACCAACATCCATGTGAAATTCCAGGAAAGCAGGCTGGGGTTTGATGAATATAGGACAAATCCAGGGAGGCATTTTTGTGCCTAACGCTGTACTAGAGGTTTAATCTTTTATTGTAGGGTCTCTGGCTTTGAATAGAACTTTTGGAGCACCCGTGCATGTGTTAATGGCTCACAGCCCCTAGAGAACACCTCAAAAGCTTCCTAAGCAGCAGGATGAGTAATGTGAATTGGATAATTCAAGCAGGGTTGTGATCCAGGCACCTGTTAAAGCTTCCCTCCTCTTTCCCCCTGCAGGTTTCTCCTCTCTCCTTGGTGACATGCAGCCCTCCAACCACAACTACTACATGTACCAGCAGCAGCAGCAGGGCCCTTCCTCAGTGGGCAGTGGTCCCCCACTGCACACCCCAGCCCCAGAGGGTTGCCCATCGCAGGGAGGAAAGCAGCAGGGGGGTGAGGGTTACGGCCCTCCACCAGTGATGTCCATGCACCCACCCCCAATGCAGCACGGAGGCTACCACCAGCACCAGCAGCATCACCCGCACTCCCACCCGCAGCAGCAGCCACATCAGCACCAGCAGCAGCAGCAGCAGTCACAGGCTTCCATCAACAGCGCTGGCTTTGGTGAGTCACAGCTGAGGGAAGGAGCAGCTGGGCCAAAAAAATAAAGAAAGGAGAGAGATTAGTGGGGACCCTCTCGGCAGAAATTCCACAAGCAAGTTTCCCCTGAGCGCAATGCCAATATGTTGTGTACAAAAAAGGAGAAAAGTCAGCCCTGATGGATCGCTGAGTAGGAATTCACTTCTCTCTGAGGGAAAGAATACGTCTGCACACAGTTTGGGATTCTGTTTAGGGATGCAGGGTAAAGTCTGGGGCTAAATAAAGAGAGACATCATCCTCTGGTCTTCCAAGGGATTTCCAGCTACTGGAGCATGAGGCTCTTTGGGGAATAGAGGGCGCGATCCCTTTTTATTAAGGGGAAGAGGGAAAAGGTGTTCTGTCTTGGAATAATCCTGTCTGTGTTTCATTCCAGCGTTTCCCCCTGATTGGTGCTCCAACATTGATTCCCTGAAGGAAAGTTTCAAGATGGTAAACCGGCTGAACTGGTCTAGCATTGAGCACTCCCAGTTCTCAGGTCAGTTTTGGCCTGGTGGCTACAAACAGTAGTCTAGCATTTGGAAGTGCTCAGATGTTTTTTTCCAATGGTAACCTTGACAAGTCTGTGGTGACACCACTCTTCTGTCTATAAAGTGAGATCTACTTCCTGGGTTCTGTTAAAAACAGACACTCTACAAAACTAAAGACAGACACTCTACAAGTCTGAGTGGGGGCATTAATTCATAAAAGTGTCACAGAAAGCTGGTAAGAGAGTTTCCCTCCTGCTCCTTCCTCCCCTGGCCTGAGTCAGTGAGACGACACCCTGAAAAGGGAGCTCTCCAGATGCTCTGTGACTGATTAGAAAGGAAGAAGTAGGGTTTGCAGGGAGAAAGCAAGATTTAAGGCTGCAAGACAGCAGCTACTTGCAGGGACTCTTCCAGAGTCAAGAAGAGAGAGACCACTGTATGTGCTGGCTTTGACACTGTCCCTTGTCCTCCGCAGAGCTCATGGAGAGTCTGCGCCAGGCTGAACGGAAGAACTGGACGCTGGATCAACACCATATTGCCAACCTCTGTGACTCCCTCAATCACTTCCTTACCCAGACTGGTCAGCTTCCTCATCTAGTCGGCCCACAGCAGCCCCCCCGAATCTCTGATTCTTGTGCCCTTAACAGTGGCAAGCAGGAGCAGTCCATGAACCAAGGTAAGTAGAATGTAGAAAAAAAGTTCTTTAATTGAAGGCCCAATTTTGTGAATATCCCAAACAGCCTCCCAGCTTGCCAGGCAGCCTAGCACTGAGCAGCTCGGGGCTTGGCTCTTTGGGAGTGCTGTTCGTACCAGCTCAGCTTCACCTGGCTTTAAGGAATTAGGGGTGTCCTATGTCTGTGGCCTAGAAACATCATCACATGGTACAAACCACTGTAAGGCAGCGTATCCTGACAGAAATACCTTTTAGAAAGTCAACTGAGAACGCAGATGGAGTTTGTTTTCTGTAGCTAAAAAGCAGAAAGGAATGACAAGCTAGGAAGGCTGCTGTTTCACATGGCAAGAGTTTTTGCACCCATGTTGGAGGAGAACTAGCTGGACAAAGAGTGGGAGATTGTACCGTGATGACAGCACAGAGGTTATCCTACATCTTGGTCTTGATACAACTGTGGTCATGTATGTCATCTAGTACTGAACCGAGTGGCTGATTTTGAGCCAACTTCTGGTGTTTCTGGATGATTTTTTTTTTACATCAGTAGAGAATCTTGCTGGTTGCCAGAGCAAAATCCTTGACCAAGCTATAGCTTGCAGTAAGGATCCAATAACTGAACATTTTCTCAGTATCCTGTGGGTCTGAGGGAGTTCCTCTGTGGCTGAGCTGTTACCCAGTTAGGGCCAAGACAGATAACCAGAATACTAGCAGTTTTCTTTTCCTTTCCTTTCCAAGTGAACTCCTATGGTCAGCCCCAGCCTCCCCATCTCTTCTCCGGGCCATCTCCTATGTACCAGATTTCCACCCAGGACTCTCCAGGATATAATCGCCCAGGTAAGAGGTGACATTAAGGCAGTCTTCATTATACGAATGAAGAGGTTCCCCAGACCTCTATGTGTTTCTCCCAAAGCACCTGCTAGTCGCATGGAGCACTGAGGGTGGAGAAGGAGCCTGGACTGCAAGGGATCCTTCAGAAGGGCTGTGCCATTACTCCCACAGGATTAGAACTACAGTGGCCTGGTTTCTTTCACTTCACATACACGGTCTCCTCAGCTAGCCTCACCTTCAGTCAGTTGTTTGAAGATGACCTGATGTAAGGAATCTCCTTTTGCCGTAGTATTCTGTGCTCGTTCAGCAATCAGCTGTGAGGAAATCAGGAGGCTGCAGATGAAGTCTGTAGGTGCTGCTGTGAAGATGTTCACAGCACCTCCTACCTGCAGACTTCAGTACTTGCTGTCTGAGAGGCAGAGAGAAACCCATTCCAATGATTTTCTTGTTTGTTTGGCAGTGAGGAGGATCTCATAGTGCTGGAATCCCTTATGTTTTCTTTTGCCCAGGAGTCCACTGTGAAAAATCATGACATTTTTTCTTCTAACTGTTCTGTTTCCTTCCTCTTTTCATGTGTTCGGTTCAGCTCACCATCTGGTCCCTCGACCTCCAGGACCTCCTCCAGGCGCAAATGAGGAAATCCCTGACGATTTCGACTGGGACTTGATCACCTAGCGAGTTACAGACTTGAGAGCCTGTCCTTCGTGAAGGACATGGGAGGGAAGGGGGACGTGGGGCGAATGGTGTCAGCACCACCTTCCCCAGCCTCCCTGCCTTTCCTGTATATAGATATATATTCTCTAACTCTGCCAGAGAAGCCACCGCAAGATGCTGCCGAAGATAATCCTTCCTTGCGTCCTGTTTATCTTCTTTTTCTTTTGTTTATTATTATTATTATTATTGTTATTATTACGAGTAACTGAGCACAGCCCTCCCCCTCCTCTGGTGGCCTTGGGCGCATCACATTGGCTGTTCCGTGCGCGTGGTGCCCTGCGGAGGGTGGAGCGATGGCTCCTTGGTGCCATGAAAAGACCTCGGAAGGCTGAATCCTCGAGTGCATCTTTCTCTGCCTCCATCATTTTGCGTTTAACAATCCCTCTTTCCCCTCGAGGTGGCCAGTGAGTCTGTCCTGTTGGCTACTGGAGTGAGGGAGCCTAGTGGACCTTGGGAGCCTGTAATTGTTGTTTCTTATATGTTGTAAAAGTCAGGGGATTAAAGGGACACTGGAGGGGGGTGATCTTAGCTCTGTGAACTTTCTTGCACCAACAGGAGAGGGGAGAGGGAAAACAGAAGAAAAAAAAAAAAAAGGCAAGAAAAGAAATAGAGATTCCAAGTTACAAAGAGAGGGCGATCTCTGAGGTTGGGAGAGCTGGATTGAGCTGGGAGTTTGGAGGAAAGAAAATCTGTAGCAGAGAAGCCATTTCAGCAGCGATGGGTTTCAGAATGCAGTGCCATTTATGAGCATGTAAAGATAGTGAGGGAATTCTGGTGTGTTTTCTGCACTGCCCTTTGCAGTTTCCAGGGAGGTGAAGCCCACATGCCTGCCAGGTAAGAGAAGCTCCACAGGTGTCTTCTGCACCAGCAGCTGGGGGAGGTCAGATGTGATTCATCAAATTCCTGTTCCCCAGAGCTTTTAATTTTATCCCAACCCCTTCAAGCCCTCCTTCAAAACAGGTGGTGAGGCTCTCATCTGCATATGCAAATAAGGAGGTTCTCTCATACCATCAGTATTTGTGCAGTTATTATTGGACCCTCTCCCTCTCTCCTTTCTTTGGAGACTGTCCTTGACCAGTGCATTGAGAATGTCAGCAAGCCTTGCCTGTGTAGATATAAATTCACGGTTGTTGGTACCCATTTGGTGAGCGGGATAAAGGTGGAAAGAGGAAGCTGCGACTCAGAATGGAGGTGAATTAGGGGACCTTGGGTCAAGGAGCTGGAGCCTCCAGTTAAGTTATTGGTAGGCCCTCACGGGTGTTAGGGTTGTAAGAGATGCACTAGAAGAGGGAAGAAAGAAACTGAACAGCAAAGGGGTAGAATATAAAGGGGAGGATGGTGAGTCAGACCCCTTGCAGTTCCACTGGGGACATAACGGAATAGATTTTAAGCCCTCAAGGATGGGTTCTTGTCAGTACTTGCAAAGCAGGAAGGTGGAAAAGGTGTTGGGAGCAGGCGTGAGTGTTGAGATGCTTCCTCCCCTAAGCTGTGTCCTCTCTTCCCTTTTTCCGGTATGGCTCTGCTCTATCAAACCTCTTGTTTCTTCTCTGTATTTTGTAAAACTTCCCCCTGCCCTTATTTCCTATTTACCAGTAGTGAGGGGAACCAAGTTGGAAGTAAAACATCTCATGGGGGCTTGTCATGCCTGGGGCAGGGCAGGTAGTTTAGCATCGCTTTTTGAATTCGCCATAGGGATAAATCAATTGGATCTTTGTCAGGGAAGTGGAGAGTCTCATTGGATTGGGCTGGGGGAGGGATGTGGGGGGGAGCTTTTTTCTTTTTCTTTTTTTTTTTCTCTTTTCTTTTTTTTCCTCTTCTTTATTAAGTGTGTGTGGGTGTGTGTGCGTGTGTGTGTGTGTAGGGGGGGAGTTCGTCACTGAACTGTGTTTCCAAGAGAAATGAGGAACCCTAGAGCCAGCTTCAGCACGGAGTCGGCGGCAGCGCGTGCCGCTGAGGACGGGAGCAGTGCCGCCGGGCAGCGCGCGCGCCCGCCCGTGTGCCTGGGTCTGGGGGACGCGGCGGCCCTGAGATGCCGGCTAGCGCTTTGCAGGGGATGTTACCGAAAGCCAGCCCTGTGGAAGACTGAAACCACCACCTGGAAGGAGAGCAAGCCAAGATGGCTCTTTCTGCATAGCCAAGTGCTCCTCATTTGCATATTTGCCTCATTTGCGTATTCTGTTGCGCCTCATTTGCGTATGTAAATATGTGCCGGTCAGTGTGCAAATTCGCCTCGCTCCTCCGCCCCCGAGACTCCTGTGCATGGTCGGCACGCGGGAAGGCTCCGCCGGGACACGAGGGCAGGCGGCGCGCGGAGAGCCCCGAGCGCCCCGCGTCCCGTCGCCGGCGGGCAGGGAGGGAGGGGCGGGGTCTCACGAGTTTATTTTTGTGCATGCTTTCTTAATAAAAAGAAAAAGTGAATGTTTATGGTTTAACTTCCTTGGTGCCGGTATTGTGTGTTTTTTGTTTGGTTGGCTGGTTGTTTTTTTTCTTTCGTCCAGCGGCGGCAGGGTGGCTGGTCTCCCACTTTCCTCATAGCCACAATGTGAGTTTGGAGGTGGCGGAGCCCACACGAGCGTGCACTTTACAACAGAGACATTTTGGACTGTCAAGAGGAAGGCTGAGGTGCCCACGGCTGGGTGTTTGCTCAGCACTGAGAGCAGTGAGTCTTTCAGCTTGCATTTTTTCCTGGCACTGGCCTAGCTGCCAGAAGGACATAGTGAAAACTATGTCAAAGCTTAGTGGCTGTTCAGCACACAAAAGTACGGTCCACAAAGGGTAAGGGGGGACCAACACCAAAAGCACATTTTAAGGCACACAATTACACTTCTCAGCAGTAGGGAACACTGTTGCTTGGGAAACACCTCAAAAGAACCTTCCTGGAACAAACTTATCTTCCTCCAAAATAAAGACATGAGAAACACATTTCTCTTATGGGGAGCAGGATCTGAGGCGCTTCAACAGCACCTTCCTGCTGTTAGAGGAGAGGATATCCCTTTCCAATTCCAAGGTTTCACTAAAGGGATGATAGACCAGCAGTCCCCTCATTTGCTTTGGGAATGAGTGCACCCCCTCAAATTCTGTTTGTGGCTGTCTTGAAATGCAGTAGGGACGTTCAGATCATCTCAGACCACCTCCAAAGCAATCTGTGACTCTTCAGTGGCAGAGAGAGTGTTTGAAAGAGACTGAGTGAGCTCATGTTAATGGACATAGCTACAGCATGTGATTTGACCAGCTTCTACATTACAGCAATGTGTTTGCTGAGAATAAGAAATAGGCATCCACTGGCATGAAAATCCTGTCTAGAGAAAGTGAACTTCCAATGCATTGTTATGAGAAAAGGTAGCACTTCTCTCTGGATATATCTCCAGGGATTAAAAAGAAGGAAAAAAGAAAAGACTTCAGTCCTAAATACAAGTAAAGGAGAAGAAAGGTGAGAGGGCAGATTTCAAAGAGACACAAGAGAATTCTCTCTGCAATTTTATCAGAAACAGGAACTAGAGAACACTTATAATAGATACAACATGCAAATAACTTCAGTATAGTCATCTAGTAATTCAGAGGGTGAATTATATGATCCCACCACAATTAGCTTTGCAAGCCTGCTTTCTTTAACAGTTCATGTGCTCTGGGTCTCCCTCCTCACCTGGGTCTTCCCTCAAAGCTTATTACTTTAGTATTGCACCTCCCCGTCTCTCTAGAGGAGGATATAGAGGGGGCTGTTCTCACGTGAACCATCTCTGTACCCTGCGTGCAGCTCTGCAGATTGACACGTGTGTTAGAGCAAGCGCTGTATGTGGAAAGGCCCCGTTTGTCCCTGCGGCAGCGGGGCGAAGCCCTGCGTTAGACTGTGCTGCTAGCATCCTTATCTGATGATGTCTTGCTTTTGTCAAGGGTGTAAGGGGTTGTTTGTGTTACTTCCTCAACAAAGGCACCTTCCAAGATTCCCTGCAGGGATTGCCGTGCCTTTGCCCTGAAGTCCTGCCCCACAAAAACATAAAGCAGGGGGTTGATGCAGCTGTTAACATATGCCAGTGCTGTAGAGAGTTGATCCCAGAAGACCAGTGACTCCCTCAGTCCTGTTCCAGGAAGAGATACAAAGGACAGGATCCCAACTACGTGGTAGGGAGCCCAGCAGACGAAGAACGCAGCTATCACAAGCAAGATCACGCGCAGCATCTTGCTGCGCTGCTTGTGCAGCGGAGTGGCATGCATCCTGCAAGCAATGAGCGCATAGCACACTGCCATTACGCTGAAGGGGAGGAGGAAGCCAAAGACAGCCCTGGTGATGGTTATGACCACTAACGGGAGGGGTGAAAACCCATCATCCTCATAAAAGTTTCCCAGTGAGTCATCACCACTGTACATATCGTCAAAATAGAGCAAACCATCAGGAAGGTGGGCTGGCTTTGAACGGAGATCGGTGCTGGATGGTGCAGACGTGTCTGTACCAGGCAGGCCGCTAGGAGATTCCAACAGCTTCATGGCGGGAGAGGCAGTGGAAGTTACCAGCGAACCAATGTTTATGGGTTGTGCAGCATAGCGCGTGTGGGACGCTGTGATTGTGTCTTTGCTGGCAGATATGCTCTCTGTGTGGAAATCTGGAAACTCACCAGCAGGCTGATGAAGGAAGATAGTGTGGTCATAGGTGCTAGTTGGTATTAGAGGTGAGTATTCTTCCAACGGTTCATTTGCCAGACCATTGTTATCCATATAATCTAGCATTTTATCATCTCCAAAATTGTATCCACACTCAGTTTTGCCATCGTAAGTGATAGTCTCACGGTAGCGAAAGACAGGACAGCTGAAAATGAAGGCCAGAAGCCAAATACCACTGCACATTAGTGATATAAACTTCACTGTTCGATGATTTTGACACCAGACAGGTTTCATCACGAGGAGGCACCGATCAATGCTGATGGCCATGAGGAGGAAAACACTAGCAAACATGGTGAATATGATGACCGAGGGAATTACTTTGCAGAGGAACCAGCCATATGGCCAGTGTTCGTGGAGGACCAGATGAACGATGAAAAACGGCAAAGACAAGCAGCACATGAAATCAGCCACAGCAAGATTTAGGAACCACACAATGTTCACAGATCTCTTCATTTTCAGGCCAGCCACCCAGATCACCAAACCATTGCCTGGGATACCTATTATGAAGACAAGGATGAAGACAACAAGAGAGCCAACAGACTCCGATGCGTAATGTGCCACAGCCTGTTCGTGGGACGTGCTGTTGCCCAGGAGCGGAGACATTCTACAGCTATAAAACAGAAAGCAAATTAGTAGGAAGTTCACAGCTTCCTTCCCAAATTCCTCTCCTTTTCTGTACTAACGCTTTGCTGAGTCAGGTGGCAGTGTCCCGTAACTCTCTGGATATAAAAGCATAGCTCCGTGTTACTTTGTTCTGAAGGCTTACCCTGTACTAGTCTGACCATTACATAGCTTCATCATTCGCATGGTGGCAAAGTCACGTAGGAAAAATGGCCCCAAAACTCAAACAGAAGTTTTGTATACGCTTACGCTCTCCTATCTCGGTCATCCCTTCTGATTTCACCTCTCCCTTTTTAGTCTCTAAAGTGGAAGTCTCATTTTATTCACAGTCATGCTCCCACAATCCTCAAGTGTCTTCCCTGGTCAACTTCTAGTTTTGCTTATGTTTTTGGTCTTCAGAAAAGTAAGTCAGCATTGTAGTTCTTCCACCTTTTAAAACAAGTTATTTTTCCTCTTGGCATGAACAGTGAAGCAGGCTTAGGTTGAGAAAGCAATGCTTGTCTTAAAGAAATAAGTCTATTCTATTTTCCGGACATTACAAATAGAACAGAGGTTGGCAATTCTATTTGCAAAAGGACATTAATAGGGAAGTCTAAGTAAGCATTTCTCTTCCCTGCTTTTCTAGCCCATGTATCTGTTACGAGCAATCTGCTAGTTCCTTCCATTTCTAGTCTTGATGAGGAGAAAAGCAAGAAGTGAATAGCTTAAGAATAACAGACGGAGATTTCTGCGTAGAGAGAAAAATTGAAATATAAAATAATAACAACAATGTTCTTCAACCATTTTAGATGTAAGAAACCATCCTTATAGCAAACCAAAGCGGAAACACAGAACACTTAAGTGTGGTTTTAACACTCTAAGAAGTGGCAGTAGAAGCCTTTGAATGCTCAATCACTCTTTTGCTTGAATATTCGTATGTTCAGTAGAGTAAATTCAGCAAAGCAAAGACATATCTGAAAGAGAAAGCCTCCTCTTTTAAGCATTAACAGAATTGTTTACAAAATCCCGAACAACAAAGCACTTGCTGAATCAGTGAAGACAGCCGTGTTGCTGAAAGGTCCCTAAAAGCATCACCTGAAGACAAGGAAGCTGCACAAGTTAGAGCTGAATCCAGCCTGGAGAAGCAGCTGAGAAGACATAAGGCAACAAACACCGTTTATATTTTAAACTCTATTGTGGCAGCACATATATGCCGGTCAAGGATTGTTGCGAGCAGGACTAAATGTATGTATTATAAAAAGAAAAAAAAAAAAAAAAAACCACAAATCATCAATTTCTTGCACAACATATGGTCTAGATGTGGAGCAAATCAGAAGTGGTGAAATTGCTTCACTAAAAGGAAAATGAGCTGAATAGCTGTAATGAACATTGTAATTACTACACTTAGGTAACAGTTACTTAGAGGCTTCTAGGCGAGGGTGAGCTGTGAGGAAAGCTATGAAAAAAGTCAGTAAAGGCAGTTGCTGTTTTTAACTGAAAAATCTAGCAGGTCTGTTCATTCTCCTGTGGTCCCATTGATATATACAGAGGACACTTCTACAGATATCATCAGAGACCAGTCTCCTCATAGAGCTACAGAATGTAAGCACAGTATAAAGAGGATAGAGAATCAGATAATGCTGTAATGCTGTAATACAAATCCTACACCAAAGGAAACAGAGAGATGAAACAGTAAGATAGTCCTGCCCACCCTATGTTTTCAAGAATGCTAAAAAGCTGCCATGTGTCTGTGAAGATGGAAGGGAAAAGTGGAGGGAGAGAGGTTTTCAGGAGAGAACGGGTAAGAAATTGCAAACTGAAAAGGAAAGCAGAATTCTGTGGCTTACCTACCTAAGTGAAGCAGATACTTCAGCGTGTCTGGGAACAAGAACGATCTTGCTTTGACTCTGAAGTGACTGAAAAAAGAAACCTCATGACATTTCAGGAACTGTTTTTTCCGCTATGGGCATGGGTGTACTATTCATGTTCTTGTGCCCTGCCGGAACGGTTTACACTGATTCCTATCTCAAGTTTTAGATATAATCTGCTAGAAAAAGGAAGGAAACAATCAAAAACAACAACAACAACAACAACAACAACAACAAAAAAAGCAGTTGTCGTGACACTGTCGAAATAAAAGAGGCTCCGGAGTTAGGGAATAATAGGAGGCAAGGGCACAACAGGCACAACGCATACTTTAAAAAAAGTTTCCACAGAACAACACCAGACTGAGACGCTCAATCATTTCTCTTCTCTATACCCTGGCCACTGCTTTATACAGCTCATAAATTCCAACCCTGCCATGTTGCCACCAGGTGTCTGGTCTGTTGCCTGGTAGCTCCCTCCTGCTCTGTCAGATCGGCCCATTCCCCCAGCTAATCCCATTTCTCATCGTTCTGGATTCTTATCAATCCAGATCAGACTCTGTTCCAACCTGAAATCGCTTAGCTCAGCAAATACCCAAACACTTTACCCAACAAGCCTGGAAGTGGCAAACAGATTTTAGTCTGATCTGTGACATTTTTGAGAAGTTATGGCTTTTTTTTTTTTTTTTTTTTAAAGGAACTTAATGGATTAAAAAAAGGAGAGAGAGAGAGAAGTGGTTAATTGAAATGCTGATAACACAAAAAATGGAATGACTCTAAAAACACATCTAGAGTAAAGCACTCAAGTATCTAACACTAATTTTTTTTTTTTTTTTGTCTTCTTTTTCCCCTGAATTGGGAAATCAAGAGAAAGCAGAAATCGAAAAGCCTGGGCTTATAAGAATCAGACTCAGCATTTTGGTTTTGGTATTGAAAAAATAAGAGGACTGAGAAGAGTTCTGCTCATGAGCATGTCATCTGTTCTGTGAAACGTAAGAATGCTGGCTCGAAAACGAAACCTTCAGACAAGAAGGCAGGACAGGACCGGGCTACTCACCAAAGAGCCACGAGTTGTCAGCTGCTTGCCAGGACAGCGCCTCTACCTGCCTCTTATTCTCAGGGGCCTTTCCTGGGGACTCCTCGGGCACAGATAACAAGTGATCTGAGGGGAAGGTGAATTTTCCAGGTAATAAGAGGATACTGTTATGGTCATCTTTTCCAGCCTCTCCATCACCATGGCATTGGATAGACCTAGCCAAACTCTCCCTTGCAAGAAGGTTTTTTTCATCACTGAGCTGGCTCCTAGTCCCTCAGTTAAAACCTCTCCCCTGCAGCCAGCCTGGACAGAGCAAACACTTAACTGCAGCAAACACTTCACCTAACCCATCCAGCTCACTCTGGACAGTGATAAGATGAGGAGGTACCTCTCTGTATAGGTTTCCAGGACAACTGAACCTCTTAAGCAGTTTGAATAGCAAGGTGTTTTGCACCTTAGCATGAAGGGCCTAGTACAGTAGACATGTGCACACTTCAAGGAGCTGGAGCAAGTTGGGAAGAAGACATTCCATAACTTTCAGAAAACAGTTGCTTGGATCAGGTGAGGCCAGATCTTTGATTTACAGTTGTGATGGTAACCTCAAAACACCACAGAGCACACTTCCAGGTCTCTCCCTTCCCCACCTGATAAACAGACTGGATTAGCCTAGAAGGGCTAATTATGCTAATTAATCTTGTAATTCATCTTGACCTATAGATTCAGCTGGCCACAACAAATTGTCTAAAATCTTAACGACACTTGTCATTCACACTGTGATTTCAGGTTTGTTAGTACAAACCTGCACCAGCCAACCGGTTACTAAACAGTCACATCCATAGGCAATGGCATTTCTATAAATGTGATTAGTATACTTACCAATGCCTTCCTCCCTCAAGAGAATGCAGGTTGCCTCCAGAACAGTTTGGCAAGGATTGAGAACTGCACTTTCATTTCACATTTTTACCACGTCTTCTTCAGTTCTACAAAGCTCTGAAGACTCTCTGAGACTCCCTGTTTATTTCTGAAAAGGTGGAGCTACCAGGCAAATATGGCTTTTCCCAGACGCTGAAAGTTCCCTGAGTATACATCAAGCTCATCTTCCTGAACTGTCCAAAATATTCCCCATAAAGCTTAGCCATAGCCTAACTGCAGCTTCAGAAGGCATATTGTGGTGCTTTACTGGCCAGTCTTCACCATGTGCTTGTTTCCGTGGTCTCCGGAGTGCACCTGGTTTCACAGGGACTAAGCGGCTGCTGCCGCATTAGCACCAAGTATCAGTAAGGTTGCTCTGCATGGTATTCCTCAGATTCCCTTCTTCAGAAAATCTCCTGGATGACGCAAAACCTTTCTTGCACACAGCTGGGTAGGGTCAAGTAGGGCACAAACCTCTTGCACATCAAGTAGGGAACCAGCTGGCAAAACTGACACACATACACATCACACAGAACAAAAAAGCAGTTCTTCATGAGACTCTCATTACTGGGTGATAGTTTGAGTCAGGATTTTCAGTGAAGAGCCATTGTCTGAAACAGCATTTGGACTGTCCTCTGTAAATGCTTGTCTCAAGACTGACCTTTAAGTGATTCATTTTGCAAGATGAGTTTCCCTTGTGTCTTTCATGCACAGAAGGAAAATTCCTTATGTTGTATCCATCTATTATGATAGGCCTCACGCACATTGTTGGATAACACATTATTTTTTCTTAAATTTAATCAAATCAAAGTAAAAGGACAAATGATTCTTCTGCATAGATTAGTACCAGGCTACCCATAGATCACCGAAAGGTTGAGGTTGGAAGGAACCTCTAGAGATCACCTAGTCCAACTGCCCTGTTCAAGAAGGATCAACTAAAGCATGTTGCCCAGGACTCTGTCCAGACACTTTTGAGTATCTCCAAGAGTGGAGACTCCACAACCTCTCTGAGCAACATGTTCCAGTGCTCAGTCACTCTCACAGTAAAAAACATTTTTTCTTAGATTCAGATAGAACATCCTGTGCTCAGCTTCTGCCCTTTGCTTCTTTCCTTGTCACTGGTCACCACTGAGAAGAGTCCAGCCCCATCCTCTCTATATCCTTCCTTCAGATATTTATATATATATTGATAAGATCCCTTTTCCTTTTTTTTTTTTTTTTTTTCTTTGCAGGCCAAACAGTCCCAGTTGTCTCAGCCACTACTCATATGAAGAAAGGGTAGTTCTGTGCAGATGCTCTTTTAAGCAACTCTGCTACCAAGGTGTTCCTCTCATTAATCTCTTTTAACTGCAGTTCAGCATCAGAACTGTGCTTTCTCTTACGTTTCCTTTTATTCTGACAGTCTGGCAAGCCACACAACCCTGGCCCCCTGCAAGCAGGTAGGCAGGGCTTTCTTTTGCATCGTGCCACCTACCTGCAGTAAGTATTGGCTCCATGCATTCTTATTTGCTCTTGCCCAGCTGCGTGAAGGGGTTTCAGATCTCTCTGTCCAGGCAGGTACCTGCCCGCCCCAGCGTGCAGCCCGGCAGGGAATGGCTCGTGTCACCCAGGCAGCAAGATAAGGTCCAGATGTTCCCTGGAGCATCAAGGTCTGCCAGAAGAAAAAAAATCCTATGTGCCAGTCCCTCCCTGCTGCTGCAGGGAAGCAGAACAAGCTGGCATACTGGAAAGGAAAAGGGAAGTTGTGTATTTACATAATTCCACAGTAATTCAGGTCTATAGCTCACACCAATCATACTACTTTGCTGTATCTATTCATACAACTGCCCACACCACTTTTTTTTTTCCTGAAAAACTGTGCCAGTTACATTTAGATAGGTTATATTACTCGAATTTTGTTTTGCTGGTTTTAATGACTCAATGACTATAATAAGTCAAGACTTCCTTCTTTATTTTGCTGGGCTTTGCTTATCTGATCTATGGAACAGGCAGCACACCCTTTGTTTCAAAGCTTTCCTGCACTGGGCACTGCCAGGGACACTCTGCTGGGCTACCTGAACCTCTGGCCTAGCAGAAATGCCGCTTCTTTTGAATGCTATGACAGGGCTTTATTAGCATCCAGTTCCATTTAGCTCTGGAATGAAAATGCCAACAAATCTCCAAATAAAGTTTCAGCTCTCACTGCATTATCTAACACTATACCATACCAGAAAATAAAAATCAATCCCAAGCTCAGTGCTGTTTCATTCACTTTGCTTTACCCTCACCAATAAACCAAGCTCCCTCAACGTTTTGTGCATTGCTTAAATTCCTAGCGCAATTAACCTATGTTATGTCTGTCCCTGGATGGGTGGACAAAGGTAACTTTACTCGTAACTTGCCTGATCCCTTTTTTTTCCTCACAGTCTTCAGGGTCAGAATTTAGAGCACAATTTAGATACATAACCAACTGCATCATAGTAGATTTCAGAACCAGCTTTTGCTGGAAAGTCACTGACTCTTAAAAAATTCCAGTGTAAATGCTACTAGCATTTATCCTATCATATTTCATAAATGGTGTTTATATACTTGCATTAGCCACTTTGCTGGAGAGTCATGTATCTGAAATCAACCTTTATTTAACATGTACTTTCATCAGTTTTAGCTGGAAAAGTTACAGTGGTTTGTGTTGCACTTCCTCTTTACTTTGGCATTTTACCAAAGGCTTCCCCCTCCAGAACCACAGAGTACATGAAAATACTTTTTTGCTTTTTTTTTTCTGTAAAAATCCAACTTTTTGACCTAAGGCTGCAGAGAAAAAAAAAAAAAAAAAAAGGCAGGCAAAGCACACACAACTGTACTCGGAGCACCCAGAGAGCTATAAATAAATAAACAAAATACACGAATGCACAGAACTCGACCGCGTTTTGGCACGGCCCGAGCTTTCCCAGCGCATGTCGCAACACTGCGAGCCTCTGCTCGGTGTCCCTTTGGTCCTGGCCTGGGCATGGGGGATGCAGCCCTCGCCCTTCCTGGGGCTGCCCCGTGCCGGGGGCGCCGGGCTGGCCGCTCAGACATTACGGTTGGCTCAAGAGGGCCCAGGAGGGCCGAGCTCCGGCCCCGCGCCGTGGCCCCCGCTGGAGCCATTAGCACCTGGGCCAGCGCAAGCGGCCCCTGCAGCCGGGACGGCCGCCCGCCTCACTCTGCCCACTTCCAACATGGCGGCTGCTCCGCGCCCCTCCGGCTTCCGAGCAGAAAGGAAGGCGCCAGCATTCGGCATGGCGCTTGCCGCGGCTTCCTCAGCCCGAATCAAAGATGGCTGCGTCAACCCCTGCGGAACCTGCCAAGATTCAAGATGGCGCCCGTCGTATTGCTTTGTCAGACACGCATCTAATATGGCCACCTCCCCTCCCCCGCCGCAGCGCCCTGCTGCCCGGATCCACGGTACCTTCCGCCACGCTTCTGGCGTGGCCTCGTTGCAACATGGCTACGCCCGCCCTCGCTGGGCAACGTCTGCCCTCAGCAAACATGGCGGTCGGAAGCGCCCCCTGTTATTAGGCTCCCCACCCGCCACTGCCTGCCGGGGCGTTTGGGGTAGGTTCCTCCGAGATGGCGGCGGCGGCCGAGCTGGAGTATGAGTCTGTGCTTTGCGTGAAGCCCGATGTCAACGTGTACCGCATCCCGCCGCGCACCTCCAACCGCGGATACAGGTAGCGGCGCGGGGAGCCGGGCGCCCTGTGCTGGGGCAGGGGGCTCCGCTGCGCCCTGACATGGCGCCGGGGGCGGCGGGCAGGGAACCGCGCCGAGGCGGGTTCGCAGCCTGCCTCAAGGGAGGGGTGAATTTGTAGAAATGGCCTCTTTTTTACCCTACAGATCTGTCCTCTGAGTTATGTCCTAGCTGCTTTCCGCGGTGGAAGATGTGTTTTGTACCCCGCCGCCGTGCGGGCTGGCTTGGGCCCTCCTGCAGAGTTGCCCGCTCGGTCCCTTCTGTACGAATCAATAGAGGGTTAGGAGGGAGAGACCTGTACCCAACGCCTGCTGAGCTACCGGTCCCCTCGGTGTCATTAAGCGAGTCAGGCAGGCCTTGTGAGGACCTAAGCGCCTGTAATTTCACTGAATCCAGCTGCAGATGATGTGCTTGATGTTTCCGATAAATCTGTATCGAGTCTGCTGTGTGGGCTCTGTGCCTAAAACCAAGAGTACCCCCTGTGCTTCAGAGCTATGGATATTAACGAGTTAATCTCACACAGGGCGCGAATGTGTAAATCACTTGCTGGGCTCTTTCTATCAGCTGTAACTTCTGCCCTCAGTTATAGTAGCCCTGCTCCCCGAGGCACCAGTCTTATGTGGTGTAATAAAAGGTTGAACTTGGCCCACGGGCTCTTGGTGACGTTGGCGTGGAAGGAAAGAGTTGATGGTTGTGTCTCTTAATAATAATAAAAAAAAAAGGCTTCAGGGCCAGGACTTAGAAATGCTGTCTGTGTCTTTAGCCAAAACCAGAAGAACCGTCATCTTACTGAGTGTGAGCAGCTGCCTCTAGTTTCAGAGATCCATGATACATTTTACAATGATGGAGTAAAATAATGAAGTCTTTTTCAGCATGCTATAATTGTTTAGATGTTCCTGAAGCTCCCTATTTGCTTATTAGTCCCTTTTAAGCTAACTGTTCTAGCAGAGCTCTAGGGCGTCAGTCTCTCCTCATCTGCAAGTTTGTCAAGGTAAAGACAGGGATGTTATGTTCTAGAGACTGTATCTATTTTCCTTTACCCAAGGGAAAGAAAGGCCATTCTGAGTCTCACGTGTGTGCTGGTAGCAATAGAGAGGAGCTGAGACCCTTAATGAGGAGCTGTCCCCACGATGGAGAGGAGCAGACTCCCACACTACACAGGGAGAGAGAAGTGGAATAAGGCAACTGGATGTGATGAAGGTTTGGGAGCAGAGGTTTTAGCTGAGTTGTTTGGGCAGAAATGTAAATGCTGAGGTACTGTCAGTGTACAGTTGTTGTTCTTTCCAGGGCTTCCGACTGGAAACTGGACCATCCAGACTGGACAGGGCGACTTCGTGTGACCTCCAAAGGCAAAACTGCATACATAAAATTGGAGGATAAGGTTTCAGGTAAGGGAATGGTTGTGGCTGGTCAACACTGTAAATGTGATTGCTGTTTATGAGCCTGTGCTTCAAAGTCAACTGGAAGCGGTGCCTGGCAGCAGCAACAATGTTTTAGAAAAAAAGTGTTGAAATATCTATTTGAAAGAGGTTGCTTTCATTAACACCCAATTCTTTGTCCGTAGGAGAACTTTTTGCTCAGGCTCCCATAGATCAATACCCTGGCATTGCAGTGGAGACTGTGACAGATTCCAGCCGCTATTTTGTCATTCGGATTCAGAATGGGACTGGTGAGTCCGGGGTCTTGCATGGGCCAAGTGCTGAGGGTGGAAGACAGTTAACCTACTGAAACTGAGTGTGTGCAGGTGGATTGAGATGATGCTGTGACTGCTGGAAAGGCTGGAGAGTGTGCCGGAAGGAGTGGGAAGGCGAGGTTAGCAGAAGAGCGCAGGGCCTGAGAAGGAGGATTCAGTTTTGGAGAGTGCTACCTGGCATCCTACAGATGAGGAACAGTGAGATGCTGTATGCCTGCCTTGTACAGCTACAGAGCCCTCAAAGGAGGTAGCACAGAGAGGTGTAGGAGAAGCAGACAGATTTGGGAATGAACGAACATCGAGTACCTATGCAAGATATTTTCAGTGACTCCTTTTGTCCCCCCGTTAGGACGAAGTGCTTTCATTGGCATTGGCTTCGTGGATCGAGGTGATGCGTTTGACTTCAATGTCTCCTTGCAGGATCATTTCAAGTGAGTTGTCCTTCCTGGGGTGCTGTTTATCCTCTGGCCCGAGGAATGCAATGGGCAGCTGTGTATGTTCATTTAGGACAGGGTTTTTTGGGATAGTCTTGAAGCCTGGCTGTGGCTCCATCAGGGAGTACGCCTGAGTGTACTGTCAGCCACACCACAGACTGAGGATCTGCTACGGTCAGATGTGTAAGTTGAAAGCTTGGGTTATGTGATGCTACAGGTGTGGTGTTGGACACTTGTTTGGGGGAGTAGGATGTGTCTGAGCTTTCTGCTGTGCTATACTGGGAGCAGTGAGGTAGCTAGCCTTTTGGCAGGAGGGAGGAGGCCTTTTCTTGAAGGGTATTATGTTTTCCTGTTTTCCTTTTAGGTGGGTAAAGCAAGAGACTGAGATCTCCAAGGAATCCCAGGAAGCTGACACACGTCCAAAATTAGATTTAGGATTCAAGGAAGGACAGACCATCAAATTGAATATTGGGGTAAGGAGTCTGGTGGCCCCGGCCTCTCTTTTTGGACTTGACAGTTGAGATGCTTCCTCACTTGTCCCCTCTTCCTTATGCAGAACATGGCCACCAAGAAAGGAGGGGCAGCCAAGCCCCGCGCGTCAGGCTCCGGGGGCCTCAGCCTGCTCCCACCGCCACCGGGAGGCAAAATTGCAGTCCCTCCTGTCCCTTCCCCTTCTTCCTCAGCCATTGTCAACCACGTCACACCGCCACCCGTGCAGAAATCCAGCAACGCGAGCAGTGCCGGTAAATGTTACCACAGGGCAGTCAGGCTGCCCTGTGGCACTCGTAGGTGCACAGCGAGTGCCGAGACCTGCTCCGGGGAACTGGGGGCCACTGTAGTGTCACCAGCGCAGTTAAAAGTCCTGTGAGGCATCGTGTGTCCTGAGGGCTTTGCTGCCTTTGACCTGAGGATTTCTGGGCTTGTTTGACAAGAATACCTGGTCACTTTCCCTCGTAAGGAAGAACAGTATTTTAATTCTTACGCTTGCAGAAGGAGAAAGCAAGTGACCTCAGCAAAATGTCCTGGGGAGGGGGCGAAGGAGAGGGAAATGGATTAGATATACAACTGAAATGCTTAGATTTTCTGATCTCATGTTTATTTGATGGGTGCTGGCAGAGCTGTATGAGGCGTCCAGAAAAGCACTGCCATGTCATTTGCTTTCCATGGGAGAGTAGATCAGCCTGTAGTTGTTTTTTGAGAGGTACAGGAGAAAGCACTTCTTGACAAGTTTGCAATAGGGAGACGGACAACTTTAGTATAAAAAACACAATAGAAGGAGTATAGAAAGTATATGCAAAGTATAGAAAGAGCTGCAAAGCATAGTGAGATTGGACACAGGTTGGAGACCTTGCTGAAGTTTTCTAGATGTAGCTTGACCTTGTAGACGTGTATGAAGAAGGCAGAGACTTTAGCAGTGATACCTGCAGATCTGAGTGAAAAGAAGCCACAACCTTCTGCTTAGAGCCGGGCTCCTCTGTGTGATTCCTACTGGTAACGATGCTTATTTGACAATTGTTGGGATAGCTTTGCCCAGTAGTGCTGGGTCTGAGCCTTAATGTCTGCTGGGAGGGGTAATGTGTTGGTTGGTGTGGTAGGCAGGGACTGACTAGTTCTTGAAGATGATGCTGGAGGCTCAGCGCACATCTGTGGAAAGGAGCTGTTACTACAGACTTAGTCCTTAAACTCTTAACCTGCCTTTCTGAAGGGGGACCTGGAGTCTGTTTAAAGATGCTGTGCCACTGGGCACACCAGTGAGAAAAGGTTCTGTATGGTGACAGTTTAAATGTCTGTAGGATTTTTCTTTGTTTTGTTTTCTTCTTGATTACTCTTGACAGGGTTTGTTTGTTTTTGCTGCCTTAGATATTCTGTTAGACTTGGGCACACCTGTACCTGCATCGAAGGCACCAGCTACTGCAGACCTCTGGGGAGACTTCAGCACTGCATCCAGGTAAACTGTGATGGAGGAAATAGCACAATAAGGGAAGGGTCTGGAGAAGGGCACTGGAAGAGCGATAGACTATGAAATCTGGTATTAGATATTCTTGTTCCATCATCCTTTCTTTCTTTCTTTCAGTGCGGTTCCTAATCAGGCTCCTCAGCAATCCAACTGGGTCCAGTTCTGAATGGTCAAAGCGGTGGAATGGAACAAACTGGTGACCAAGAGGCTCCATAAACACCAAATGGGATCAGAGGGGGATACAAAACTCTTTAGTCTTCAATCAAAAACAAGTCAGGACAATCCCTCCTTTTTAAAGTAGATCTTCACTTCAGTCAAAATGTACTAATCTAATCCCATACTGAAACCTAAAGAGAACATACTGACTGCTCATGTGGTGGGCAAGGAGGAGAGGTAGCCTCATCTCTTCTACCCACCTGGCTGTTACATGGTACATCCTAGCTCTTTTTTTCCCCCATGTTTCCATACAGGGAAAGCAAGAATGCTGAGGAAGGCTGGTACAGGAGTAGGCTGGGTAGGTGCATCTGGGTTCCTTTTCCTCTAATCCTGGTTACGGCCTGTTGCTTTCTGTGGCTGCTTTCAGCAGTGACTAGAGTCTATGCAGCTTGGCCTGTCGTGCTGAGGGCAGCTGTGTTTGGCCACGACTCACAAAAGGAAGCTGCAAGGAGATGGGTTTTGTCTATCTCTGCTAAGTCTCAACACAAACGCCTGTTTGGTGAGGAGTGAACCTCCCCGTGCTCACATCAATCTTCCTCTGTTTGGAGCCATTCTTGGTAGCACTGGCTCTTCCTGCGCTCTTGTGGGAAGAGTGTGCAGGGCACTAAGCAGACCTGCTGCAGCCACTGAGTTGTGGCTCCAAATGGGCATGCCATCGTGAAGTTCCTTGTTTGGCTTGTAGGTTCATTGGAGGAAATTTCTCTCATTATC
>VZSV01000129.1:1830230-1883812 GCA_013398735.1 Nothocercus julius | reverse complement strand
ATGCAGACGTGCTCATGTCATTGGGCTGTTTTAATTTGAAATAGTTCTAAAACAAGCAAACAAAATGGAAGAGAGAGAAGCTTTTCTATAATTCAGTAGTTATTTCTTACACTACGTGATAACCAGGTGACTCCCTCTCAGCACTTCATGTTCCTGCATCACTGTCCTGAGCCCTGTCTTTGTGTTTGTCAAGCAGAACACATTGTGAATTTGCACTGCTACAGCTGTAAGAACCACCGTGGGAAAATGGGATATTTTCTAGTGAAGGGACAGTTCCCTTACACCCTTACACTCATGATTTGGGCAAGACATGTATAGGAGGCTCAAGCTGGAGATCTGTGGCAGCTACATTTTCCTCACCTGATTTCCTTCTTGTGGTGGGCCTTCTGAGGCTGAGTTTCTTGAAATGTGATAGGGTTGTTGGAATTTTTTTTTAATGTATCCTGAAGGCTATCTAGTTTCCTGTGTGTTTTAGGGAGTTAGAAAGTCTGAGGCAGAAAGGCCTTAGTTTCTCCTATTCCATTTGTGAGAGATTCCTTAGGCTCCCTTAGTCTGTAAACTGTCCCACCTGTAGCAGGTATGGATGGGATGTGGGATATAGTCTGCTGGTTACATGGACAACACTCGAGAGCAGGCTAGAAAACACCAGCCCTACCATGCTAGCTGATGAGCAGAAACACCAGTGGCAAAGATGGTCTCAGTGACTTCCCTGTAGCTCTGACCCACTTCATAGAACACTAGAGTTTTGTACTTCACAGGAAGGCTTCTTATTTTGAACACTCAACCAGCAGTAATACTTTTGTAACTGGAATAAACTGTACAGAACTCCTGCAGAGTGTAATTTTGCCCTCTGGGGCTAAAATTTCATGACGAGGCTCTTAAGGATAGTTACTGGTTTACACCTTGTACTTGCAGATCTCTTTCTGTCTTCATACTACACTGAGGGCATTTTGGAGACAAAGTTTTGCTTATACCATTCCTCTAGGAAACTTAACTCATTTTTGTTTTTAAGTAGCTCTGAAGCTGCTGCTGCTCCACTTGAAGTGGAGGCCAGACTGTTCTTGGATGTATTTTCAATCACTTAATACCCTTGTCTCTTTTGGTGTTCCCCCAGCTTCTTCCCTGCACCAGTCATTCCCGTGTCTGGCTGTGAATCAGCTCCCGACCTCTGAGTCTGTAATCTGCTAGCTGTCCATTTTCCTCCCTTGCGTTCTTTAGGCTAAGCCAGGGACTCTGCTGGCCGTCTTGCTTTTTCATGCGTCGCTGTCAGGTCATGTCATTTCAAGTTCACGTCATGTCCCCAAACCAAGGAAGTTCATAGCACCAATTAGCAACCACCCAGGAGCCTCTTATTCTGTGTTCTGTCTTAATTAGTATTCTGGAGATAATATACTATGTATTTGAATAGTTGAAGAAGTAAAAATAAAAAATATATGTATATAAAGCATAAAATGTACTGGTGCAAAAGCCTAAGATGTACTGGTGCAAAAATGGTAATTAAACAGATAATGTTGGGGAAAAGGATGTTGCGAGTTTTCTACATTGTCGACTTGTTGTTGCTTTGGCATCTCTGCAGATTGGAGAGTGAGTCTCCAACAAGCCCCCAGCAGCCGACTCGTCCTTTTGCGTCGTGGCCTGCAGTCTGGACAAGAGCAGCTTTAGGAGTGATGGAGATTCAGCCTATCCTAGGCAAAGCCTGGAAGAAGGAGATACAAATGGCCTAAGGCTCTTCCTAATGTTTTAAACAAACAAAAAACTGTCTTACCCAGGGGAACAGGCTTGGCTGTAGGTGCAAGGATAAAGCTAGCAAGTGGGAGAACTTGAAGTTGCCCTGCTATTTACCATATTAGACATGGTGGTTTCTGCAGCGCCTGGAGGTTTGTCAGAACTGATTCTTGCAACCCCTGTAAATGGGAAGTAGCCTGTGCTGGCTGCAGAGATAAGCAAGGTCGACTCAGTGGGCTCTTTGTCAGGGAGCAGCAAGGTCTGGCTGCCCTGAATGGCAGCGTGGGCTGGGAGCTGAGAGTCAGAGCAAGGGGACGGAGTCGGAGCAAGGCAGGAAGCCAAACTCTCAGAAGATGGGGGATGTGCCCAGGGCTCCGACATACTTACCTCTTCGGTGTGGTTGAGTCTGCTTAAAGCCATCTCTTCTTGCACAGCCTCACTTGCTCAGTCTTTCTGTGTGAGGACAGCTGAGTTCTGCACCACACTGTCTTGGAAGTACCCCAGAAGTTTTGCAGCCTTGTCTCAAGGTGAGAAGGCACCAGTAAACACTGGGTTTCATAAACCCCTTTGTCAAATGCGTGTAAGTATTCTAGCATCTGTCGCAGGCTAGGAAAAAATAGCTTTTCCTTCAGATCTAGGAGCAAAGTGACCAAATTTGATCTCCCTCAGCACAGCTGGCTTTTGGGCATGCTCCCTTCTGCTTGAACCTGTTCTTTCTACAACTTCATGGGGACATGGGTGTACACAAACCCTACCCTACTGGCAAGGAACTTTTCCTTCTCATATTTTCTAGGCTCCCTTCCCTCCCCTATGTCCTCTTTGGGACTGTAGCTATACAGCGAGGAGAACTGTTGGACTTGGTCAAAGTGCTAGAGGGTAACCCTAGGTGGTTTTTCTAAGGAGACAGTGTTGGTGCTGAGGCCTGCCTATGCTGATGGCTGCCGTCTGCCAGAGATCAGTGTGGATTTTCACCTATACATCCCTTTTCTTCACCTCCTTTCAGTTCTTCCCTGCTTTCCCCTTCACCAGGGGATGCCCTAATTCCCTTGTCTCTGAGCTTTCACAACTCCTTTTCTTCCTAGGTCTCCTAGCACCTCCTTACTGCACTCAGTTTATTCCATCCTGGGCAGAGTTTACCACCTTCCAGGAGAGGTCACTTCTCCCCACAGCTCTGGCCGGGGGTGTGAGTCTCGGGCAGCGAGAGTTGCAGCGTCCTGACCCTGCCTGTCTGCGCAGGGACTGAGCTATTTCCTCGCAGCCTGGCACACACTTGCTGCTGGATCCCTTCTCACCGGCTGAATCCCCTCGGCAGCGCTCAAGGAACAATTTCACTCTGCTTCAATATCTCGCTTCAGTCTGCTCCTTTCCCCCCCCCGCCATGGTGTTCAGTTGTCCTCAAAAATCAGCGAAAAGGCTTCTGCTTTCAGTATGCAGTGAAAAAGATTTACAAACTAGTTCTGATGGCTTCAAATAGTTGTTTCTGAGACTCTTTTTTGCATTGCGTTTTGCGGGTTTTGCACTTAATGGAGGTCATGAGCCTTTCAGTTTTCCTCCTTTCAGTTTTCCTCCTTTCAGTGCAAGGTCAGCTTGATGAAGGATACTGATAATCCCTTTAGTTTTACATTTTGGCCCCACCAGCTTCCTTTTGCCTGATCTCAAATCCGCTGAAGAGGTGCTGGGCATTGGCTTTGGGCTGTCAATATGACGTCCATGCATAATCTCCATCACACCTGTAGTAATAAGTTCCCTTAGCTTCATCTCTCATTTCCTAGTTCTGACAAACTTCTCATTTCCCTGCAGGTCCCTGTACAGTTGTGCTCAACTTCCTTCAAAAGGGGATTTTTTTTTTCTTTTTTTGAATATGTGAGGTCACAGCTCTAGGACACAAGGCCGTTTTTTTCTCAGTAAATTCCATTTTAACGCAATTAGTTCAGCTTCATTTTTCAAATCAGGGCACTCCTCTGCTGCTATGTGGAGCTGTTTGCAAAATTTAGTGAAACTGGCTATGAAGTAAAATATCTGCAGATATTACCATGCGAAAACTTCACTGGGAGATAGAAGCTGAGGTTAGTCAGGGGAGAAGGAAAGTTGGTGTCTCCGCTGCTTTCTGCTCAGGCAGCTGGTGCTTACATAGCTCCAGAATGACCATGAAGAGGCAGCAGCCCCAACCTCAGTAAGGAGGGGACTCAGAAATATCATGCTGAGCAAATCCTAAGAAGCTGGGGATTGCAAGGTAAATGGGAGTTGTAAGCGTGGGAGGTATCTGGAAGTATCTGAGTGGGGTTGAGTAGAAAGACATGTGTGAGGGAACACAAGTGTCGTGGGAGGCCTTGGATTTGCTGCACAGGGTGGGCAGAATAAACACGGAGGGAGAAGTGGAAGAACTGGAGTGCGAGGGCTGGGAAACAGAGCTTGCAAGGCTTGTTTTTGAGCAAAGTAGGTTAGTGAGCAGGCTTCAGTGCTCTGCAGGGAGCGGATTTAACTTTTTGTTTGTTTGCTATGTTTTGTTTTTTCCATTCCTGCAACCACCTGCTGGACTCGCTTCTGTTCCAGTTCCCACCCCATTGCTTGTCAGCAGTGCTGATCACATTCAAAGGCATTAATTTTAACATGAGGAATGTTATCTCCGTATTGTTGCACAGTGCCACGTATTGTGTTTGGTGGAGGTGTAGTTCAGAGTTGAACCTAGACAGCAAGCAGCAACTCTGCTGATGGCTGAGAGAGAAGAATTGAGCCGTCTCCAGAGGTCTGGGAGAGATGTGGTGTATTTTAATAAAATCAGCAACTGAATTTACATATGAGATGCATCAGCAGAGCTTGCAGATGTATTTCAGAAGCCAAAAAAAAAAAAAAAAAGCCCATGAGGCTACATAGTTAATTCTTCCTCTATGCGTGGATTGCGGTTCCTTTTTTTATATGCTGGTCCATCTACAATCCTTCCAGGAAGTAAATCTTTCTTCTGTAAGACTGAGTCTGCTGTGACTTGGCTATGGGCCAAGCAGAGGATTATTCTGCCTGCAATCTCAGCGTGAAATTGCAGAGCATAACTAGGCTTCAGCAACCGCATGGTGGATAACGCTTAGGTCCTGCCTCGTGGACACAGACGTGCATAATAGGTACGCGTAGGTCCTGACAAGCCTGATGACAAACTCATGAGGAACAAGGGTGTTGAAAAGCCAGTGAGGCTGCCTGCAACCTTCCAGGAGACTGCGCTCCTGTCCTGCAGCCGCTCTTGTTGCATGCGGGACTAAGTCACTCTCTTTGTTTCAGAGTAAGAAAAATGTTTTTTTTTTTAAAAAAAAAAAATTGAAGTCAATACAAGAGGTATGATGATTTTATAGTAGCTGATGGAGTGAGTATTCCTTGGTAAAGACATACGGCTATATATGTGCTATTCTGTTTAAGAGTAGCTCTTTGCAATAATCTGGGTGCAAATGTCTACTGCATCCCTCCTTTGCTCTTTACCCTCTGCCACACTGTGCTCCTCTTTTCTCTGCTGCATGCTCTTCCTCGTGCAGTCCTGTTTTACCTTTGGCCCTGTGCTGGGTGCTTTTCATGCCTGCTCTCTGGATATCCAGCTGTCATGTCAACCCGGCCTGCTTTGAAGAGCTTCCTGTCAGGCAAACTAACTAAGCAAGCAAACTTATTTCTTCAGCTTTTCAAACTCAAAAATGGAGCCCAACTCACTGAAAGTAACGTGCAAATCTGGCTGTGATAGAGATCTCTTGTGTGTCAAACTCTTCCCAATAACCCCTCAAGTCATATTTTTTCTTCTCTGTTTCTCCCTGGGTATGTCAAACATGATTTTTATTTCTTCCTCTGCCCAAGGCTAGAACTCCCCAGCCTCACCTCCACAGCGAAAGTTACTTGTCTGAGATTTCTACTGATGCTGGCTACTAACAGGGGTTAATTTCCCAGGATGAGATAAGGCATATATTTGATATACAAATGCAGCTTAACCACAACAGACAAATGAGGGGGGGAAATGCATCTTGTGTTAAGCTAGGCAGAAGGTCCAAGTGGGTTAAGACAACAGCTGCTGCAAACCTAAAATCAGTGGTAACAAAGAAAGAAAAAAAGAAAGAAGGACAAAAATAAGTGAAGGAGTGAGGTTAACAAAAAAATAAAACAAAATAAAAGTAAGGGAGAGACAAGATCTCAAAAGGGAAAACTATCAGCTAGACGCTGAGAATGTGTTTTGGGGAAGGAGGAGTGCAACTTCCTTTTCAGCTGCTGGGTTCTTGTTTTTCATTTCTCTCTCAGGAACTTCCAGTCCTGGGGCTGATTTCTTTGGCTAAGAAATGAAGATCTGTTCAGAGCATTTCTGAGCTCCCAGCAATTCTCAAATTATCTATAGTACTTCTAACATTAATTTACCTTTCTTCACAGGCAAAGAATGAAAGAGCAGTTGGAAAAGGCTTTGTGACTTGCTGGTGTCTTCCTCTGAAACCAGAGACCTGGAAGTCTGAGCTTTTATGTAATAAACCCAAGAGCAGGGAGCAGTAACTTTGTGATTGAATGGCATCAGAAATCACCTATGCTGAGGTGAGGTTCAAGAATGCATCCCTGTCTGCAGAGGTCAAAGGTAAGGAATGCATGGTTGTAAAGGGAAAAGAGACCCGGGAGAGAAGCGGGTTGAGGAACAAGGGATAGATAGATACTTTTGATTCTGTGACTGTGTTTCCTACCTGTTTTGACAAAATGATGAGACAGATGAGTTGTCTGCCACTACTTTAACAGAAGACTGGAGGAATTTTCAAGTGGGAGGATTAAAGAACATTTGCAGGAGGAGGAAAGGGAATCTTTTAGCGGTGGGGAGTTGAGACATGAATGAGGGTGGCTAGTGGGAAGACAAGCAGCAAATCAGACAAAGATTCAGGAAGGAAAGTATTTTGCCTCCCCTAGTACCCTTGGTTTTCTTGCCAGTACTGGTGAATGGTAGAGGTTAGAGGGCGCAGGATGTGTGCTGTAGAGTAGTAACACTTCGCACTGCTGTGATAGAGGTTGTAGCTGCTTCTTTGCATGTTTTTCTAGTCTTATCTTGAGTGAGAGTGACTTTTTTTTTTTTTTTTTTTTTGACAAGTATCAAATACAAGCAATGGAAACTGTGGTTTATAACAAATGATCTGCACTGTCACCAAGGCAAAGGGAGTCCCAGGGTGGCAAGTGGCAGGAGATTAGCACAAAATCTGCCTACTGCTGCTTTGGTCTCGAAGAGTGAGGCTACAGATTCCTGCCTCTGAAGAATTTGGGAGTGGGAAACCAATATGTCTCCTTACATTAGAGCAGGCATCTGCACCCTATTGAGAGATGACACTAGATGTGGAAACAGCTTTGTGGTCTTTTTCTTTGGTTGTGAAATCATTCTTGCAGAATAGCGACACAAAAATCAAAAAGAAAGAGATTGAACAAAACATCCCGATATATACATCAGAGGAATTAACCTGAGACTTGGAGGGAGATCTGATTCTGTGATTGATGCCTACTGCTCTTGAAAAATAATTAACATGCCAACAACAATGTGTTATTTCTATTAAAATCATGGTTACAAAATGGTGCTTTTTTCTAAGCTTTATGCAGATTTAAGGCCTGTGCTGATCAGTGTGCACACTGTAGTCATTATCCCACAGATAAGAGCACACAGAGATGTTCGATCCCAATGTGTGGCTCGCTGCTTCCACCCTGCTGTTGTGCAGGGCCCAGAGGATTGAAAGTATTTATATACATACCTTTATATATCTTTATTGCCTCAAAGGACTTACTAAACTAGATCTTTACCTTGCTTTCATAGTTGCGACACAGAGCAGGCCTCAGCTTTGTGTTTCTTGCTTGTCTGCTCTGAGGTGTGAGTCATGGAAATAAAGCACGCATGTACACATGACTAGGTGCCAGTGAAGTTTTGATGAACTGAGATCAGCTGGTGCACAGTTACAGCCAGCATTTCCATCGTGATGAACTGCGAGTGATGGTAGTTCCGTGTTCCCCATGATCTGTTCCAAAGATACCTGATGCAGCTGTGTTTGTTGATGGCAAGCTCAACGATGGGTTTGGATGTGTGCTCAGGTTCTGACTGCGGGTGGGCCTGTGCAAGTGATCCTAGAGTGGCTGCAGCTCATAAGTTGAAGCCAGTGAAGTATTTAGGAGTACTATTGCACATAGGGATAATGTCTCTCACAGCCTTATTACATGCATGTAGGACAGGATAAACGATTGAAAGATTAGGGGAGGCTTCCTGCTCTGTTGCCCTTCAGAGTGGTTGCTCTGGCCATGCTAACTCCATGTTGATGATGGCCAAGCTCACCTGGAGTTGCCCATTTTTACTGTGTTCCTATTACATCCTAAAGACACCAAAAGTGGCAGTCTTTGGAAGAAAGAGAGGTGAATGAAGGCAGCAGGTTGTCAACCAACCTGGCTGTGGCAGGAGCAGGCAGGCACTGCTGAAGCATGCAGGAGTGCACTTGGGGTCTCTGAATTTCCAAACAGGATTTCCCTGATAGAAACCTAGGCCTCTGTGCTGCACAGCACCTGCTGCTGGATCCTATGCACTAAGGAGGCGAGGGAATTGCAGGCTGAGTAACTACCATGTGCTCACCAGGTCTGATGTGTTATGATCATGCCGGGCATGTTAAAAGCATGCAGACTAAATGTAAGAAGCATTCTATGGGAAAACTGGTCTGCTGGGAATGCCAAGATCTATTTCAAGTTGGTTATGTTGGTGAAGTGCACGCATGCTGCCTCTGATCCCTGTGCCATCTTAGTTTGGCGGGTCCGGGATGCAGAGGTGTGCCTGGGCACAGGCTGAGCAGTCCATCTGTGCACATGTAGAACATCACAAAGCCGGGTGGCTTCATCAGAGTCTGAAGCAAGTGGTTGAATTCTGTAGAATGACTCAGGTTCTTTTTTTCGCTACAGACCAAAGTTCTTGCTAGAAAAACATGATTTGACTAGGAAAAAATGAGTCTTATTTACATATGACTTTTTTTATACTGAAAGATGATACTTTTTTTTTGCCTAGCTGCAAAACACACACACACACCACCACTTTGAGAAGTAGTCATGGAATTTCTCTAGATCATGTTTCTAGAAGTCTTGCAACTCATTGGCATAGCTGGCAAGCACTTGCGGCTCCTAGCTGATGTGGGAGCTTCAAGCTGAACAATGAAAGAGGTCTGTCCAAGCTCAGCATAAATATCAGTCCTTCTCAAAATTTCTTTACTTTGTCCTACAGACAGTGCTGTTGTTGCCTCTTTCCACCACCAGTTTTCCCCAGTTTGTGTCCCTAACGCTACCTAAAATAGTTTCCTACTAAGTGTTTGCTTCTCCAATCCCTGTGATCCATTTTCCTCCTTGCTCTGAAACTTCGCTGGTATGAGCAGTGTGTTTCTGGACAAAAATCAGTCTTTGGCAAGACTGAATCTGAGTGTGGTTCTTTGGGTAATCTCCTGGGTACACCTGTTCTCCTCGCACCTCTAGCATCTGGCCTAACACAGCTTAGTTTTGCTATGGCAAGTCTTGGAAAACAGAGATGAGGTCTTGTTGCAGAAAGTATAGTTCTTATCTTCTAGTGATTTCAGGCCATCATACCTCTTCACTTTTTTTTTTGGCTCTGCCCTTAATCAGCTTTCATCTACCTCTCTGTACCCAGGAAGTCCAGAAAGATAAGGAATAACTAGATATACAGCATGTTTTCTGGGGAGAAGTCAACGTGAAATCTTGTGAAAATGTCTCAAGTAACACAATAAGAGTAATGTGGTGTTTGGTAGCCCTTGACTCGGAGAGACGTGGTTTCCTTCCAGTCTTTAGAGCCATATGAAGGCCTCCAACCCAAGCAGCAGCAATTGGCATCTCTGGTTCACCACAAGGGCTGGGGATGTGGGTGTTGCTTCTGAACCTAATTTTCTTGAGAGACCAAAGAGACCTAGTCTGCTCTGCTCCCAAACTATGTAACTTCCACATCAAGTCTGAAATTGTATTTCTTAGGGCAACTCTCTCTTGAGTTGTACATCCTTGGTATGTGGGCTGACTGAAGCCGAGTTGACTGTGTTGTGTTTGGTGGGTGCCTTTACTTTAGCACCTCCAGAGAAGAAGAAACATGAGCATCATACCTCAAAATACCCACCATGGCTGCCATGGCTGATCTCAGGGCTGCTGCTGTTGGTGTGCATCGCGCTCATCATTGCTGTCCTTGGTGAGTTATGTGCATGCTGATTACCCAAAACTGGGAGACAGGTTTGTGGGCAATGTTGGGTGAAAAGCAGAGAAATCTGCACAAAAAGGGAAAATTTTCCAACAAGGAGGGAGTTTTTACTTCGGAATTATTTTCTCATGAGAAAGGATGCAAATCTCCCCATTTGTGCTTGGAGAGATATTTGAAAGGTATGTTTTAGGAGCAAAATATTTCCTGACACCCTAAATATTGGGTAGTTTAGACTACAGTTGCAAGCTGGCACAAGCTTCCTCCTTCAGACCAAAAAAAGCGAGTGTCTTTATAATAAAACAGGTATGCAGGAGCTAGGAATAATGCAGTGTGATGCCGGATGGTTCCGTTGTACATGCCCTGTTTCTTAGAGTGACAGAAAGAGTTAGATGGGAAGAGACTTCCAGGGGTCTTCAACCTAACACCTGCCCAAAGCAGGCCCATCTTTAGAAATCCAGTGTTGCTTGGGCTTTCTGTAAGGTCTCAGGCTTCTCTGACTTTGTCATATTTGACTGCAACACGTGTCCCCCAAATCTTCCACTGTTTACCCTGAGGCCTCTTCAGCAGAGTAGTGACAGACTGTTAACAGACCATGTCCTGGCTACATCCACCTGGGAATGCTCAGGTAGGCTGTATGATTCTGTAGCTTCGTTGACTAGGTCATCCTGGCTGGATCTTGTGAGCCCGTTGGTGAAAGAGTCCTTGGAGGCAGCTAGAGGGTTCTGAGGGAGCAGAAATGTCTGTTTCCTTCCCTTAGAAGATTGCAATTACTGCTTGTGAAATTAAGAGACAGCCAGAGCAGACGTGATGTTGAGACCTTTTAGTGGGGAAATGGATACATAATAGTGAAGGCAGTGATCATGTAAGAGAAGGGAGAAAGTGGCAATCTTGCCTTTTTCCCTCTCCTTTTTTCCAGTCATTCACTTCTCCCATAACCATAGAGAGATGAAGGCCTTGCAGCAGAATGCTACGGAGTGGCTCTGTGTCTCAGCAGTACCACAGAGAAAAGGTCAGTAGTGCTAAATAGCTTGCAGGAGATCTTTGGAACTTAGTGAATGTTGGGGTCTGCTGTGACAGCAAGCAGCAGTAGATGTAAGGGAGGGAGACTCCTGAGGAGACACGAGGGGAGAATAAAGAATTACTGAAATGGTTAAGGAAAGGATAAGATGATGGTAGTGGTGTTGTAGGAGGGCAGGGTGGGTGTGAACACTGACAGAACAAAAGGGATAGAATACAGTGACAGAAGGAACTTTAAAAATGGAGCAAGAACAACAGTGCAACTCAAGTTAGGAGAAGAAGCAATATTTCCTGTTCCTCGTGACTAAAAACTTTAGGATGATTACACAAACAGAAGCAGCTAAACTAGATCAACTGAATAATGTGCTCTGTTATGGCAAGACCTGAGAATGTTAGCAGACTTGCTATGGATTTGCTATGGATAAGCTCACAGATCATACTTGACAACAATTTGAAGAAATGTGAATTATCCTTGTTCGGTCAAGCACTTTAGATGAGCAGGAAAAAGAAAAAAAGACCTACAGAAAACGATTGATCATTCTCCATGGAGAACAGGGATCCTTGCTGTGACCACCATCTCTCATTCTTGGCATTGATACTCTGTGGTCCCTCCCTACACAGAGCAGGACTGGATGTGCTGCCCAAAGGAATGGAAGTACTTTCAAAAAAGCTGCTACTACCTATCAACAGATTATATGTCCTGGAATGACAGCAAGACGAACTGCAGTGGGATGGGCTCCCACCTGGTGGTGATCAAGACGGAAGCAGAGCAGGTAAGTGCAGGGCTGAAAGAGGTGACACAGTAGCCCTGGGATGCAAGTGCCAGGCCCTGAAGGGGACTCCAGAGCCCCTGCTTGCCCTTGCAAATGGGGAATGTCTTCTCTGGGTCCATTTAACCCTGACTCCCCTCTGCTACCAGCCCCACTCCATGGAGGCTCCTCTCTCCCTGTTCTGCTCAGCCCTGCACCTCATGGACATTGCATTCTGCCTGATTTCCAGGTTTTCCTCTCTACGTGGATAAAAGAGAATATTAAATATGGGAAAAGAAACAATTACTTCATTGGTCTGAGTGCACAGAAGGTGGGCCAGTGGCACTGGGTGGACCAGACTCCCTTTAATGTGACAGCTGCGTGAGTATCCCAGGACAGAGAATGTTTAGTGTAGCCCCTGGCAGTGCAAGAGACTAAGGGATCTGGGGGTGCTTGGTGGTGTGTGAGGGAGAAGGGAGACAGCTGCCTGCGAGGAGACGAGGCACGGGAGGGCTGGATAGGACACCGGGTTCAGACCAGTCTATCCCTTGCTGATTCCTGGTTCTTGGTAATGACTTGTCTGTCGGTGCTGTAGGCGCAGAAGAAACGGCCTCTCCCCAGCAGAAGGACCTTTCAGAGCTGAGCAGCCTTGCCTGACATCCGTATATATGTAGCAGCCTTGCCCGACCTCCCCCCAACATATATGCATGCATATGCATGGGCAGGGCTGAGGCTGTGGAAGAGATGGGGTGCCAGGAGAAATCTGTGGGGCTAGGACTGCTACTTGCTCTTCTGGAATTTCTTCTTCCTTCTTCTTCCTTCTTCTTCTTCCTCTCCTGGAGGAAGGCACAACCCTCTGTGGGGTGTGAGGTGCTTGGGGTGTGCTGTGGTGAGCGGTTCCCAGCACCAGGAACGAACATTCCCATATTGTGCAGGCTGTAGAAAGAAGGCAGATTTCTACACGGAGGCTGATGCCAGGGGGATTAGCACAGTGGGAGGAGGGATACTTCTTCTGTCAGTGAATCAATATTTGTAATTTTTCTGTTTCTTCAAGTACTGTATCCTGTTGTGGCCTTTCCCTGAAATAGCGTACAGAGTACAATGGAGAGTAACAAGTCTGTCTCTGTCTCAGGTTCTGGAGGATTGGGGAACCAAGTAATGTGAAGAACGAGAAGTGTGTTGTAATCCACTGGAATGAAGAAAAACACTGGAATTGGAACGATATACCATGTCATGTCAAATCTTTTCGAATTTGTGAGGCTGCGGCAGTAACTGTCTGACGGAGGGACCCTCACGCCGAGTAAAACTGAGAGGTAGCAGGAGCTGGAAACAACGCAGGGGTGTGCTGGGAGGAGTGGGAGCAGGTCTGGAGCCTGCATGTCCGCTTTGCTGGGTGGGAAGGCGTGAGGGGAAACGGTAACTGCCATGCATCCAGCACTTGCCAGTACTCATCAGCGCCCACCAGGACCCCTGTCTTTCTGAAATACTATAAAACCTGAATTGGAAACAATCCTTGTTGGGAGGACTTTTCCTGAGCTGTCTCAGAGAAGCCCGTATCGTCTCATAGTGGTGAACTCAGTGATGTCTCACTGGAAGGTGCAGGGAAGGGTGGCAAATGAAGGGACTGCGCTGTACCTGAGCAGAGTAAATACTTTCCTTTATATGTCGTTGTTTCCATTGGGAAGGATGCGTGGGGGTCATCAAATCAGGTTCCGTGCTCTGATTTTGGCCTCTCTGTTTAAGTCTGGCAAGTGCTGGGTGAAAAGAAGTTGAGTTTTGCAGAAAATAAATAAATAAATAATGTAGGAATGAAAGATGTCTTCAGAGCTGCTCCTTCCTCAGTGTCCTCAAGAAGAGATGTCTGCCTCGAGCTGAGGCACACAGAGAATGTCATGTCCTCTATTTGCATTGTTTTATCTGAACAAAGATAATTTCCTACACAATGTAATTGGTTTAAAAATGTATTTTATAAGGCCCTGGGCTGTGTCCCGTCCTCTGGTGGCTCCACTGGTGCCTCTCACTCTCTGTTTTGCTCTAAGCTGCAGGTCTCATATAACCAGGGTTAAAACATCTTTTGGTGCTAAGGCAGAGCCTTACACAACCACTGCAGAATAAATTTTATCTACCTACTGAGGTAAAACCTTTCGGAAGCATCCTGGCTGTGTGATGGGGCTGCTGTAAGAAAAGCTTTGGAAGAGTCTGGGCACAGGCAATGAGCTCAAGAGATATTATGAATATTTATTATCATTGGGTAAAAGACTTGCCTGTGAGAGTAAGGCAAGGTTATGGTAGGAGTCTGGCCTGCATATGGTTGACCAAGTAGAATGAGTTCTTCCCATCAAAAAACAAACAAACAAAAAAACCCAAAGAACATGGACCTTGAGTGCCACCTGAGGAGGAAGTCCTCTTTCTAACGCAAAACTGATCCCAGACTGTAACTGATGCAACAGACTTCCTGGGAGCAGTCTGTATAGCTGCATACCTACCCAGGCCTTCGTGTGCTGTAGAGGAGGCAGCAAGGAGTAAGACTGTTGCTGTACGTAAGGTTTTCTTCAGAAGTTTGCATTGAATTGCTTTCACTTGCTCCTGAATCTTGCTGCAGGTTGTGTACCTCTGCAGATACTGTTTTTTCTCCAGCAGCTTTATTTTCTGGCTCTGGTGTCCACTCTTCTGCTTGCCTCAGGAAACATCATCTGCCTAAACTTTGCTGACCAAATGGTGCCAGCTCCCTGCAGGACACTATTATATATCTCCTGGCTGTGTTACTGCCCTGTAGAAGTAAATCCTCTCTTTGTGTCCCAAGGAAAGCAGAGAATTTGTACTGCAGAAAAGGTAATCAGAAGATTTGGCTTCCTGAACCAATTAATGCGTGTAGTTTTGTGCATTTGTGTCCATGCAAGGACATGGAATTGCAGAGTCCTGTAACCCCACAGCGGCAAGGTTGCCGCAATTCCATGGCCTTGCATCCAGTGTGTATTCCCAGTAGGCACATGTGCACATGTACACTCAATATGTATGTATATCCAGAGCTCCCTGCACAGACCAACACACTCATGCAAGTATAGACAGCATGAACAGCCTGATCTTGTTCCCTTCTCTGGCTGAGGAGGTTGAAAGCCTGTTAGTTGGAAATATGTATGTTTACACATATATAGAACAAGTTCCTCCTGTAGCTAGTCCTGGGTGTTCAGACCGTTCGGTAGCTGGTCCCTAGATCTCCTGGTCTCCCTGTCTGCTGGCCCTGAGGCCCCCAGCTGGACTCCTGTTGCTGGTTTTCAGACCTCTCCTCCAGCAGAGCTTTGTGCACAGGCTTGTGCACGCGTGCACCAACTGTGGCTCCTTCCAGTCACTGGCTTTACACACCCGGTCTGGCTATCCAGTAGCCGGCTCCTACACCCTCTGTGCTTCCCTGTATCATGTTATCACATGCAAAGGCTCTAAAGTTCTCCCTGGTAGCTCGCCAGACTTAGGGGACTTTTTATAGCTGACCCTCAGACCTCCAGTCTGTCTGATAGGGGGCTTGGACCCCTTGACCCTCTGTTAGTCACACTGCAGTTCCCCCAATCTCTCCAGTACCCGGGCCATACTTAAGGCCTCTCTGATACCTGGTTCTCAAGTCTTCTGTCGTACGTGCCCGCTAGTCTAGCTTGATGTGTGCTAGTGATTGCACACGCCTGTATGTGCACCCCCACCCAATATGCATGCAGCTGCCTCGCCGGCTGTTGGCACGTCAGGCTCAGAGTGCCCCGTCACCCGTGGTTCAGTTGCTGGCACTTGGATCTCCACATACCCACATGGGCACAGAATAGAGATGAACTCCCCCAGGGAAATAATTAGAAATAGGTTTTAATAAGATAAGACTGTAGTGATCATGTGCAGGGCATGGCCAGACTAGCATAGGGACTAAGTAGTCTGCGTACGTGTTACTGGCGTCTTTTGTTCCTTTTCTCTCCAGTTTCCCAAAGCTCTACTGTCTTGGTGAGGGACTACTCACCTCTCTGGGCCACAAGGCTACAGTGAGTTTTGTGAAGTTATTTGCTGTCCTCGCTGCTGCAGTTGAGGACTATTTCATCTGGAGAGAGTCTCTGATTATACAAAAGGGCAACAGCTGGGCACATGGAGGGGTTAGTGGTCATTATGGTTTTGGTCACTTTTTGCTTTGTTCAGTTGTTTCCCTGAGAAAGAGAATCTGTCTATGGGGCATGACAGAGCCCAATTTGCTCTTGTTTCTGTTTTGAACCATAGTGCCAAAGGTTGCTGTGCTACTGCTTTTCCAGGATCGGAGTTGACCTCACCTCACATCAGCCTCACAACCCAACGATGGGCCTCAAAGGCCATCACAGCAACTTCGTTTTTGAGTTCTTTTTGTGTCTCCGCCTTATGACTTTAACATGATGTTCTGTTTCTTGTATTTTCTCCCAGCAGCCAAGACTTTGTCACCATGTGATAGACAGGGACACCGTTCTTATTTACAAATGTTTCCTGCACAACCCTCTTAGTTGTGGAGCAAGGGTGAGGGACTGCCAGCCCTAGAAGTCCATGTGCAGCAGCTGTCAGTGGAATCTGAGGGCTCTTTGTGTTTGGCACTATCAGAGAAGTTAAGCCAGCCTTGTGGTTTCTGTAGTGCGTTCAGTACACCTTTGTCCCACTGAGGTCTGAGTTAGGGTCTTTGAATTTTGGTTTGTGCCAAAATCTTGTTTCCCAGCTGTGGGAAACATTCCTGGATCACCACAGCTTGTCAAAAACGCTGGAGAGTAGGTGTTCAGTATACTGGCCTTTGCCCTCAGCACCCTCACCTCTGCCATCCCCAATCACTCGAACTGGGCTATATCCAGGTTAATTATTTTGTCAGTAGTGTTTCATTTTTGGCAGTCTCTCCCACACTCTGCCAAGTCAAAGAAAATATTGAGCACCTATCTTTTTCTATGTCATTTGTCATTAGGTCACCTCCCCATTCAGCAGTTGCCCACATTTTCTCTGGTCTTCCTTTTGCTACATATGCACCTGTAGCAGCTGTTGCTCCTGCATTTCATACCCTACAATCAGTTTTAACTCCAGCTAAGTTGCAGCTTTCCTAATTCTCTCCCGATATGCTCAGGAGACGTCCCTATATTCTCCCTCAGTAACCCATTGCCACTTTCATCGCTTGCACACCCCCTTTTGTATTTGAGTTCAGTTCAAAGTTCCCTGTGCAGCCAAGCTAGCCCCCTTCTGTGACTCGCTTTTCCTGCACTTTGGAACAGACCGTTCTTGTACTTTCAGTCTGTCCTTGAAAATCCACCAGCAATCCTGTGTCCTCTTTTTGTCTTTTGGAGCCACCTTTCAAGTGAACCTTTCAAGATCCCTGAACAAGCTGACTCTGCTCTCCTGAAGTCTGTAGCCTTTATTCAGCCATCTCACCTTCCTCATTTTCTTTGGGATCTTCAGCTCCACCAACTTCCATGCACTGCTGCCAAGTCTGCAGTCAGTCTTCACATCCTTAACCAGTTCTTCCTTATTTGAGTAGCATTTCTGGCAGGGTATTTCACCAGCTAGCTCAAGCAACAGTGTCAAAAAAACCCTATCCTCAACACAATCTCTAAATATCCTGGGTTGCTTGTGCTCTCCGTATTTTCCATCCAGCAGAAGCTGGGGTGGTTCATGAAAATCAAGGCCTGCAACCATGAAGCTTCTTCCTTTTCCCTAAGAGGGTTTATCTTCTTGCTTCCTTGATCAGATGGACCTGCCAATATTATGGCAATATCTGCCAATATTATGACCATTATCAGCCTCTGCTATTTCTGATCTGTAAGCTCCTCACCAAACTTCCCTTTGATTTTCAATCAGAAAGAATTTAAGGGTGATTGGAAAAAAATATCTAATACACTGCAACACTTGCCTAACAATCACAGTTGTACCTTCTGCCCACACATGAATAATGGTAAGATCCACTGCCTGGACAATAACCTTTTCATAACACCATTCCTGCACACTCAGGCAGTGTCTCTGTACTTCTTCCAGCAAAAGATTACTGAAACAAAGACAAATCCATCTGAAAAAGAAAATGTATAAAAGAAGCAGGACATTTTTAACTGAGAGAACTAA
Source organism: Nothocercus julius (assembly GCA_013398735.1). Lineage (NCBI taxonomy): Eukaryota > Metazoa > Chordata > Aves > Tinamiformes > Tinamidae > Nothocercus > Nothocercus julius. The sequence continues at coordinate 1,866,040 of VZSV01000129.1, read as the reverse complement.
GTGGGAACAAAGGAGTCACAATCTGGTTTGACATTGCCAGAAGTTGTCCCACAACACAGAAACCTCTCTCTAGAAGGGACGGCACATCTTCCTTGTTGGATGTGGTGGGTGGGAGCCGAACAGCAAAGGGTGCAATAAATCTGGTGCGTACGTAACCTGGGGCCTTCTCACTGGCCTGTGGATGGGCAGCCTGTAGGGAGTGACGTGGGTACACGGCAAGTTCAAGCACCTGCACGTCCAACAGGAAGCCTGCGTGTTTAGGGGAGCACACACTCCAAGAAAAGGGATGTGTTCCTGTAGCCTGTGCTTCCTGTGAGGACGAGAGGCTGGGGGGAGATGCAGTTAACCGTGTGACTGTGTGTGGGGGGGATTCGAACTTTGGGTGATTAGTTACAGAAACCTGTTTAGAAATTTGTAGGCGTTTACTTATGGTTTGTGTCTAGCCTTATCCAGTGCTGACAGTGATCCAGAATGTAGATAACGCTTTGTCAGTTAGTGACATATCATTAATATATCAATAACTGCTTTGATCCTGGTGGATTAGATTTAAACCGTGTGAACTGAACAGGTTTCCCCTGGGACGGTTTCACGCCTTCTGCATTCTCCACACTAATCAGCTGAAGTTACCCTCCCTCCCTCCTCTGTGCCCCAAATCAGGTGTATTTTAGACCAATAACAAATATCAAGTGTCCTTAATGACACTTCATCCTTCAGGGTTTTGCATCAAGTCACCTTGAGCATTGCTAGAATCAGTATGCAAGGCTGTGCCTCATGTAGCAGCAGAAAAGCTTCATGATCAGTGCACATGGATTCTGCCATTGCCTAGTGATCCCTTCTGCCTTCTACATCCAGTGCGACACGTCGCTTGCAACCTCTCCTCTCTAATTAAAGCTCCATCTTTTTTTCTCGAGCAATTAGTTAATGCTCAATGCTGGCAAGTTCCCTGATGTGGTTTGGGTTACTGTCTTCAGGCAGTAGGGCGCTTGCTGAGATTGAATCATGGACATGGTTTCCTGTGGTAATCTGACCATCTTTTGCAAGTCTGCCTGTCAAACGCTGCGTGGGCTTAGCTCTTTGCTAGCAAATTCCCATAGAGTTGGCATTTCCACACACGTGCTTACTGGGGACATTAAACAAAATGGAGGTAAAGCCAATACTATGGCCTGAAAAAATGTGAAAATAAGTGCAAAAGGAGGTTGCTTGAGGTGGAGTGTTACCACTCTTCAGTTGTCTTCCTTTGCCTCCATAAATTTTTGTGTTGCAATGAGACTCTTCTGAAATGTCTTGGCAGAGAGATGATAAAAACTGCCCCATCTCCACATTTTCTAGGGAACATATAGAGTTTGGCTTTTCCTGCACGCCAGATCAGAGACTGTGAACACTCCCCACTAGCGTGAGAGCTGACCTGACACAGTCGTCTGCACAGGAAGGCAATATTTACAGCCGTATTTATAACGTGAACTAACAGCAGGGAGAAGTAGGGAGGATACCCTGGCAGAAACAATGAACTAACGAGGGGCAGACAGTTCTGGAACTGCAGGTAATCAGAGAGCCTTCCTTTCTGTCTTCTTGTGGAAGAAGGAGGAGAGGTGGGGAGATACAAGGTTGCGTAGAAAATGGTTGTGGTTTAGTGCCTTCCTACCTTGTATCATCGAAAGGAAAGTAAAAAATACGTCTCTCACCACCTGCAAGTTGAGTGGTGGATCAGACTCTGTATAACGGATCAGTAACGTGAGTATCCTGCAGGGGAAAGAAAGGTCTTAAAATTTACACCACTTTGTTCAACTAACAGTACATTGTGGAGAACGCATCAGAAAATGGTCTCTGTCCCCAGCTGCACTGCAAAGGCGGGTATGACCAGTCTGCTTTGCTTTAACCAGTGTTGCTGACCGCTCTCACAGCAATGTCCCCTTTCTCTTACAGAGCTGTTCTAGTTGGCTCTATCCCCTGCTTTCGCTCATGCCAATGCCTTGCTAACTTTTGTTTACAGGTTCTGGAAACCTGAAGAATCCAATTTGCCCTTTGCAAAAGGCATTGTAATGTATTATAAATGTAAATGTATAAAATGTAAATGTATAAAATGTATTGTACTTTGCATGAAGGGAAATACAGACTCCAATGCTGAGAGTAACTCCAGCAACATCCTTTGCTTCACAATTTGCTTTTCCATTTGTGAACTGGCAGCCAAATATGTCTGAGGAAAGAAACTCCAATGTGGATGAAGGACTTGGAGTAGCACCCTTGAGAAGGGACAGCTCATGAGGAGCTAATGAGAATACTGGACTAAACCCTCAAAAATGCCTTTTCTTGCACTGTCATGGGATTCCAGCTCTGAAGGACCTGTTCCCTGTTTCCTCTCCTAAATTTCTTTCCAAAGTGATGATCAGTCCTGGACAGAAGCACTCAGGCTGATGTCAAGGATCTACTGGGCCCCTTCCCACCCTCCTCTTTCAGACACAGTGCACTGAATGTTGATCTCTTTCTTTGATTTTAATCATTGTCTAAATGATGCAGAAAATGCCCTCTCTCTGCTTTATATATGAAGACTGATCCTGCAAATCACTGGTGCAGAGTTTGAAAGAAGAGCATTCAGTGGAGAGCCCCCCTAAAAGGAAACGCTTATTCATGTCTTATCCCTAAGGCTTGCTCCTGCCTTCGCTTCACACCTTGCTCCCTGGGCATAGCTGTCAACCTTCAGCATGCTCTGCGGTCATAACAATAAGCCAGTAAATAAAATAAACCTCCCCCTACCTCTGAAGTGTCTTGCTTGTCTTTGCTGGGCCAAGCTGGGCAGTTCTAGTATCTATAGCTGCAACGGACAGAGGCTAGAGGGAGGACCCACAGCACTGTTACCATGCGTGCTTGGTCCTCCCTGACCAGAGCAGATGGACTCAGCAGAGTGAGGTGAGGTATAAAACCCCTGCGTGACTGCGGGCTGGGTGAGCAAGACCAGCCGAAAGGAATTAGCACAGGGAGCCACAGTTTTCATGGTTTTTGTCTTCTGGAGGGCAGACTGCTCAGACTGGCTTGTTACAAAAGTCTTCTGTGAATACTGCAGAGAACGGGTTATACTAGGGCTGGAGGTCTGGCTGTACAGAACAGAGAACACGGGCAGGAACCCTTTAATTTTCATCCTAGTCATTTCTTTTTTACTTCTGACTGATTCTGATAATTTCTAGAAACATACAAGGAGTTGACCTGTAGTTCATATTCCTTCTCTTGTTATCGATAATTGCTTCACATGCTGAGAGTGACCAGTTAGCTAGAAGAGTTTTCTGTATTCTTGTGGAATGATTTCAGACAGACTGGAAAGAGAGTGCCTGACCTCACTCTTCTGTATCATTTCTATTTCTCCATGGGGACTTGCGGAGACCATTTAGGTCCTAGCCAACATCCAGGAACATTTTTTTCCAGTACCTTTGAGACTTTGGAAATACTTTCTACCATTGCGTCCCCCATGGAGAGAATTGAGCAGGGCAAGGAGAGAGCCTTGGGAAGAAGCAGGGCAAGGAGAGAGCCTTGGGAAGATACTCAGTGGTATAGTAGAGGTGGAGGTAGATATTGCCAGAAGAGGGAGAGAGGGGCAAGGCAGTGATGTAAGTGGCAGAGCTCATAGTGCCAGCTATAGCCTGGCAGGGCTACAATGCTGGAGTTTGAAAATCCCAACAGTAAATGCTTAGCCCATCCTGCACATTGCACTTTTCTTCCAGGCCACCCTGCCCTTGTATCCATACCTAAGGCCCATGTGAAGGTATGATGTGGTTCACTCGTATACTCTGCAAATGTTTCAGAAGTGGTTAAAACCTGGGCTGGTTTCTGGATTTTCTCCTGCAAAAGTGAGAAACTTTCTTCTGTGTTTGATTGGTGAGGTGGCTGAATCTTCTGGACTGACAGACCACCCAGTGGCTCATTGCACTTGCACTGGGGTTAGTGTTTGTTATGATTCTAGGCAGTGTTTCTATTTGTACATCTGGACTCTTGTACATCCCTTCAGACGTTGTGAACCTGTGTTCTGCAGCACTGGACAAACCTCCAGTGAGGGCCTAGCATGGCATGCGGGCACAGAACGTGTCTGCGAAGAGCTTTACCATCATTTTCATCTTTGGAACTCTTACAGGATTTTCCTAGAAAAAAACAATTGTCTTTGTCATTTCTGTTGTCAAACAAAAGGTTGTTCACGTAAGAACTTGCTGCTTCACTTCAAGATAAACAAAAGGACAAGTGATATAATCACTGGAACCAAATGTGAACTGCCTACAGGCTTCTCCTTTACAGTTAGCCAGCTAAGTTTATTCTGTAATCAAGGGATATTTGCAGCACAGCACAGGCCTGAAGGCCAAGCTATACCTGCAGCATCACAGCACAGCATAGCAAAGCACAGCACAACACAGTGCTGTGCCTGCTCACATTAATTGTTTTGTGGATCACTGACTCCTCAATAGGCTTCTAGTACAACAATCTTCTAGTTAGGAACACTAAACTTAAGGAACTTCGTAGTCACTGTGATAGCACAGACTATATCGAGGTCTATGGACCTTCATCACAGAATAATAGTCTCACCACATTCAATAGTCTCACCACATTCATTTCAGCTAATAAACTGGTTTGGATGAGAAGAATAGTTTTGCATTAGAAGTTTGTACCTCAGGTGAGTGACCACCAGATATTTCTTTGCAGACTGGTTTGAACTATTCAACCATTTGTCCGTTGCCACGGAATAATATACTCTAGACATTGAAGAACAAGATATAAGAGAAAATACTGTCTATAATTATGGAGCCTTGATCTACTGATCACTGATCACTAGAAGAGGTTCCCAATAATTCTGAGAATTAATATTCGAATAAGTATTTATAATAACTATTCCAATGTTTCATACATTTGCTCCTCTGAGCAGGCTTTTTGATTCCTTAAATGGCTGCTGAACCCTAAGTTGAATCCCTCACTCTATCATTCTGCAGAGTCTTGCAGATAAAGAATGTAGTGAACTCTAGCAGTGTTTCAAACCTGAACTGCCTTCTGATTTTCCTCAGGTTCAAACCCTGTGATGTCCAGCCTTTAAGAGGTGCTCTCATTAGCTGGAAACCAATCAGAAAGCCCACGCTGGAAGGACAGCCTGGGAATACACCTCAGTCTTCTGCATACATGCAGAGGAAAAGCACAGCCAGGTTTCCCTGCTCCCTCCGTTTGCCCTTCTCCGAGAGTCCTGCAGATGAGGTTAAGAGGAGCACTCTCATTCTGCCCATCTTTTACAGGTTTCTTAGAAGAATATTGTGGAAGAGCTTGGTGATGTGCCCTGCTGGTTATGTGATGGGCGAGTGAAGAGTTAAGGATGAAACTGTTGAATTGTATGAACTCTGATGATACGGCAGATATGCCATAGGGAAATTATGGGTACTGTCCCCAGCAGCAAGATGGGGAAGTGGGAAATCTTGTGGAGGAAGGGTGGTCGGTGCTGGAGGACTGCGTTGTGCTTAGTGGCCTACAGGATACGGCAGCAATGCCTTTCCCCGACCTAACCGTGGCTGTCATTGTGAGGCAAAGTCAGGCGCTGCCCGGAGACTTGGCGTTTCTTTGGAAGCTTATGTTGCCTGGCCTAAATTATTGATTTCACATGACATCCAGATTGAGGCATCGATGTGTCAGGTCTCTGCCATAGTTAATTGGGCTGTTTGTGCATGTGAAAGATCAGATGAACAACTGCAACAAACTGCAAAGATGATGCTACCGAACAGGTTGGCGCTGGACAAAGTGCTACTAAAGGAACAAGGAGTGTGTGGTAAGACTCTGGGAGAATGATGTGTCACTACAGAAAATGCATCTTCCACAATACCGGATCCCTGGAAAGTATTAAGCCAAGTGTCACAAGAGCTCAACGATATGAGGATCGCGACAGCACCATTTGACTTCTCCACAATTGACTGGAACCCAGTGTCTTGGGTCACATCTGTGCAAAAGGGACTAGGAGTGACTGGATGCAAGGGGCACTTACTATCCGGGTTATTCCTCCTCATCCTTAGCATTATCATTACATGCATTGCATTCTCATTAAAGCAAGTAATCCGGAATACCTGTCTGTTAAGATAAACTCTCTCCAGGTAGCTGACCAGCCTTTGCAACAAGACTCAGGTCAGGCCCATGGCTGTCCATGGGGGTACAGTCACAGAGATGCATAACTGTGACTATGGTCACAGGGTGGAGTAATGGGTGAGTAAAGAGTTAATGATGAAACTGCTGAATTGTACAAACTCTTACGACGTGGCAGGGACACAATAGGGAAATGATGGGTACTGTCCCCAGCAGCAAGATAGAGAAGTGGGAAATCTTGTGGAGGCAGGGTGGTCTCACTTCGCTAAAGACTGCAACAACCAAACCAGACACGCTTGCAAACACTGATAAGGGACCATCTTGCTGACAGTGCAAAAAGCAGATACTTTTACGGATCTCACCTGAAGATTCTGGAAGAAGCACCTGTAAGAATGACCATAGCACAGTCACGTTCTCCTTCCCTAAGGGTATAAATGAGAGAGTCCAGCACTGAGGAGTTGAGCAGGGATCGGCAACAACATCTGACTAGCTCCTCTGGCTTTCGGGATGAGGGGGAAGAGGGCAGGGGACCGATATTTCTTGAATGGAAAAGGGCTACAGGACCCCTGCAGGAGGGAGGGCACTATCAATCAGAGCTGTGTGAGGCACCCAGACCTAGAATAGCGGGCTGTCTGCAAGGCAGAGCCTTCGGGGTTTCTTGGATTGCAAGAAGCACAAAGACAGAGGGGAATGTCCCAGAGCAGTGCTGAACCTGAGGATCTGGATGAGCAGAGTGAACAATACTGATGCATTCCCTGATGGAACAGGCCACTGCTGATTCCTGGCAGTATGAGGGGATACTGTTTTTCCTTATAAAACAGTTCAGCAGAGTAGGAACAGATCAGTAGTTGGCACAAACGGTTCCCCTGTCTCTGTCATTTCCTGTTCAAAACTGTTGGATCAACAACATTCACAGAGAAGCTGCGAAATTTAACAGTCTTGGCTGTTATGTAGGAAAACTCCTTTGCCTTGCATTACTTCTCCAGCAACTCTGTGTTCAAGCACACCTTCTCCAGCACACTTTTGAGCATCATAGGAGATACACGCATTGCAGCGCGGTGTTTCCAGTGGCACTGGTCTACCTAGCCTTCCCTACGCCCAGACCAATGCAGCAGTTTTTACTTCTTTGCTGGCTGCGGCAGGTACTTATAGCCAATCAGAAAAGAAAATCCTGTTAAAAGATAAATTTAGCTCTTCAGCAGAGGCAAGGCTGGAAAAGCCATGGGGTGAATGTGGACAGGGACAGGGACAATGAGTAGAGGTAGCCCAGGGCTGAACAGAGAGAAGGGGTGTTCACCTCAGGAGCAAGGTGAGAAGGTGCAGGACTTCACCAGAGCTGCTGTGCATGGCCAGAATCCTCTTAGCATCTGTACAAACTGTGCAGGAGTCCATCCCACTGCAATTATTCTTGTTCTCACTGCTGGGACATTTTATTAGACAATACACAGAGACAACTATCTTGAAGACATTGCCAGCCTATTAGACACAGGTTCTGCCTTGTCCTTTGCGTGGAGAAGGAATACAGAGCAAACACTAGTAACTTCCACAGGATATCCAAATGAAGCTGCATCTTTTCCATAACATCTGGGGATGGTACATGATCATGTCCTCCCAGTTCTCCTATGTCTAAGGGTTTGTTATTATTTGTTACATTAACAATCTGGCTGTTGTTGGTCTAACCATTCACACAGAAATACTTGCTTGCACAAAAACCCAGTAGTATCTGGGTACAGTCAGACTCACCTCCTTGGTTATTTCTCCATTCCTTGACCTGAAATGCAGTCTGTAACTTTCCCTTGTCCCCATATCCTACCTTATAGTTGACTATTTTTAAGATCAGCCATGTTGAGTAGGGACATGGAAGGATGAGTTAGACACCCAACAAAGAAAGAAATATTAAGAAGAGATGATCTCCATAATTCACTTTTTTTCCACCAGCTATCTTAGAAACAGTATTCTCCCTTTTAAGGTAGCGGAGTTTTGTGCTCTTTTCAGTTCTGATAACTACACAAGAGAAAGTAAGGAAAAGGAGAGGTGAAAGAAAAGGGAAGAGAACATTTTTGTCAGCTTCTTCCAAACCACTGTCTTCCAGCTAGTTACTTGCAAAAGTGCAATGGGTCAGTTCCCTCCAGATGACCCTTGCTCATTTTTCTATCTTCTGGAGCTGGCTATTATAGACTCATTCTACTGTCTGATGGTGTCCGAAGGAAAGGAAGCAAATCCTAAGTATGGTGGAGGTTTAGGCGAGTGCGTTGTGGGACAGATTAATTCTACCTTCTCTCCCTGACTAAAGAGTGGATGTTGCAGAGGCCACATATTATTGCTGCACCCGAAATTCAAAACATGAGGCAAATTCCTGAAATTGTTGCCTCAAAATTCAAAGACCCTAATTCAGACCTCAGTGGGACAAAAGTGTACTGAATGCACTATAGAAATGACAAGGCTGGCTTGACTTCAGTGACAGTGCTAAAGACAAAGAACCCTCAGATTCTATGGACGGCTGCTGTGGCACTGTTCAAGAAACGTGCAGATGAGGCACTTAGGGACATGGTTTAGTAGGCATGGTAGAGATGGGTTTGTGGTTGGACTTGGTGATCTTGAAGGTCTTTTTCCAATCATAATGATTCTATGATTCTAGGGCTGGCAATCTATCAGCCTTGCTCCACAACTAAAAGGATTGTGGGGAAAACATTTGGATATAAGAACACGGATATCTGTCCATCACATGATTTCAGAGCCTTGGACAAACAAGAAACAGAGTATTATATCAAAATTGTAAGGCACGAAAAGACACATAAGACACAAAAAGAGCTCAAAATGGAAAAGCAGAAGTTGCTGTGATGGCCCTTGAGGCCAACTGTTGGGCCCTGAGATGCTGATGTGAGGTGGGGTCAACTCCACTCCTGAAAAAGCAGTAGCACAGCAACCTTTTATATTGCTTCATTGCATCAGCTGACCAACCGGGAAAGTGTTAGTTAGCTGCTGGGAAAGGCAGCTGGCTCTCCTTTAGTGACCATCCTCAGCCCTTAAAGAATGGAATCAAATTCTTCCTTGCTAGCCAAGGAAAAGTTTCTGACCATAGATTTATTTTTATTTATTTTCGTATTAGGAATCTAGGAATCATCATCTAGGAGCACAAACATATTTTGGGATGCAAAAAACATTTCAGTTGAGGCTTTCCATTGCAAGGATTCTTGCAGCTATGATCAGAAGAAAAGAGAAGTTTGTGCAGAAGTTTAGGCTTTCTTTACTTGCATTCTTTGCAAAAATCTTTCACGGTTACTATTCTTCTCCCAGGATATTTTTCTATCTTTTTTTATAAACCTGACAAATTCCAAGTATTTACCTAAAGATCAAAGAAGCCCTTTAACATTGTAAAACTATTCAACAAACTTATAATTCTAATATTCATATTAAAAAATCAAATACTTAAACAAGTGCTTTATCCCGAAGGCCTTTGCTGCACTTACAAGCTTGATAGCAATTTTTTTTACCCGTGTCACATGTAAATTTGATACAATTACCTATCAATTTCTCTATGCTTATTAAAATAGGACTCTCCTTGATCAGCCCCAAAATACATGCTCCCTCATGCTTGTGCTTTTTATCCTTAATTAACTGTTGATACCACTGAATGAAGTATTGCACCAGCAAAACTGAAAGGCAGATTTAAATAAAATGAGAAACAACAGCAATTATCAATGATCAGAAGCCATCCAAAGTCTGGGGTTTAGCATTCCATCGGGAAAGGGTACACGCCATGCTGGATTGACCTCCATACTATGCTGAGATCACAACTGACTCAAAAAAAAAGTTGTTTTTTTTTTTTTTCCCTAAAGACTGCCTCAAAAACTTTTGCATGTAGCCCTGGGCCTCCCACTCCATTCTGTTACATGTACAGAACGGGCTCATATCAGTTTGTGAAATTCTGTGAGCTCACAGACTCATCATATCATATTATCATATATATAATATGATATTATCATATCATTATATGATTATATATATCATATGATATATATAATCAGAAAATATATATATTGTATTATCATGTTATTGCCTGGAGACTAATATTCAGCAGAGAGAGAGAGAAGTGAAATGAGATGGGGGAGAAGGTCAACTTGTGTTGAAGAAAGTGAGGAAAAGGAAAGAAGCACCTCTGCATTAAAATGATCAACTTGTAAATCAGTTTGCATTCCACTTAAAAGTTTGGTTTTCTTGCAGACTACATGCAGGTAGGTCTCCAGTGCAGTAAACGCTTCCCAGTCCTTCAGCTGTTCTCCACATTTAATGCAATCTTAAATTCTGTTCTTTCTAAGCTGTGCTACAAGGGCACTGTGGGCCTCATCTCTTGGGATGTCCAACACAGTCTCATTCACACAAACAGACCGGATGCTGCAGACGCCTTCAGTGGCGTGAGGAGGAAACCCTCACTCAGGTCTTTGCCAGCTGTAGCACAGCTCATGAATGTCCCCCAAAAGCCATTGACTCCAAAGGCGAATTTGTACCATTGAGTACAAATTGTAACACAGGAAGCTCCATCTCCATGTGAGGAAGAGCTTCTTTCCTGTGAGGGTGCCAGAGCCCTGGCACAGGCTGCCCAGAGAGGCTGTGGAGGCTCCTTCTCTGGGGATCTTCCAAACCCGCCTGGCTGCCACCCTGTGCTCTGGGTGTCCCTGCTGGAGCAGGGGGGTTGGACTAGGTGATCTCCAGAGGTCCCTTCCAACCTCAACCATTCTGGGATTCTGTGAAAAATATATTAATAAATATAATACAAACTATTCAATTATTGCTAAATCCCAAGAATGACACAGTTAAAACTGTTGTACATAAACTATCCAGTATCTAACAGCTTCCACAGTGCTGGGTCTTCTGGGTCAATGGTGCCAGTCTTCTCTTAGCAATGGATTGCCATGAGTCGTCAACATCCTGAATTCTTTGCCAGGATGAGTTCAGTGTGGCAAGGTATAGGAAGTTCTTCCTCCTTGAGCCTGAGGTTCTCCCAAGGTTGTTTTTATATTTCTTAAGCAGTCTGTTCCTTATTGGCCCAGAAGTCACAGAATCACAGAATGATTAAGGATCATGTCCAGATGGGTTTTAATTATTTCCAGTGAAGAAGACCCCAGAGGCTCTCTAAGCAACCTGTTCCCTTTGACTGATACCCTCACAGTTAAAAAGCTTTTCCTCAAATTCAGGCAGAACTTCCTGGATTTCAGTTGGTGTTTGTTGCCTCTTGTCCTATTGCTGGCCACCACTGACAAGAGCCTGGTCCTGTCCTCTTGACACCCTCCCTTAAGGTATTTGTGTACATTGGTAAGATCCCCTCTTAGTCTTCCCTTCTTTAGGCTAAACAGGCCCAGCTCTCAGCCTCTTTTCATATGAGAGCATTTCCATGTCTCTTTTGTAGTGGGGAGCCCCAAACCAGACACTGTGCTCTAGAAGTGGCTTCACCAGGGCTGAGTAAAGGGGAGGGACCGTCTCCCTCAACCTGTTAGGAACAGTTGGCAACACTGTTCCTAGCACCCACCAGGATCTCATCGGCCTTCTTGCCCCCAAGAGCACATTGCTGGCTCAGTGAGAGTCTGCAGTGTGCCAGGACTCCCAGGTCCTTCTCTGCAGAGCTGCTTTCCGGCAGGTCAACCTCCAACCTGTACTCTTGCATGGGGTTATTCCTCCCCAGGTGCAGGACCCTGCACCTGCCTTTGCTGAACTTCAGGAGGTTCCTCTCTCCCCAGCTCTCCAGCCTGACCAGGTCCCTCTGAATGGCAGCCCAGCCCTCTGGGGTAGGAACCAGAGAGCAGTTACTTAAGGACTAGGCAGAAGTGTTAGACCTTTACCACTGGAAAATATGCAGAATCCACGTTAAGCTATAGGAAATAGAATGCATGACCACTCAAGATGGTAACTAGTGAGCGGTGAGCTGTTAAGTTAGTACAAAGCATATGACGTGCAGCTAGCAAAGACAACAGCCTTTTACCGGACTACAGAAATGAGCAAGCCCCTGCCAGAATATAATTTATTGGTTGTCTCTTGGACGCACTCTCCAGGCATACCTTGTAGCTTGTCTCTGGTCCTGTCTTTGGCACCATCTCCTCTTTTAATTTTCTTTTTTATTTTTTTTTAGGGATTTTTAAATTCTTGCTGATCATTATTAAATGTAACATCTTAGCCCTTCTTCAGAAGGCAACAGTAAAATTTTCCATACAAACAACTGAGCTTGCTCTGGCTTCTAGAAATGCTGAATTTTATTTTTGCCTTGGTTGTTGTGGTTAAGGTCTAGATGGAGAATGGAACATCTTTGTTCCCAAATGGAACATGTTTGTTCCCAAATGACGCTGTCCAGCAATTTTGGCTTGGGCAGATGGGCCGTCCTTTTAGATTTAATCTGTAAGAGATATCTTGTAATTATACAAGGTTCAATAAATTGCCACCCATTCTTCCTACTCTGTGTAGGCACACATTTTAAATTATTAGCAATTCAGGATTTAATTTAGTGTCGCAGTGGATTTTTTTTTTTTTACTGTAGAGGCAAATGCAGAATAATGCAGTTCAGACCCTCAGTCTGAAGTTCCCAGCTTTTAACTCATTTTAAAGTAGATCTAAAATGGAAGGTAGAAAAACACTGCATACAAAAAATAATAGCAAATACTTAAGAATGCAATTAATTTAACCCATTACTGAAAAGAAGCTTCATCTAAGTAGTGTTTTTGAATTAGCTTCATGAAAGTCTGCACATTATAAGCAATATTAACTATCAAAAAGTATGTCATCCAATCTGTACTGTAGTGTTCCATTTTCAAAACAGAAAAAGGCCATTACTACAATTAATTCTCTTTATACCATTGCTGAATTCTGTTTATTTTGGACAGCATTTTGCTCAGATGCTCACTATTACGAAAGGCAGCTTAATCTTAAAATGATGCTATCATCTGGTATGATTACAAGGAAAGGCAGCTATTGTGTCCCAAAAGAGCTCTACTTAGGCAATACTACGCCCCATTCAGTTCACTCACATAATTTATGGTCAACACAGTTCTATACAGCTGTCCAAACTTTCTCCACAGGCAACAGGCTTCTCTTGTTCCTTGATTAGCCTTAGTATGATGAAGTATTAAAGTATTAGCCATATTATGAAGTATAAGCCTTAGTATGGTGAAGTATTAAATCACTCTGTTTTTAATCTCACTCCCACAGAGCTCCCTGAATCTCTAGTATCCCATTATTCTGCTATGGAGTTTAAACTTCAGCTCAGCTTTGGCAGTAACAGATTCATATTGCATATTTTCAATTGTTACCTTCAATCCTGCATCCTCTCCAGCCATCATTCCCCATTCTCATGGGCATTTAGCTTTTCATGTACATGTCTTTCTCATGTACATTCAGGTTTTGGCATTCTTAAACTGTGAACTATAGAAGACTGTTACTGGGAAGAGTATTCAAGTCCCTAAGACAAGTGCAGATAGCACCAAACACCTCAGAGAAGCAGTCAAAAAACTATGTAAGTCTCTGTCACATATCTAAGTTCACTTCCTTTCATGCTAAGGTGATGATTCATCTCACCTTACCTAACTCATCTCAGAATCAGCCATCTCCACCTGAACTGCTCACAAAGACTCCTTTCAGAGCCACCGGAGAGGAACAGGCACCTTCAAAGAGCAATTCATGCATCATCTTAGGAAGAACTGAACGGCCCCTGTAGGCAACTCCTCTGCACTGGCCCTAAAGGAAGTCTTTAGTGAGCTCAGATTGAAATGTTTGATTTGGGGAGGTTTTCCCAAATTAGTTAATCATATTTTACCTATTTGAATGTGTAGGTTACTTTCACAGTTGCTACTGCAGGCACAGATTTCTCTAGCTCTCTAAGCGCTGTGAAACCAAAAAGAGCAGAAACCAAGAAGCTGCACAGGGCTTTTACCGATTATCAAATTGTTCAATGCTACTGAGTGCTTTACTGTCAGCAAAAGGAAAAGCCATAGCTTACTGCGGTCTTCCAGCAGAAGGGAGTTTTCAGGACTAGCAGATACCCTTTCATTATAAGAAAACTGTAAAAAAAAAAAAAAAAAAAAAGCCATTAAGTTTGCAAACCTCACCAGTGAACCTGTTCATTCTTGGAATTAATTACAGCAAGGAAGTCTTCTGTTGCTTTTATTTTTGCTAAGGTTAATTTAAGGTTAATGTGACCTTCAAATCACTACAGTTGTCTGATTTGTTGCTGATACACAAGGTATGAGCTGGGACTAGCATGCTATTAGGCTAAGCATTAATATCCTCACTAGCCCTGCCATGGGCACCAGTTTGCTCTAGCAGCCACGCAGTTCTCAGCGAGGTCCAGGAAGTGTCAACTTCCATTGCTCCTTGGAACTGGCTGATCCTCCATCTTGCTGAGCTTCTGCCTTTCTCCTCTCTACTCCCTCATGCTGTCACGCCAATACCTGCTTTCGTAAAACCTTAATGAGTCCATGTGCTAAACCATTACTAACTACAATTACAATAAACTCACCTCTTGGTCTTAGTTTCTGCTCTCCCATCTTGCATGGTTTGCTCACAGACTAAGGTGAGTGTTGACAGGTATAACTCATCACTGAATTGCTTCGGATAAAACTGGACCTTTAGTCACACAGTATTTTCAAGCAGGAAGAAATCAACAGTATTTCAATATTTGCTAAGCATCCTCTGTATATAAGCACTATAAAGGCACTTAATTTCATGATAGTAGGTGTAGAAGTTCTGCATACTTAGATTAAGGATTGGGAATTTTACAAGTAATCAAATCAGTAGTGATGATCTTGCGTTCTTGAGAACATAAATGAAGAATACAACATTATGAAGGCAACTGATGGTTTCTGCTGAATTTCTGCCAGGATTGGCTTCCATCTTAAGACAGCCAGAAGATAAAGAATTCAGGGTAAAGCTAAATACATAGCAAACATATCATGTAGCATACAAGAAGAAAATGACAGCTATAGTTAATTCTGAGAACCAAGATCCAGATGTGTTTCCTTCATGATCTGTACGACTTCATTGGGTCCTCTTCCCAGATGGGTAAAGATGACAGTTCCATAGACAACTCTGTCTTGATAGGCCATCCCCAGCTCATAAAAAAAGGAGCCAAGTTTCTGTTCACCTGATGAGAAAACTTTTGTGCCCACAGATTCATCTTAGAAGAGTTGTCCTTTGGGATGGTGGACATTTTCTGGTAATCAGAGAAAAGGTGGATGAATGGCTCCCAACCAAAGCCCTCCTGCAACTGAGGAAGAAGAATATAGAGTGTAAAATAAAAGAAATAAATAAAAATAAAATTCTCATTTCATAAACATTATTCCTGTGTTACAAGTAACAGAAACTTCCACAGGTTTCTGCAATGTCTTTTGGAAAAGGAGTAAGGTTAGACAAAGTCATCCAACTTTCAGGCTTCAGAGCATAACTTACAGCACTAATGTACAGAGAAAAAAAAAAAAAAAAAAAACATTCCCACTCTCCTGGTCTACAATGGAGACAATAGGTACATTGCTGACAGAAATGTCAGCATTCATCAGCAACCAACTATGCAAGCTGATGATTTCTGCAGAATAAATCTTCTTGTGTAGAGAAAAACCATCAGTAAGGACTCAGAGAACCTGGACAGAAGGAGGATAAGAGAATAAGGAGTAGTCGGAAAACAGGAAGGAGAGATTGTGGGCAGATCATGTTTTGTCTAGGAGAAAGAACAAAGGATGAAGCTACTGTTTTATAAGTAATGAGTTTCAAGAGGGAGCAGAAGCCTATTTTGTTGCTCAATACGAGGTTAGCATGGAGAGGTGAGTTGGAACCACGGCATGACAGGAAGCAGCATGTGCAACAGACTTTGACATGAATTTGACAATAAAATGTATTCCACAAATCCTCCATCCTGCTGGAACAGCCGAGCAGTGGCAGACAACATTTTTACATTAGGCAGAACAAGCAGGTTTTCTGCCTCTGATATTCCCATGTATACACAGAACCCCCCTGGTGCTGAGACTACCTACGAATCAGGCAAGATGTGGGGGTAAGAAGGTTGGAGAAGGTAAGAGAAGGAAGGGTCTGGTGTTGCACAAGGCTAAAAGCAGAGAGAGAAGTTATACAGAAGGCTCCTCATGTGTCAGTTATATCTGACCTGCAGAAGGCAAGAGCATCTCCTAGATTCTGAGTTCAAGTATTCAGGGAGTTCCCAGCTACATGTCACAACATGAGCAGAATTAAAACTATCTGTTCACTCCCTCACAGCCTGTCTTCTATTGGAAGAAAACACAGGTACTTCTGGGGGACAAGTGGATAACTGGGGGTTACACAACTCAGCAGCATGCTGCCAAGTGCTTGCTTTGAAGGGCTATGACCTTAGTCCAAAGCAAGTACAGCAAGTACTTCCAGAACAGTGAGGAAGTAGAGACAAAACAGTACAGACGGGAGTTTTGTTGGCTTATTTAAACCTGTATGTTCCTTGGTCCAACTGATTGATTTTCTAATTGCTTTACATCTCTTTTCCAAGATCTGTGTTACAGGCTCCAGTGACCAGTCTGCAGCGGTAAGCACCGTGCTAGGCTGAACTCTGACAGATGGCATGATGCCCTCTCAAGCAATGGCAGCACCAGCTGGCACCCTGCTGCCACGCGAGTGAGAGGATGTGGATCTCAAAGGCCTGAAGGTCAATGCTGAAGCTCTCCTGGATAAACGGAAAGTGAAAAGCATCTAATGGGATCCAGATGTATGACTCAAAGCAACATGGAAAGTATTCAGCTGAAGAAAACCCAATGTGGCTGGAAGAGGGAAGGTACCTGGACAGCTTTTTTAAGTAGGTTTTCAGTCTGTCTGTAGAAGGTGAGGTTAGTTTGTAAACTGTGTTTTTCATCTGTCTACAAAGCACCTCTGAGTTGTGAAAGTAGAAATTAGGCATTATGTGCACCTTCCTCTGAGGCATCCCAAGCTGCTGTCAAAGATAAGTCAAGTTTGGAAGTTTAGCCTGGTGCCATCCAACAGTCCCTGTTTCTACACAGGAAGGGCAATACAGAGGCCCTAGATTTCTTCCTTTGCTTCACACATCCTCTCCCAAGAAAGGAAATTCAACACAGGCTAAATTATGAGACTAGGTGAGGAAATGACAGCTCTTTTTTTTTGGTAAGAGAGGTAGGCTTCCTGTGCAGTGAAAAACTATCAGTCAGGAATTTAGGAGAACCTGGAGAGAAGGAAGACAAGAGAACAAGGCGTAGTCAGAAAACAGGAAGGAGAGATTGTGATCTCAGCCCACGGGAAGGGGCTGAGGAATATTCACCTCACAGCAGTCAACAGCATAAGTCACCATAATGGACGCTCAGCTGGAAATCTCAAGTTCAAATCAAGTTGAATGCTCTCTCAACTAGACTACTGGCTGCTACAGTGAGTATGGGAACGACCTCCCTCACACACTTCTTGTGAGAGCACACCATAGTCTGGACCGGGCTCCTGATTTAGAACCCTTTAATGCAGTGAGGCATCTCACTACATTTGGAAGAGGGAAGATCAGATATACCCACACCCTTGATATTTGATGGCCCACACTGGCCCTGCTCAGTGCATTGGCTCATCTGAGCACCCTGGTCTTTCCTTTGTTTTGCAGAGGGAAGCTTAGCCTTGTAACTTCTCAGGACACTGTTCTTCTAGAAGTTCTACAGTGCCAAAGGTTTTTTTGTTTGTTTGTTTTTGCCAACTAGGCCAAAGTTCACTGGAAATTTTTAGCAGATTAAAGAGCTGTACCCATACTAGATCCTTCTTTTCCCACACTGTATCAAGAAACAATTCCTGTTTCTCCTCTAGGAAGCAAGATTAGCACTCAGTTCTCTCTGGGTGGCTGAGGCCAAGTCTGGCAGAGCAATGCCATTAGTGCTACACAACCTCTCCGTGTACCTCTCCTGTGCTTTCCAGATCTAAGAAGAATCCAACTTGTAAACACTTGCAGTCACTAGGCACTGAGAATGAACCCCCTTGTCCCCAGGTTACCTGCAGGTATGTCTCCAGTGCAGTCCACATTTCCCAGTCCTTTAGCTGAGCAGCCTTCTTCAGATACCCTCTTATCCTTTCCTCCCGGCAATTTGGCCTAAGTGCCTTATGGGCCTGATGCCTGGGAATCCCCAGCACCTTCTCATGCACATAGACAGACCAGAGATTGCAGGTAGCTTCTGTAGTATGAGGGGGAAATTCCCATGCTTGCTGCTGTTGATTGTGTCCCAGCTCATGGACAGGACCCCAAAGACCAGCCGTTTTCATGTGCTTCACATCCACCATCTCCTTCACAGAATCTAGGTGGCCCATGATGGGGTAGCCAGCATGCATCCAGCCTGCAGGAAAAGACAGGTATCAACACACAGCATAAGACCTTATTCCAGTACCTCTTACATATAAAGGACCTTTCCTCCATCTCACAAACCACACTTTGTAACCACAAGTGACAATCTTTTCCTTTTTCAAAATAATACTACAAACTTCACCTTAAAAGACAGACAAACAACGGGTGTAAGGGTAATACTGAACTCTCAGGTGCAGTTTTGCCCACTTGCCCAGGACAGATCTGAAATATCTCAAACTGAGCACAGTGAGGCCAGTCCAACCATGCAATAAGGTAATTCAGCACTCTGGCAGCACTTGACTCTTCCTGTGTCAATACTGCAAGTCTGCAAGAGTTCGCAGCGTGGAAGAAACTCACGGAGATGACAGCGCTCGTCCTGCTTAAATTGTTTAGGTAACAACTATTCTGTGAAATTATCAGCACCATGCTGGGTGAGAATTTGGCACTACAAGGGATTTTACCCAAGTATCCTGGGTAGCTTCATCCCTGATTTGCCCTTGAAGATTCCCACAAATTCATATGAGAGTCACCTCCCCATCTCAAACACCTGTAACAGGATGGGCTAAACAGTCCTTTACACTCACCACAAAGGGAGCCTACATAACTTTGGCTGAACACAAAGCTTGCATGCTACCCAAGCTAGAGGACATGAATCACATATTCCTTGTTGCAGAAACTATTTAACCTATCTTGACTTCCCCTCAAGGGGAACAAATCTATAGCAAACCCTGGCAACCTCAAAAGTTCAAGTTCAAAAATGTGAATCACAGAATCCCAGAATGGTTGAGGTTGGAAGGGACCTCTAGAGATCACCTAGTCCAACCGCCCTGCTCAAGCACGGGCACCTAGAGCATGTGGCACAGGGTGTAAACATTTAGATAATCCACACCACAAGGGAATTTTGAGTCTGCAGACTATGGTAATTTTAACTGGCATTTTCCCAGGACAAGAGATTTTAACACTCTCAGATGTGTAAAAAACTCTTTCCATGTGGTCTAGTGAGAAGTTAGGACATCAGGGTTCATGCCAAGTCCTTGCGTGCACTGTATGATGCTTTAACCAGCTGGCTTTGAAAAAACAACTGAACAAAAATAGCATTGCAAGCTTCCACATTTACGATCTAACTGACTCTAAATCAAATGCACTTGATTTACAACTTCAGAAGTTAGGGTAGGGATGTGGGTGAGCATCAGTGTAAAACTACAAACTGAGCCTTTGATATTGATGCACTGTCTGTTTCTCCTTTGCCATCAGCTCGGACTCGTGTTTTTTCAGGCTAAGCTTTGCCCACGGTAACCCCTGTACAGCCTGTCTGCAGCAGGCCATACCACTACAACTCACTGTAAGCAAACAGTCCCGTAACTGAGGCAGGGAAAAATAGAAACCAGGTCATGATTTCCCAGATACACTGTCCCTGCAGTGGATGCAAGAGGGAGAATGAAAAACTGCATGCGGCCAAAACCACTGCAGTCAGCAGCTCTGCCTCTCAGAACACTCAGAGAGCAGAAAATCTCAGTGAGACGATACCAATTTTGAAAGCAGAGGGGCAACTGCGAGAGTCAATGTGTTTTACCACATTTCTGTGCTGATGGAGCAGCTCACAGTTATGCAAGGCTTGCACCCCTTGTATAAGTTTGCAGTCCAGTTTTAGCACAACAACCTCAAAGCAACAGACATTGCTGCTAGAGGCCACTTCTCTCTGGGCTCCCTGAGAAGGCCATAGAGCAATATACCTACCGCACGAGATCTGGACATCCGTTACAATCCTCTCCGGCCTTGGGAATTTTGCTGGCATGGCTGCCAGCGTGCTTATTGCCACCATGATCTCATCCCACAGGCTCAGCAGCGGCTTCGGGTTCTCTATGTGGCGAATGCTGTCAGCTGGCACCGTCAGGATAAGGTTCTCGACAGCCAGTTCTGCCCAGGGAGCAGGGTAATGCCGGATACAGGCCTGCCACTGTTTTTCACAGGTCTCCCCTACATCAACACAGAAAATCAAGTTTGAGCACACAGAGGTCACGTCACAGAAACACGTGCTTTAGAGGTCTCCTCAGGGCTCTTCTGTGGATAGGAGACAGAGACAGAAAAGAACTGTCTTACAGACAAGACACAGCAAGAGCAGCTACCTGCCTCCTACCTGAGAAAAAGAAGGGACAAACTTCTCCAGTCTCTCTTAATGATCTCATTTTCTGTTCTCCAACAGAGAGATAACAGCACTGATTTTTGTTTATTCTGGCAGAGGAGCAAACAGAAGTTCCATACAACAGGAGAAGGGAAACTGACGGAAATATAGGAAACCTATCAGTGGAGAGACTACTACTTACTTGTAGGGACTGGAGGTGGCCATATAGGGGCACCCATATGGCAGGCATATGGCAAAACAAATTTGTGTTTTTGATGAAAATGACAACTCCAACCTCTAAGAAACATCATTTTGGACAAATGGTGCCCATTTCATGACAACCCTCTCATTTGCCTCCCACCACATAGCAGTCACAGAGCAGTACCTAGGACTCTAGGGCAATTCAAGGGAATTAAAAACAAGACAATTAAACCTGGGCTAAGGTCAGTTGCCTTGAAGTCACAAGAATAACAGCATCTGTGAGTAGTGCTAAGGACAAGGGCACCAAATAAACAAACCTACCAAGCTTGAAGAAAGGAGCTCTCACTGCCCCTTCTACAGTGAGGGACAATTTCCCCAGGACACTCTTTCCTGGCACTGTGATGTAAATAAGGCCACCCCAGAGGCAGGAAACAGACTGCTTCTGGCAGGTAATATCGCAGGTGCGAATCACCACTGGAGCCCGTTTCAGCTGTGCAGCATGAGAGAGGTCATCCGCATGACATCCAATCTGCACCTGGCAAACAGAAGGGTAAGAAGAGCTGAGCAGAGCACTCCAAGTGCAAGCTGACAGGCCACAGCACCCTGAAGCCCTTGGTGCAGGACTGTCCTTTATGGGCACACATACAAAAGCAGCCTTCTGACTCCAACCCGACTCAAGCTTTCAGCCTGCGGTGAGTAGAAGCAGCAAAACATGTGGGAAAAACATCAACAACAAACGGGGAAGTTCAGTGCTGTCCCTGTCTGTTTTCGCCTCTTCTGCCTCCTTCACTGTCAGCAGAGAATATTGCAGTGAATTCCCTCACTAGAGCACAGTGCCTATCTTCTCTTCACTCTTCACCAGCACTGAAGTCATACACAAAAACGTGAGGTGAAGAGATGAATCCCTGCTGACTTCCCTTCTTGTGTCTCTTTCCTGGTAGCGATACAGTGAAACAGACAGCATGGAGCTGCCAAATCACACAGAAGGAGCTGAGGTAACACTGGGTTTCAGCTACATGGAGCTTTATGCAAAAAAAAAAATACCCAAGTTGGTGAGCACTTGCCTGCTTTGTACTTCTAGATAGCAGGAGCCCAAGTAGCTAGTTTGTATGTGATCTGTATACATGAGAAGCAGGGACAGCACTATGGAAGTACCTTACCAAAGATCTGAAAAGAGACAAGCCTAAGTTTGCTGATTAGAAGAGCCTATCTGCAGGGTGAAAGAAAAGCACAGATGCCTTCAGGTACCAGTCACCCTCATTTAACCAACTAGCACACAGAAACAGTAACAGTGAAGAGTGGGAAACGAAATGATAATAATGCACTAAAAGGGCCATCGGGTGGCAGCAGTAGGCAAGGATTGAAATGGCAGCAAACTCGGTAAGGAGAAAAGCCTCCTAAGTCTCATTTTTGAGTGCTCAGCTGACAAATACATCAGTGAGCAGCAGCCAAAATCAAGAAAACTCACCTGCAGCCCAGCACCGACTGCCACGCAAGGGAATGTTATAACTGCTGTGTGTCCTTCAGGGAGATAGAGTCCCGTGCTCCTCCAGGCTGTCTTACCTAAAAGTTAACACATTCCTGAATAGGCAGCACTTTTTCAGCCTAATGTCATGCATTCTGGAGGTCTCAAGCTGCAAAATGAGAATCTTCATCCTCTCTTGCCTGGTTCTGCTCTCACAAAACTCTCTGGTGTTTTACCCAACCTGTCAGAAATACATTTCTGGTTTTAGAGCAAACGGTATTATGTGAACAAGACTGTCAAAAAAAAATGGCATGCTTACCCACCCAAATTTGAACTTCTGAAAATGCCAAGCTTAAATGCATTTACCAACACCTTTAAAAATATAAAAAAGAAGCCAAAACCCCAACACGTCCACTTGGATGTTCTCAAAGTAAAACTCTAACAAGAGATGCATACTGCCATAATATGAAATACAATTGAAAAGTTAACAGTCATAAATCATTTCCTAGAAAACAGACAGTAAAATCATATTTTCTCTACAGCCTGGTCAGCCCAAGCTGAGGACAACACAAATTCCTATTCCTAGCAGACTGAAATTATGAGAAAGCCTAAAAGGTCTACCCTATCCTAGTGTAACTCTAAGTTGGGTATCCCAGCGTTCCAGTACAATTTGTCAAGTTTTGAGACAGTCTTTCCATAGAAATGCAAGTCTCCCCTGACTGGAAGATCTCTGTGGACAGTTGTGACACACAGTGCAAAGTTGATCCATCTCTACTGTACTGTCCAGAAAAAAATTCACTCGCTGGTTCTCACATAATATTTATGCAAGTGTATTTCAGCACAAACAGTAACAGTCCTAAAAAGAGTTGTATGGTCATAAAACACATCCATGAAAGAATGAGCAAGTTTTTTCCAGCAAAACTTTCTTCAAGAAAAAAAGTAAATACAGCAGTATCATGTCTCACCAAATACCATGTTTCAGCATTTTTTCTTGGTTTTGCTCGGCTTGCCCAGACAGCTTTTTTGAAATGGTGTTTAACCTTAAATCATGGTTTGCTAGCATTTCCTTTTTTATGTGATACTATACAAATACCAAATAATTTCTGGCAAAAAAAAAAAAAAAAAAGAAAAAAGAAAAAAAAGAAAAAAAAAGTATTTAATCCATTGCGTTGAATTCAGTTAGTCATAAACAATTTTCTGTTTTTGTCCTGACTCATAAGAGAACTGAAAACCGGTGAACAGTTGCTCTGCAACTCTTCCCTCTACATAACCTCGGCACTCAGATATTGCCACTGCAGAAGACTCTATCCTCATTTGAAAAGTTCCCAAATAGCTGCTTTCTAACATATTCAAATACAAAAAGAAATAAGGGGAATCTGTCCAGGAAAAAGTAACTTACTAGTGGAACTACCTAGAGTTTAAAAATATTGTTTGCACACAAGAATCTTAATAGAGATATATAGATAAAAAAAAAACTAAGTTTAGACTTCTCATTCAGGATGTGATTATAAAGTACCTTGGCTTTAGTGACAAAACCAACTTAAGAAATTCCCAACTTAATTCCAGACCTTCCAAACCACAACCAGTTGCTCCTTCAGTTGTGCTGACAGTAATTGTGAGACTGCGCTGTAACTTGATTTGAATTTCTCTGGATCAAAACTAACCCTTTGTGCCCAGTTCAGATCTTTTGGGGACGGCCATCAACCGTGCAGGGCCAGAACCTCAAGGCAGCTTTCTTGCCGAAACCATTACGTTGGACAATTCCATGGAGGTGCCTCTATTAGTGGTTCACCTCCCTCCGTCCAACCGCGAGGGGGCTGAACGCCCACGGGGTGTTTCAGAGCACTGCAGCGGAGGTTGGCCGCAACGGGAGCCTGTCTGTCACTGCAGCGAGATGCCCTTCCTCAGGAAGGCAACGCAACGGTACGCAAGTGTCCCCACACTCAGGCACGCGAGGACGGGCGCGCGCGCGAGCCGGTGGCTGCCCCCAGCCGCGGCGTTCCCCGAGAGGGAGGCGACTGCGCGTCTCACCTGGGTTTGTGCCGTCGATCTCCACAGTCACGGGGAGGCCACCGGCCGCGCTGGCGGGTTTCTGCACCAGGGCTGCACAGTCTGTCATGGTGCAGGACAGCTCGTTTGCTATGCAGAGCAGGGCGGCCTCTTTGGAGTTGCTCTGGACAGGGCAGTGCCGGCTGACCCGCGGGATGCCGCTCCTGCGGAGCACTTTGCCCAGGATGCGGTGGAGCGAGGCGTACGCCGGGCAGTCTTCGGCTGGGATGCGCAGAAAGGCGGCGCAGTCTGGCGTCAGTCTTTGCAGCCAGTCCTTCAAGGGCCCTTTGAGCTCCTCGTTCTTCTCGACGTGCCTCCAGAAAAGCGAGAGCGCCTTGCGGAAGTGGTAGTGCTCCCCGGGCACCACGGCTGGGTATTTAGCTGCCTTGGTATTCAGACCCAGAATGCTGAGCCCGAAGTGGTTGAGGATTTTGTTGCCAGGGTATTCAGCCACAGCAGCTTTGCTGCGGTTCTGGGAAGCCCAGTACCAAGCCTGGCCTCCAATGAGCAGGCCGCCTCCCTCCGCCACAAACGCATGGATCTGCTCCACCTCGCTGTCGCTGTACGAGGGGCAGCAGTACACGCTCATATCGCTTGTCAGGCGCGAGACCTGGAGCTTCACCTCTCCGCGAGGGAACAAGTCACACAGCCTCTTCAGGCTGCCATCCACACCTACGAGCCCCTTCTTGCCCGCGTCCAGCCACTGGAGGGCGTTGAGCAGGAATCCAGCCAGCTTTGGCGACTGCAGCTGACTCTCGTGCGTCGCCACCACAACCCGCCCTTTGCCGTAGCGCGCCGCGGCTACGAGACACCGGTGCGAGCTGTCCAGAGCGAGCGGGAAGGCGAGCACGCCGTGCACCAGCAGGCTGGAGGGCACGCCGCCCGTCGCCACGTCCAGCTCTGCCACGCCACGCAGCAGAAACTCAGCGTCGAGCCGGAGACTGGCGTGATGTCTGCGAAACCACGAGATGTCCAAGTTAGCCCCACGCCCGCAGTCTTTTGCACAAGAGTCTGCCTTATGCATCCACGTCTCTTCCTCCACCCTCACCTTAGTACATCACATTGCTGGTTCTAGCAATTTTAAAAATGCCTTTATTTTTCCTTTTAAAGCTTCAGGTTTGGGGCTCAAATATCTCTGTAAGAATCTCAGCATTCATTAAAAAAGAGTCAAAAGGATGTTTCTAGGCCTGTGACTTTGAAGAGCAGCTTAAAAATCCTTCTAAACACATCACAGCAGCTCAAAAAACAGAAGGCCTTTCATATATTTTAATCAGTCCCTTGAATGTTTAAACCTTGATATAGGGATTGGCAAATCTCCTGTAAGGGAAACTTCATCCATTTAGCCCACCCTAGCAATCATCAGCCAACAAAGTCCAAAAGATTACTCCGTGCTATTTCCTGGCCTCTATTACTATTCAGAAATAAATAATAATAAAAGCTAGACAGGTAGATAGGCATATAGACTATGAGCGACTTGAAGATGACTTAGGCTCCTCACACTACTCCTCCAATTTCCATCAGTTGACCTCTACCATATAAAGTCACTTTATTGCGCATGGCCCTCCTCTTATCTCCATTATTTCCACGTAGCTCATATATGTCACCATAGTAAATGTCATGTTGAACTGCATGATTTTGCTTTGTTTATATTTTCTCCTGGTTGGCCAGTATAGTTTTACTGAACTATTTTCTCTCTAGCACTGGAAGGCATCTTGTTACATGGCCTTTGCAGCCAGCTCAGTGAGAATAAATGATTCAGCCCTTCTGCACACCCACGGGACAGGAATTAAGAGTGCAGCTCTCCTTTGATAACCAGTTTACTCCAATCCTTTACCACAGGACAGGTCTCAGGCATACGGCACAGCACCTGCATCAGACTGCGGTCTGATTCTCTGTGGATTACGCAAACACTGGCAGGAAGGCCCAGATGAAGCCCTCTGTGGCTTCGCATCAAAGCAAAAGCACCAGAGAAACACTCTAACGAAGCTGCACTTCAATTACCTTTTAAAACATTGTTAGTTGCTATGTAACTTTTCTCTGGTGAATCTTCCACCCTCTCCCTTTCTTATCCGCCTGTGAACTGCAGTTGGGGAAAAGGGTCATTCAGAAAACTTCTTCTTTTTTGGCTGTGCCCTAACCACTTCTCCGAATTCAGCAGCAGAGCTTTCTGCTACCTTTACTGGGACATAAACTCAGCTTCCAGGAAGTATCAGATCCAGTAACTTGCTGAAGCTTAGTTTCATATATATAAAAGACTGTGATGAAAGAAAGCAAAAAACCCTGTAGGTAATTTTATTATAATTGCAGCTTTCAGCGCAGTGCAATGGAACTGCCACTCAGAGGAAGCAACGCAGCCTGCATGTTCCTCAAAGACCCCACTGTGCTTCAGCTCCGGAGAAGGCTGTGGGAGGTACAGCTTAGCACACTAAACGGGGAGGAAATAGAGAAAGACAGCACCCAGCAGTAGGTGCCTTGTGCCTTGTATGCTTTGTGCTATGAGTTGCAAGAGCCCTGAATTTTCTACATGTGCTTTAGGTCTCAAAGGACCACTCTGGAATCCCAAACCATCTTGGAGCACAGAGGTTTCTGTGTCAGCTGCGGAAAAGGGATGTGGCATTGGCCCAGCTTCCTCAGCTCTGCACCTACCCTGGGGCTTCACTTACACAAGCAGATTTCTGCAAGAAATAGGTTGAACAGGTTTAGCAGCTGCTAGCCAGAGCGTGTCTCAAAAAAACAGCCAGGTGTTCCATCTCAAATCTGTTTTTTAACCATGGGAAAACCTGAATGTACAGGTCTGGGGGCAAAGGAGAGGAGTTGCTCTTCGCTTCCCCACGTTACTGCATGTTGCACACAGATGCATTTGGCTGTTGACATATAGGCTGTCCTAAATGATGGCTACCCTCATTTCTTGCCCCAGCTGATTTCCCAGGGCCTTCCCCAGCAACCCTGGAAGCAGTCAGAAATCATTCTTTGAGACAGGAAATAGTAAGAAGATCTCTCTTAAAATTCAAGATAAAAATTGCATCTCTGTCTACTAAAAGAACCAGGATTCCTCATCATTCTCATCTCTTAACTCAAGAATCTAGTGTAAACATCTCACCTGTACAGCTTTTTCAGCTAGTTTATAATATGACATAACAGTTCAGATACTCACGGGACAAGTAAGGGAATCTTTGGTATCTTCTTTGAAACTTTGAAGATCCCCTTTCCCACAGAGTTTCCAGTGAAATACACACCAGCCACACTGGTCACCTGGTTCCCAGGAAATTCAAACAGCACCTTCTCCTTGCCATGTTGACTAGCCCAGTACCAGGCCTGGCCTCCAACGAGCAAGCCCCCACCTTCCTTCACAAAGTGAATCAGGTTCTTTGCCTGAGTACTGTCATAGGCATCCATACAGTACACACCCAGAGAGGTGCTGAGCTCTGCTCCAGCCTGCACCTTGGTGCCAGCCCCGAGGAGCAGCTTGGAGAGGGAATCCAAGTGATGATGGACTCCAACCAGGGCCCCAGGGCAGGGCTTGAGCCAGTCCACAGCATTTCTGAGGAACTGGGAAAACTTGGAGTCCTTCAAGATTCCCTCATGAGAAACAACCACCATCCGACCCTTCCCATACTGCGAAACAGCGATCAGAACTTGTTTTTGAGGGCTCACAAGCACAGGGTAGGCATCCTTTCCAGTAAGCAGCAGCTCACAAGGAACAAAGCCTCCAGAGAAGTCCCATGCCCCAACACCATCCACTAACAGCTCATAGGTGGCAGCGAGTTTCATCTTCAGGTCACGCTACCTGGTGGAGAGAAGACCAACATTCACTACAGGATGGCTTGACTCGAAAGAACTACTATTGACAACACCGCAGGGCCATTTCGTTGTTGTCTAACAGTAACTCCAAACCCAATATGAATAATTTACTGGAAGCAACGTCATAAGCACAACTCTTCAGGGACTCTTTTATTTATTTATTATTTAGTTATCATACTATTTACCATTTCAACAAATGTAGCAAGTATATATATGACAGAGAAAGAGATTGATGTAACAAATTCTGCTACTCATCATGACAAAGATCAAGTAAGTAAATATGGGTACTTCCAGCCTTTCCCACTAACAAATTATATGAGAGGCAGGGGTGTTAGGGACTTCAGGCATTCTACTAAGAACTTCCTTAGCAGTGGTGGTTTACAAGGCAAGTGCCAGGAACTAAAATGGTGGAAGCAATACAACACACAGATGTTGCTGAAGGTAAAGAACTTATCAGCACAGTAACTCCAGTATGCAGTTTCACTTTTCTTCCTAACTGCATATATAGAGAACTGCACCTACAGTTGCTCCACGATGAGCTTCCAAAGTCACACGTTTCTACATGCATTAAGATATGGAAAGAAATGGGTACTATAAAGTAGCTGGGGCGGGGGGAGAAGGAGGAGAATCAGTATAAATGGCAAAGACAATTAGCACCCCTGGAAGAACAGGGACTTGAAAAACAAGTCTGGGAGCAGGAAATTCACTCCCTAGTTCCTTGCTCTGAACTGCCACATGATCTCAGTGAAACCATTTCCCTTCTCCGCAGCTGTTTCCCCACCGGTAAAGTGAGGCGAACGGTACTGACCTCAGCTGCCAAGTCCTTTGAGGTCTATGGGGGAGATGTGCTCTGTTTAGGCTCCCTCAGTTCGAAAGTTTGTCTTCTTCAGCAAAAAACAAAACAAAATAAAAAAATCCCCGACGCTGAGCCGGGGCTGCTGTGTAACAGACTGTGCAAACAGGAGGGTTTTGAGGTGGAGTGCTTAATTTAGACCCACCCCAAGGCTGACGCAGAGCAGAACGCCTATGGCAAGAGAAAGAGCTGCTTTGAGGCGAGGGTTGGCCCTCCTCCCCTTGTGACACACGCCAGCACTGGAAGGACACCTTCTGGTCTTCACTTTTATTTCATACGTGCTACCCTGAAAACCATCCTTAGCGTGCAAACATGGAGAAACGGAGTCATCCCGGAGAAGCTGCATCCTCGATATGGATTTATTCATCACAAGCTCAGAGAAGCTCAGAAACTGTAACCTGATCATGAATGACAGCATAATTTCCTCTGGCTTGTCCTTTGGTCATGCCTGGAAGCTCCGGTTTTTCTCTGAAGCTTTCCTGAGACTCTGGAATTGTTTAAACATGTTTTTTTTTTTCAGTTGTTTTAAATACGATTTTTCAGTGGAAGCTGCCACCTAGCACAGGGAAAAAAAAAAAAGTTGTGTCACCCAGAAATTCATCACTCGGTTGTTTACTGATTTTGAACTGCTTCCCTATGTTTGAATGAGCGCTAAATTTAAAGGCTTAGCCAGAATCAGGTGTGGCTGTTTACAGAATGATTTTAACTCTTTCTTAACAGGATACAACTATCACGCCATACTTAAAATTACCAATTTCTATCTATTTACAATTTCACACTTAGTATTGCATTAACCATTTACTCACTTTTGCATAAACATAGAGCTGAAGTACTCAACTGCTTTTAAATAATTCTTTAAACCGAGGCATTATAACAATTAGCTAAAGTATGGTTTATATTGGTGCATTTAGTGCAGACCAGTTCAAATTCATATTCTTCTTTGGGATGATTAATCAGCTAATAAATCTTCGCTCAGACGGCCACGCTCCTCTTAAAAATGTACATATCCAATAACAGTTAAGGAAGTATCTGCAACTTTGTCCAGTCCATCCACTTCTCACCTGAAGAATCAGTAATGCAAATGGGGGAGCCTTCTCCACCTACTGCAGCCCTAATTCCCCCCCCAAATTGCACTCCCAGGTCAGCTCAGCCACAGAGTGCTTTTGACTTGAAAGACAGCTAGTGAGGAGGCAGGAGCCATGGACGAGGATTTTTTTGCCTTATTATGTGCCATAAGTTAGTAGGAATAGGAGCACTACGGTGAGAGGAGACAGTCTAATGAAATACACCCCAGGTTAGAAACTTATATGTGCACTGTGCAAAATAATCAGCTTTTCCTCAGACTTCTGTTCAATTCTCAATTCCTTAGCAAGTAAGCGCCACTACAGATAATTTCTGGGACCATTCTCATGATTGCTGGTGCCTCTTCATATGAATGGCATTATGTCAAAGCACTGCATTCATATCATGGGAGCCAAGCTGAAATAACAAAGTATAACTTCTTGAGGAAATTTGAAGAGCTTATATGGCACATAGCTAGCTTGTTTTCCTCCACAGTTTACAGGCAAAACTGTTCACGGTGATCTAGACTGTGGAGTTACCCTGTAATTCCCACACTAAGCCCAGTAACTGTTTAGGGCTTGCTTGTTTTTGGGTTTCCACAGCATGTGTAGGTTTTTTGGTGTGGAGAAAAAGAATGTGGCACACCTGTTACATGCGTACACCCATTCTATGGGACTCAAAGCAGACGAAACAAAAGACAAGCCCCTCTTTGTAGGAAGATAGGAGAGGATCTGGCAAGGAGAATGAACACCAAGATCCAGCAAGAATTACAGGAAGATGCAGAAGACTGAGACCTACATCATGTTAACCTGAAGGAAACAGCAACTGCTTCTAGGCATGCACAGCAGGAAGAGGATGACCTTGGCTCCCTTAAAAACATAGAGGTGCAAACTCTCTGCAACAATGTTTGGAATGAGTTGAAGACCCCCCTTCCCATTCCTAGTCTTCCTCCTGCCCCTTCCACCTCTGATCTCTAGACAGCTCGCACTCTCTCCAGAAAAGAGGATATCAAGAGTAAGGTTTGCTGCATACATTCATAGGCAAAATGCTGGAGATTGTAGAATACACACAAGGGACACAACACAAGGCTCCAAGGGCAGCCCCATGGAAGGATCACCAGCTAGGAACACATGCAGCCTGCCTGGTGAGACAGGGAGACCTGATGGCTGTTCTCCCTAAACACGGGACGTTCTTTTGATTCTCTCCTTGATTCTTGATTCTCTCCTTGATTTTGATTCTTCTCCAGCTGTAAGCACAGTATTCAAGCACCCAGTTTGCTGCAAGGCCTGTAGATAGTAACGAATTAGTATGGCATGAAGAATGGTGCTGGTCTTTCTAATATTTTTCTTAATAAAATTGTGCAATGTGAGGAATGCTGATATTCATCTTTTGCTGAACAGACAAAATGACTTATGTTCATTATGCCTGTTCATTATTGAGAGTGTTAATAAGGGAGAACATACCTTAACTAAGAAATTGAGTAGGAGATTAGATAGACTAACAGCTAATCCATAATCTGGGGCAGACTAGAAGGCCCAAGTGGATTATCCACAAAAAGTTCTCCGAGGCAGGCAAAACTACTTGGGGGACGTGGCCTTTCAGAATGCTGATGTTTAGAGCTCAGCTAGTCTCTGTGGGCTCCATTTTTATCACAGAAAAGAAACAAGCAATTGGAGGGAGCAATCCATGTGGCCAACTTTAAGCCTCTTCTTCAGGATGACAGGGATCACTTCCCACACTCCACTGGCTGGGTCTCTGCTAATTATAATGGGAGTTAAGAACAATTAGCTCTGATGTAATCCTAATTAAATGAATCCCATCTCAGCAATCGAAGGATTACATGAAGAAATTAAATGTCATTGAACTCCAAAAAAATGTCTTATTTCTTTTCTCAGCAAGATCATCTGAGTTCAGTGTGGCAACGACCTTGCTACCAAGGGAAGCCTCATGAACTCACGGTAAATATGTGTCACACATGCTTAGTAAACCGTGTAGTGTGAGTGTAAAATGAACACAGGCAAAAACTGAAAATGCACCTGAGAGTTCTGCTTCATAGAAATCTGAGTCTATACAGCACAAGTGAGTGGGCTCAAGAGCTGACTTAAGCACGCGGACGACAGCCTAGGCCGGTGTTAGGGCAGTTACTCAGTATTCAGGCTTTTCCCTGCCAGCGGGTCTGGAACTTGATCGAAGCCTATGCCCAGCACATGCTCACACATGAACGGCATTCAGAGCAATTGGGGATATCTGAGAATGGGCTCAAACCTGTGCTTTCCTTAAGACAAGATCAATGACTTTCTGGACTGTGTGCCCCAGTTGTGTTCACATGCTTCTCCATCCCCGCTTCAACACCTGCGAAAGCAGAAGCACGATGAAGCCACCATCACTACAGCAGTAAGCCATGAAGCTTGAAGACCAACCAATGTGCAACAAAGATGGTGAGAAAAAGCACTACATTCAGGTGCAAGAGACCAAACGCAAACAAAAATACAATACCTAAACTCGGGCAGCAGTTTTTCTCAAAGAGTGTAAAGCCAACATTTATTGGAGATGGAAGGAACTAAGCAATAAAGAATATACAGAGTAAACAGAGGCTTGCACAGGAAAGATAAGTTGGGAAAAAATACAATAAAGAAAGCCTTCTTATGTTACTTAACGATATCAAAGAAACAAAGATAAGCATATCAAGAGGAAACTAAGAGCCAGAGAAAAAGTAGGTGAAGCTGTAAAATTAATGATCTAAAGCAACCATCAGAAGCTGGACTCACCAAGAAAAACATCATAAAACCCTCCAATAGGGTATATCGTCCAAAGGTGGCTGTTGATAAAAACCAAGTAGGGGAAAAAAGTTAGCCCCCACAAATTGACAGAACTCAGTTATCAAAGACATTTTAAATCAACATAGCAATTCACCTTCTCCCCCCTCCCCCCCCCAAGTACTGCTGGAGTTACTAGAAAACTGTTCAAAAGAAATCACAGTACCATCTTTAGTATGAACACATTAGAATCAAGCAGACAATTAACTATTTGTAATTTTTGACAGTAGTTTCCTACAGCACTTTACAGCTGTAGATTACGAAATACTACAATTTCCAAACTTAGTAAAATATTGCTGTGTTTTAATGAAAGAACCAAGAATTGCCCATCCTTTCTGGTAATGTTAGGAAGTAGCCACTGGGTACTGGCTACTGTGCAAAGAAACAGAGAACTTGAGTGTCTAAACACACACCTGTCCTGCAATCTTAGTTGCTTTTTAAGATAAACCTGAACAAAAAAGGACATAATGAGAGCAGCTGATGATATTTATTTGGATAAAATAACTCTGCATTTGATTTAGTAATTAAAATTGTAATTCAAACATACTTGACTAGGATCCTATGAACTGAAGATAGGCTCATAGTGAGCTAGGGATATATCGAACCAGAAGCAATGTCTACACAAGAAATTTTAAGTTTATCCTTTTAAATCTGTATCTGCGATCTCAAAAGAGGACAGCACCAATCACACTATCACGTAAATGGAATTCACAGACAGAAGCAAGGGAGAAAAAATAATCTTACCAAAAAATAAAAAGAGAACTTGTATAAATGCAAGTCCTATGCCTATACTTCTTTCAAAAAGTGTTGACATCTGCTGTGGAGCTTTACAATCATTTAGAACAGAGGCCTTCTGGAAATTCCTGCACATTGTAGGGGTTGGGCCTCATTTGCCTGCCTGTTACTTACCACCTCAGATCATTTCTCCTTAATTTTTGCTGCGTTTTGAAGTGAAGGATAAGCATAACACCATCAGGACATCTCGGTGAAATGGCAGCAGAAGCTTCTCATGCCCTGGACTTTTCAGAGCCCAATGAATGAACAGCGGGTAGGTGTAACTTGGCAGGAAGGCAGTGGCTGGGACCCTGGTGTGGGGTTTCGCTGAAAGAAAGGCCGTGCTCTGCTGTACGCTTCCAAGAGTCATACCGTGAAAGCAACAAAAAAAGCACACAAACCAGGCAGATTCCTCCTTATTATGCATCGTACTTCATGCAACAATCAGACGTATCCCACGCTATCCTGGATCTCTTAAAACTTGTTTTCCAACAGGCTACAGCCCAGCTGCATTATTCTATCATTATTTTATCTTTTCACGGCTTTTTGTCCAAACCTTATGATCTCTGGCAAATCTCCACATGAACTTATGAATAATTGTAGCAAGTTGCACACTGACATTAGCTAGGTTTGACCTGTGGAGGGGGTATTCCAGAGTCTTGCTGCAACTAGCAGTTCTGGGAACCTCTGACTGCCCAGGCTATTCTCTGCTATTCTGCATATTCATCTTTCTTGTCTTTCAGCCTGACTGGAATCTACTGCTAAAATTATCACTTTCATCACTATTAGTCATGCTCCTGTAACTCTGAAACCTTACTTTTGAATTCCCCTCTCTTGAGTAGTTACTGTCTTTACTTTCAAAATTATCAGCTGCCTCAGTTAGGTATCTTCTGAAGGCCTCTCATATGATATTCAGGGTCTTTTCCAACGCCATGATAATACACACAAGCCTTAAAGGACACTTAAAAAGAGGATTAAAATACAAGGCAGACTCAAATTTCTTTGCATACAGCAAAATAAATAAATAAATAAGCACAGCGCGTATGAAAAAATCTAGGTAAAAAGCGGCCAGGGACATGATGACTTGGGAGTGCAGAGAACTTGCGTTAGGGCCGACCTGAGGCTGCAAACCCAGACTCACCATTTGGGACAGATGCAGAACCTCCATGTTTGCGCAGAGCTTCAGCTAACACGACCTGCTAGACCTGCTGGGCCTGACCCAGACTTGATGCTTCCCTGGGCTCCGCAGAGTGTAAAGGTCTAGGTTAGCATGCACAGAAGCAGCTTTGCACCTCCCACAGATTTTATCTGCAATTTAAGTAACTCATTCATGAGAAAGAAGTGACTGCAGCTAGAAATTTCCAGATCAAACACACGCAGGAAACAGCCTTTTCTTTCTCTCTTACCCTCACCCCCACGTACTCCTTAGACTGAAACTGCACCAAAGCATGCTTGCTTGGGGCTGGAAAGCTTTTTTTTTTTTTCTTAACAGGAGAAACACGTTGCTTTTGCCGCTTGCACCTTTATGGGGCCGCTCTCCACTGCTCTCCTTCACCACAGGCAGAGCCAGCTTGAGGGTGCCCAAGCGTTGGTGCCCTGCGCACCCGCGTAGCCTCAGACGCGCGCGGACCCAGGGGCAGCGAGCGCTGCGCGGGCGGCAGGGGCCGCTGTGGGGCTGGCGGCGCCCGCCAAGCGCCGCCCGACGGCGCGTCGGGAAAGGGGGACAGGGAAAGGAAAGGGGGGGGAGGGAAGAAAATTCAGGAAGGGCGGGGGAGGGCGGCGGCAGCCCGAGAGCAGCCGCGGAGCGGGAAGCGCGCCCAGCCGCACATGGCAGCGCACGGAGCGCGGCGGCAACGGCTTACGGAGGTTTCACGGCGTGGCGCGCCAGCTTCTGTTTTAGCGGTGCCCGCCAGGCGGGGTCGCCAGCGGCACCGCAACTCGCGCACAGTTGGGCGGGAGGTAGCGCGCAGCACCCAACCTTTGTGCCCATGCCGATCGGCACAGAACCGGGGCTAACTCTGCTGCACTGGAGACCATTAAAATTTCGAAGTGGTTTTTTTTTTTTTTTTTTAATGCATACAAATCTGCAACAACGCTGAAGAGCCTGTGCGCAGCTCAAGGCGCAAAACCCGTGGCCATGACTTACCCCAGCGAAAGTGCTTTACAACTCAAAGAGAATTCTTAGCCCCAGAATCTAGAGATACGCGGCAGGCAGGGGCCGCTCCCGCCCCCCCGCGCACCGC
>VZSV01000129.1:1816251-1829330 GCA_013398735.1 Nothocercus julius | reverse complement strand
TCTGTTTTCATCCACAGTTGGTATGAAAGCAAGGGCGTCCAGGGAGCCTGGCCGTAAGAATCATAAAGGAGGGGCTCCCCATCTTGGCGGGAGGAGCAGTTTTGTAAATGTGACACAGTGGGTTTACGCTTGGTCCTGAAATAAAAGCAGGCTCCGTCTCCGTGGCGAGAGCCAGCAAGGCTGCTCTCTGTTCTACTCCACGGGTAAAAATGAACCGCTGGCAAGTGGCGAGTGAAGGCGCGGGTAGGGCAGCCTGCAGAGCTCGTTGTGGTCACGTTCCTTGCTGTATATTCAGCACGCCAGTACCTGGCGTGTTATCAGCTGGCTTGTGAGTACAGGAGGCAGGAGGGGCAGAGTTTGTATGAATGAAGGGGGAGCTATGTTCACTTCCTCTTTTTTCTAAAATTTCCCATTTCCCACTCTCTAGAAGCTTCCTTAGTCTCTCTAGAAACTTTAACAGCAGTCACTAGCTGCTTCTCCCCCCCCCCCTTTTTTTTTTTAAGTGAGTTTTCTGTCCAATTATTTTACAAAGAAGAAAAGCAGTAGGACAGTAAAGACAAAAATCTGACTTCAGCAAGATTTGTCTTTGGGGGACTGACTCTACCTCCAGGAAAGATGTTGAGGACTAGACCGAAGACGTGCATGTGGTTTTGGTACCCTACTTCAGCCACGTTTTTGCTAACGTATTTAGGTGAGGAGTTTTAGGTTTCATCTGTGGTAGGTTGTCAAGTTAGAGATCTCGCATACATGGCTGCCTCAAGCTGCCAGCTGGTCTGGTATCTTAGCCCCCTGAACACTGCAAAATGCAGTGTGGTAATGCCTGTCTTCCTGCTCCGTGTACTGTGCATGAAAATGATAGAGGAGAACCAGGTAATAAAAACAGGAAAACACAGACAAAAGAACTGAGGAAAGGTGAAATCTTGAACTGATGAAGTATAAAAGAACATGGAGGTCATGAAGTCCAAATTCTGTGCAAATGTTTAGGGGTTTTTATTTTTGTAACATTGTAGAATACAGAATACATCTGCAGAAACCCAAGGATCTAGCTCAACTAGTCTACACCAATCTCAAAATTGTAGCTTTTCATCCATTTCAGGAAAATTTCAGTTTGTTCATCAGTTTCATATCAGGATAGTATCCAGAGGCTTTTACCTGGCGTTGTTGAATATGAGATGTAACTCCTCTTCTGCCTCTACTGAGATGCTTCGAGCTTTTTTTGAGATGTAGGCCACTTGCAGCTTCTGACAGAAGTTTTTCACATTTGCCTCTGTGTTGGGCTGAGGCTCTTAGAACTTCTGTGATGTAGTTGAGGGGGAGGGAAGTCAAAAATAGGAGATGAAAGTAGGAGATTCTGGCAGTAATCGGTTGCAGGAAGTGGCAGTTTGGGAGTGAGAGTGCCGAGGGGGTGCATCCTGCAGTGCGAAAGTATAAAAGCTTGGAGGAATACCCCTTTAAGGGAAGGGAATACACCAACCCTTGTCTCTGTATAATTGCATTTGCATAAATATCTATCTTCTTCCAACATGATGATGATTTTCAGGTATGCATAGATGTAAGCAAATAAAGTCCTCCATTAATTCCCTTTTGCCTAGCTAAAGTAATGCCAAGCTTAGGCCGGGAGCCAGATTATTTCAGACAATATTAGAGAAAACTAGAACTTGAACTTTGTAAGTCCTCTCCCTGGCAAGACCTCGTATCCATGCTGTATGAGAGAAGTGGGCATTTTTCTCTATATGCATTTCAAATGAATACCAGAGAACTTCTTGTACAGCCCAGTCTTAGTTGATGCTGGTCTTATTTGCTAACCTACAGCACCTCTTGATAGTAATGTCAAATCCTTGCACTTTTACATGTAAATTAGGAGTGCCAACAGACTGTGATATAATTACGGGATGCCAAAATTAATACTACAGTTCCTGAATATTACTGTATTAGTTGCTGGAACTTGCCTGTGTTGTGTTAAAACTCTGCCTTTGTTAAACTGTAGAGTAATTTTCAAGAATCTCAAATTCCATGCATGCAACATCTAACAAGGAATTGGTAGGTCTTCCTTGTTAAAACGCTTTGCGTGTTACAGATCGCTGAGGTAACAATACAGTGTTGGTAAGGAAAGTACCGTAAGGGAATAAAGCCTAAAATCTTGCCAGGACTTCATCTACACTTCATAAACATGCAAAATTTGCTGAGAAAGGATAAGCAACACCATTAACTGTAGATGCAGAGACTTCTAAGCTAGTACGGACTGAGGCTGTTCAGGTTTCTGTGTCCCAGCAGAGCCATCTGGAGTGGCTAGGCATTTGCAACACAGCTAATCTACAGTGTATTTTCAGCTAATCTGCAAATTCCTTATCAACTGAAGATGATAACATGTAAGTAAATTGAATTAATATCCAGTTGGCAGAGTTAAGTTTTCATGATCTTAGTGTCTCATACTGTTTTTCTCAGGTTATCAAGAGAGAAGGCACTGGGACAGAGTCTCCAATGATAGGTGATAAAGTGACTGTCCATTATACAGGATGGCTTCTTGATGGCACGAAATTTGATTCCAGCCTGGACAGGAAAGACAAGTTTACCTTTGACTTGGGGAAAGGTAATGTTTGATATTGATTAATCTTTATGATACTGAGATGAGGATTCCCTGTAAGTGTGGCTCCTTTGTATGTTGCTATTTTAACTTGTTTGCAAAATGTAAAGTTTCTTCCCTTAGAGTCTTAGACTTTCTGACTTGGAAAAAATATATAGCCACTTCATGAGACTTGCGAAGAGTTCGGAGGACCTCAGGCAAATAACTCCAGCAGAAGCCCACTCATGGGAATTCACCCTGAATTTTTTTTTTTCTTTTAAGTGTGCTGAACTGTGATCAATTGCGTGGACTGGGGCAGCAGTCAAATGCAGCTGAAGGAGGAAGTCTTCTCCCCCTCTTCGTAAACTTCCAGGTTAATCCAAACCTGAATATATCAAAAGCACATCTTTTCATTATTAAAAGCCTTACTGTAGGGGATGCATCCTTTTTGTGGTGAATCTTATTATTCAGTTTCCTGATTCCCACTGGCAATTCTCTACCTGGTGCTTTTTATCTGTTTGGAGAATAAAATCTGTCATGCCCTGAATTTGGGTGATATAAGGGATACCGTTTAATACAAGGCTAATACACAGGCTACTTGGTGGAGTTGAAAGAAGCAGCAAGTAGGAAAGCTTGAGTGAGAAAGTGAATGTTGTTACTTCAGGTTCCAGCTTCTGTTCGCTTTCAGCTTTACAAGGGATGTGTCTTTCCCTTTCCTGACCCTCTGTGTTACAAGCGTAAGTAACTTTTAGTTACTGCTCATGATGCTCTTTGCTGGCTGATAAAGTACAGAGAGAAAAGAGTGTTGGTTTGGCTTGTTTTCAAAATATGAGCAGGCAATCTCTCACCCGAAGACCTCCTTCTTCGAAGAGAGTTTATTGTTATTTTCTAGCACTTGAGATTGTGCCAAGCGCTTCAGATATGGTCTGTGTTCAAATGACTTCTCTTCCCTATAGACAGTGTGTACGGAGAGAAAAAGAATCACTGCATTGAGAAGGAAGAAATTTCTTACAATTTCAAACTTGGATTATCAAGTAGCTTTGTAACTTGATTGTGATTTAAACTGATGTACGCAAACAAGAGCAAGTGCAGTCGAGCCCTTCAGTGCTTTTGCTCTGCCTGGCAGATTCCTAAGTTTTGTATACTAGAAGTGATGATGCCAAGCTTCACAGCTGGGGTTGACTTTCATATGTGCCCAACAATCACGCATTTGAAATCTGTCTTGCATAGGTGAGGTGATCAAAGCATGGGACATTGCCGTGGCAACTATGAAGGCTGGAGAAATCTGCCGGATTACGTGCAAGCCAGAATATGCCTATGGCTCTGCTGGGAGCCCCCCAAAGATACCTCCCAATGCTACACTGATCTTTGAGGTAAGTGGGAGACGGTCGCTATGACTGTACACTTAAAAATCTCTACAAAATTGCGGTGGACAGTGTGATGTAATATACTATGCCACATGTAGTTAGGCTGTTATTTCATTATTAAGACTGTAGCTGAACAGTTCCTTGTAGTGAAATAATACAGAAAAAATACTGTATCTCAGAATTCAGCATCTTTTTGTAATAGCTCAGTATGAATGCTAGCATATTATCCCAGGCAGTCAGTCTTGTATTTTTGGAGCAAGAGGCTGGGTCAGGCCTAAGGTTGGTACTTCCCATGTTTCTGTGACAATGGCCATTAATAGGGTTTAAGTTCTAGTGAGGTTAGTGTAGCATGTCATTTTTACCCTGTGCTTCTAAATCTGCTAATGCTTTTTACCTGCTGACTTAAAACTTAATGGAAGACCATCTCAGGCTAAGGTTTTGAAGCATTTGGAAGAGGGAAAAAAATACTTCTAAATTCTTTTTGTTTTGTAACTATACGTTGTTAAATTTAATTTCAAGAACACAAAAAGGAGTTAGTATCGTCCATCGGAGTGGGGGCGGTTTAGAATTTTCACTCTCTTTTTGTTCGTTTTGTGGGGGGTGGTAACATACCACAATTTTTATGAGTTGCTCAGGAGAAAGGTAACTGTGTAAACAGATAAAATATATAGTATATTTAAACAGCCACGAAAATATAAAGCCTCTTTTCTACCAGACCAGAACGATTCAGGAATCCTTGAAAGGCCATAAAAAGAGCTGTTCTGATTCAGGTTGCATGGTGATTACCCAAGTCTATCTGTGTCTCCAGGGCTCTTTGATCAGTGTTACTTTCTCAAGCTCATTTGAACATGCTCGGTCCTGACACAGATCCAGTGGTCTTGAGCTTGTTGTCTGGGTGACACTAGTTTTACAATTCACACGAGGAGTCCAGCTCCTCAGATAGAAACCCTCAGTGTCATTTTAACATCTTAGTAAGCATGGGTGGTTAGGGTGAATGTTTCTTCTGTCCTGTACTGGGGAGGTTACTTTTCGAGGAATCATGTCAGGTGCCTTTTCTGCCCTGAGAAATGGCCTGCAGAGTGCTCTGGGCAGATACATTTTTCTCATTTTTGAAACTATTCCATTCTCCAAGAAATACTCAAAATTAATTGATCTCAAGAGGAGACAGATGGGCTTTTAAGGTATGGCTTTTTGTGGAAGGAGTCAAAAGAAAACTAACAGAAAGGCCTCCAAGAGATGAGCGCTTGCTCATTCATTACAGGTATGCCAAAATTAATGTTGTTTGTCCAGTTAGCTGTTGAAGAGCAATGACTTGTGAACCTCATCTTAAACAGTGTTTTTCATAAATCTAAGGATAGTCACAGTTCATTTGTATTTGAGCTCTGCATGTCCTGGATTGCACAGTTCTGTGTGCTTCACAGCAAGGTAAGTGATACTAAGTGTGACACAGGACCAGATGGAAGGGGAGGAAAAAAACAGCCCTTGCCCTCCTGCTGCTGCCCATTCATGCTGTCCCAAAGCTCAGACTTTTTTTTACCTTCACTGCTTGGCTGCATAGTAAAGCATTCTTTGGGGCTTAGTCAATAGCAGACAGGATGCTACTTTGGCTGTCCTGCAGCAATAGATGATACCTAACATTCTGATTTAAAAAAAAAAAAAAAAATTACAACAAGGGATTTTTCTTCTGAGTACTGCTGGAAAGTACTGAGTTTATTCATAAGGTCTCAGTTTAAATTGGCCCACTCTATAGCATTATGAGCTAATAGTTCAGTAAGCCACCTACTTGGCGTCGTGGGCTGAAAATTCCAGCGTGAATTGCCTGCCTTTCAGTTGAGTTGAAAAGCCTTCTATCTAGCTAACTTATGCAAAATGAGAAGTGTGGAAATAATTCAGTCTCAGAAGTATTTGTATAATTACAGATTTGGTTTATAAATGGGAAGATGCAAATGGAACAGTTTGATATTTATAAGTTGATAAGAAATCTAAATTCTGTAATTTTCTTAATTTATGTAGAATGTAAAATTACAATATATGGATCATATAATTTGTAATGTGCAAGTGTTTGAGAAATGTTACTTCTTGGTTCTCTAGAAACAACCTTTCTCCTTTCCCTCTTCATTAACTTCAAACCTGCTTCTTCCTATGAACTTCTAAGCACTTTCCCTACTCATCTAAATATTTTGGTGCTAAGTGATGTTATGGTCAGCAGAATCTTTGTCTTCTCTCTCTCCCCCCACTCACTGCATTAATTTTGCACAAATGTGGAAAGGAGATCTTCCTACATAAGAAAGCTGTATAGAATTTACTGTCTTGCCCCTTAAAGGGCACTTCACCTTTTCATTTTCTTCCTACAGAGCCTGTTCAATCAATGCAGATTTTCCTATGCATAAGCTAAAATTAG
Source organism: Nothocercus julius (assembly GCA_013398735.1). Classification (NCBI taxonomy): domain Eukaryota; kingdom Metazoa; phylum Chordata; class Aves; order Tinamiformes; family Tinamidae; genus Nothocercus; species Nothocercus julius. The sequence goes on along the minus strand of VZSV01000129.1, from coordinate 1,822,999 downwards.
TGTTAGCATTGCCTACTAATAGTGTGGTTTTGAGGCTGGAAAGGTGTTTGAAAGTCACCTTCTAAAAAGAACCATTTTCTGTGGGATATTAGAGCTGGGGAATAGAATGTCAGGATTTTTTAGTTCTTACTAGGATGTTTTTTTTAATGTCAGCCTGACCTTTCTGTGTTCTAAATACCTTTTAGTTTAAACTAGTGTTGGGAGGGGACAGGCGGGGAGAAAGATGTAAATGAAGTTTTCTCACGGATTTACGCCTTTCCTGATTAAAATGTCCTGCAGATGAATGGTCAGTGCCAGGTCCATCCTGAATTGGAAAGATACCTTTATCCTGAAAAAGCTCCAAAATTTTTAGATGTCAGTGATTTCTGACTAGTATGACTCTCAGGCACTTAAAATCCGTGAAGGGATTTCCCTTTCTTTAGTTGTTTTTAAATAACCAAGAAAGCAGGAAATATAGGAGCAAAAACAGATTCAGCACAATTCCTGTGCAATTACCATCACCATGTGATGCAGAAGATTGTATGAAAATTGTGCAAAGCAAGTACATTATCATCAATAGGCTGCTCTAAGCTGACTTAGCTTGTCTCTGCGTCACTGTTCTTTTTTTATTCCGAATATTATTCGGGGTTAGATATCCACCAAAATGCAAAGTGGGACTTTGTCATGAATATCCAGTTCCTCTTGTATTCCAGGTATCTGCAAGTCCACTGCTGTGAACTTCCACAGCAATAACCTTGAACTTTTTTGTTTAAACAATGTACTTAGTCTAAACACTGCTGATTGTAATGGCTTGATCTCCTGTGATCTTTTTGCTGTCGTCTGTCTTAAATGATAGCATTTTTTTATTTCATATTTTTTTTTTCTAGTTTTGTCTTCATAATTCTATGAAGAGAAACAAGTTTTCTCTTTTGCGACTGAACCATTTTTCCATCTTGACCTGTACTCCCATTTCAAACTAGGATTTGCACTAAAGACTTGGAAGAACATGGGAAGCTTCATGCTGGATAGTTATCCCTTTTACATTAACGTCAGCTCTTATGAATTCTAAACAATTTGTTGCAGCTGCAATTTTAGATTAAAGCTGGGCCAGATCTCCCTTTTTTAATTGTAAAATACCTTATTTACATTTCTTTGTTACCAACTAAGTTTATCAGCTTGGTTTCTTCTTTGCTTTGGAGATGATGCCTTTCTGAAGTGATCCTGTAGTATGTCAAGGTTAGACTAGAGAGGAAAATACAGCTGTCTTAAAATGAGAATGGTTGTTGTGTTGAGATGTGCAAGCAAAAATGACAAGTCTTGAAACTATTGCCCTCCACCAGAAGAGTAGGGCTTGAAGAAATGAGAAGAGCTCAAATCTGAGCAGAAATTACACTTTTGAATTTGCTGTAATATTGCAGGACAAGTATTAAAAATCAGTTTGAGTTCAGTCCTGAGCCCTTTAAAGTTAACTTAGTTTGACTGTGCTTGGGAGGGTATGATTAAGCATTAAGGGAACGGTCTCATTTGTCTTTCATATTCCTCCTTTTTGCTTTGCCTTTGTTTTTTTAACTCCTGGATACTGTGATTGTACTGATGATTCTGCTCATACTGGACTCTAGCACAACAGTAGCTGATGGCTGCCGATCAGTTCATTAGCACTTCAGATGGCAAGGAGTGAGCAAATCCTTTCTGCCTTTCTGGTCTACTTTTCATATAGAATCCTAGAATTGTTACGGTTGGAAAAGACCTTTGAGATTGAGTCCAGCCATAAGCCCTTCAACACCCTGGCTGCTAAACCATGTCCCTAGGTGCCTCATCTGCACGTTTCTTGAACACTGCCAGGGACGGTGGCCCCACCACTTCCCTGGGCAGCCTGTTCCAAGGCTTCACCACTGTTTCCATGGAGAAATTCTTTCTAATGTCTAACCTGAATCTCCCCTGGCACAACTTGAGGCCATTTCGTCTTGTCCTGTTTTTGGTAGTTACTCTGGAGAAGAGACCGACCCACAACCTCCTTTCAGATAGTTGTAGAGAGTGATCAGGTCTCCCCTGAGCCTCTTCTCCAGACTTCTCCCTCTGCAGGGCCTTTTTACCCCCAAGCAGGTGAACACTTCGGCCCAGCTTGGTGTCAAGAGCACCAGGAGCTTGCTGCACTTGATCGCCCTGTTCAAAAGGCATTTTTTGGGTGGGGGGACATCTCTCTGCTTGCAGACATAAGCAAACAGTTAAGTGGGCAAATTTAGTAAATTAGTGTGGGAAAAAGAGCAGCAATTTTCTCCATAGTAGTCCTTGGGCATTGCAGGTCATTTAAGCTTTATTCAGAGGCAGGGTTCAAACAGTCCTTTCCATTAAGGGTCTTTCCTAATTTTTAGTTTTCAGAGCTTTGTTTTCCAGCATTTTGTCTTGTTTCCATCCAGAATTGACATAATAAAGCAGCTGCATAGCCTTTGCTATCTGATATCTTACAGAACCTTGGATCATCATGCCTAAGACTGTGCTTGTCTAAACAGTTACAGTTCCAAAGATCTCTCGAGTTCCTTGAGTTACAGAATTGATGTGCTGGGAATCAATGCTTTCTTCTCTCTGTAGATAGAGCTGTTTGAGTTTAAGGAGGAGGACCTCACTGATGAAGAAGATGGTGGCATAATCCGAAGAATTCGTAAGAAAGGGAAAGGCTACTCCAGGCCCAACGAGGGTGCCCTTGTGGAGAGTAAGTCACTTACATGTATAGTAACTGGGCTAACCAGGGGATAGGGCAGAACCTTTTTACTGTCTGCAGCTCCTTCTCTTAGAGACAGACAAATACCTGGCTTCTCTTTTTCTTTCTGAATGGCCTAAGAGCCAGTGTCGAGTTGCCTTTTGTTCCCTTGTTTCTGGTGCAGTTTAACTTTTCCAGCAGGGATTGATCCTGTGCTGTCCAGAGCTTCTGAATCAGCTCCGGTGTTTGCTTGACCAGCAAAGCCTATATGAGTCTAGTAATATATTTTTCCCTCTCTGAGAAAGAAGAGGGAAGCTAGTTCTAGAATTTATTGTAGTGAAAAGAAAATGTTCATGAAAAAGGACAGGGGGTATACTGGCTTCAGCACAGGCTGTATGGCTTTCAGTTGGTGAAACTTGCTTAGGTAGCGACTTCCAAGGAGGAAGACTATTTTGATGAAGGGCTTGTTATTCCCTGTATTACCTGTGCTACCTGCTGCTCACTGCAAAAGTGTCTTCTGGTTTCTCTGGCTCATTTTGTTTTTTTGTTACCAGTCCAGTTTGAAGGCCGGCATGGAGACCGTGTGTTTGATAAGCGGGAGTTGCAGTTTGAAATTGGAGAAGGTGATAATTACGATCTTCCTCATGGCCTGGAGAAAGCAATCCAGAAAATGGAGAAATCGGAGGAATCTGTGTTCTATCTCAAACCTAAGTGAGTTAATTCTGATCTTTTTGATACTTGAAGAGTACATACTATGCATCCATCAAGAATGCTGAAGTGTCCTGTAAAGCTTTTCATGATTAATACCATATTGAAGACTTGGTCAGGTGCGAAAGGTTGAAGTATAAAGCTCTCCTATCTAGAGGATAAGTAATCTGAGCATAAGAAGACCTTATTTTTTTTATAGTGTTAATACTGAGGAATATTAAAGCAAATACTATTCCATTTTTGCTACCTCCTAATGCTATATAGACATTCTAGAATGTTGTCTTTGCCTCCAGCTTCTGATGTACAAGCATGGCCATCTGGACAGTTTTAGAATACTTTTCCCTTTATCTTGCAGCTATGGTTTTGGAAGTGCTGGAAAGGAGAAATTTCAGATTCCTCCAGATGCAGAGCTACAGTATGAAGTGAAGCTCATAAACTTTGAAAAGGTGGGAATGAGGGAGGCAAAGGCATTGATGGAATTTCAGCAAGAAAGATGGGTCTTTAAACTGTCATCTGAAGTAGGGGAGCCACTGTTGTGGTCAAGTACAAAGAGTATTTGTCTGAAATTGCCCTTGTTCTTACTGGATCCCTGTCTGTGTTCAATGTCCCTTCAACTCTAGCCCGGTTATTGTTCTTTTTCAGGAACACCTCATAGCTCTGATTTGCCAAAACTATCTTTGCCATACCTGTTAAGAAGCAGCATAGCCACATAAATTTCCTCTAGAAGTTGTGTCCTTGACTAGAACTCTTTATTTTTGTTTAGGCTAAAGAATCTTGGGAAATGAAGACAGAAGAAAAGCTGGAACAAAGCAGCATTGTGAAGGAGAGAGGTACTCAGTACTTCAAGGTAAACTACAGCCTCTAAGTACTTGTTTCCATTTCTTGACTCATGTCATAATTTGGTGATGATGATCTGCAGCCTGCATCCTTTTAGAGTGATGTTCATGGCATCCTCAGCCTATGTTGGTCGCACTATCCAAGTATTAGCTGCACTGCAGAATTAGTTTTTTTTGTTTATTTGGTTTGTTCTGTTTCTTTGTTCTTTCTTCCCTCGAAGCTGTTTGTCATACCTAGAGGTAGCTTTGGCACATGGCACTGAGCAGTGGCAAAGTTACAGTATTGCAAGTTGCTGCTATAAGATAGTGCTTTGAATGAGAAACATTCTTTTTAGGACAGAGGTATGTGGAGAAAGCTGTCTTTTAAAAGATTTGACTAGCTCATGACAGGATATTTCTAGGATACTGCCATGATCTTCTTGGTGCAGTGGTAGTCCTGATGTTTTGTGTGCCTCATCTTCCTTTGTATTTAGAATTTAATACATAAAACTGGGTGGGAGCTTAGAGCAAAATACCAGTGCTGGTCTATACCTGCTGCTTTAGTGGGTAATATGGTTCCTAAAAAGTTTCTGGTCCTGTGCAGGAACTGCTGACAAATACTGTATATTGTTTGATGATACAAGTTTGTTTACTTAGAATTGTTTTCTCTGAGGTATTGCTCAAGTGGAAAAAGCAAATAAAGTTTACTGTCATGAGCTGTGTGGATATTTAAACTGCTTTGTGTACAGGAGGGGAAATACAAGCGAGCCACATTGCAGTATAAGAAGATTGTGTCATGGCTGGAGCATGAATCAGGACTTCCTGATGAGGAAGATGCAAAAGCCAAGAGCCTGAGGCTTGCTGCCCACCTTAATCTAGCTATGTGCCATCTCAAGCTGAAAGAATATTCCCAGGCTTTGGAGAACTGCAACAAGGTAGTAAGAGGCTTTATTATTATTATTATTATTATATCTTTTAATTGCTTGCTGGCATACTAACTGAGAAAACCCAAGCACTTAGCCAGTAGAAATGAGGGGACAAGGCAAAGATAGGTGCAGGCAAAGATCAAAGAGGTAGTAATAGATCAGGATTAAACATCTGATTCCCTGATTCTCTATCTGTAAAGTCCTACTGTATTCAACCCATCTCTTAAGTCCCAAATTTCCAGGAGAGATGTACTTCAGATGTACTAGGCCATTTTCTAGGAGTGTCTGGTGATCTGGCTGGGTTTTATTTAAAAAAAAGAAAAACTTGTGTTAACTGTTTTATGCAGGCACTTGAACTGGATAGCAGCAATGAAAAAGGCCTCTTCAGGCGTGGAGAAGCTCACCTGGCTGTTAATGACTTTGAATTAGCCCGGGATGATTTCCAGAAAGTGATACAACTTTACCCAAGTAACAAAGCTGCCAAAGTGCAACTAATCACTTGTCAGCAAAAAATACGGGAGCAGCATGAGAAGGAGAAGAAAATGTATGCCAACATGTTCCAAAGGCTTGCGGACAAAGACTTAAAGGTAAGTGGCACTCCTCCAGAAAACTGCAAGGCTTGTTGTCAAGTGTTAGGCAAGGAATAGTGAGTCTTTAGTGTATTCAGCTTGATTTTTTTAGGTAAACAGCACGAAGGGAGAGCACGGATGTAGCTGCCTTGGAGGAAATGGGAATAGCCAATGCTATCATGATTTTTCAGTCATTTTGTTTGAACAAGACAGCTGGTAGTACCAAGCATTGCACAGCATACTTCATTTCAGCTAATCTTTCAGTAAGCATTGTTAAATAACAGTGATTGAAGTGATGAGCAACAAACATGATAATGTTCAGGAACTGAAAGATGCATCTCCTTAAACTACTTGATTGCTCTGTTTTGGTGTCTGCCTGGTGCATCTGCTGTGCCTTTATGCCTTTCATACTGATAGTCTCGAGCAAAACCTTGAGAGCTGTCTTGCTGCTCATGGAGACAATTGTAAGATGGAGAATATCAACAACATACTGATGTTACAGATTCATTTTGAAGTGTTAGATTGTGAGCTATTTCTTTGGGCGCTCAGAATATTCTTTATTGCGTGGATGGTTTTTCTACTTAATTTTCAGTGACATCTTAGTAAATATTAGTCCAGTTACCCTATTATAAAGGCAGTATGGGATTAGAAGTTATTTCAGCTAGCAAGAAACATTGTGTTGTCTGTGAGAATCCCTTTTCCCAAGAAAATGCTCATCTCCTTTCTTTAAATCAGATGGTCTCAGACTGAGTAAATCTGTAACTTCCAAGAGAAATCTGCTCTTTCACTCAATTTTCTCAGTACAGTGAGATGGGTAGCAGAATGCCTGTCATGAGAGTATTTCCACAGATTTTTTTCCTTCCCAGTATACATATGGAGAATAGAAGGAGGGGGGAAAAAAAAAAAATCTAGTTGCGGTTATTGCTATGTCCGTTTTTTCTCATTTGTGCTTTTCAATGTCGGTGAGTCTGTCTTGGAGGCTCCTCAGGTGGATGAGACTTTGGCTGTAATTTCATGTTGCAGCTAACTGATGTAATACCTGAGTTTAATGAT
>VZSV01000129.1:1796703-1813502 GCA_013398735.1 Nothocercus julius | reverse complement strand
CCGGGCCGCGCAGCCAGGCCTTTCCCATGGGTACAGAGCAGTAGGAGGAGAGGCAGCAGGCGCATTAAAGTGCCAGGAGTCCCTGCCGCGGTGGGAGCTTTTGCTTCCGAAGGGAGCTCCCGCTGTGGCGTGGGTCGGGATGTGGAGCCGGGGGAGGCAGCCTGTGCTGGACACAGGCAGTGGGCAAGGTCAGGTGCATCAGGAGTGATGCTCTGAGCCCCACGAAGAGCTGCTTCTGCTGGCTTTCCTTGTGAAACGAAAGTGAACACTTTCCCTTTGTGAACACTTTCCCTTTTCCTCAAAAGGCAAATGCCGTCACAGTGGTACCCGGCAATCCTGAAAACCGCTGGCGAGCAGTGCGGTGCGCAGCAAAGCAGTTTTTCCCGTTGGAATTAGTGTATTGGTGAGGGGAACAAATGCAAGGACTAATGAAATGTGCAAAATTTAGATATACAGAGAGATGCTATGGAGGATGGACTAGCTGGAGCAGGCTCATAAGGTGCAGGAGATGCTGGCTTTTCAGCAGCCCTCTTTCCAGAGTAGGTCATTGTTCTGAAAGATCTTAGCCATATCATCAGTGAGACAGAAACATGGTGTAAGCCGAACTGTGAGAGCTCTCGCAGCTCCTTCACAGTGGTTATGCTTTCCTCATTGCCATCAGCTTCCTCAGAAAAATCAAGAAAGATCAGTCCAAACTGAAGGGTGGAAGGTGGGGTAATGATGGTGGTTATCGGAGCAGGATGTTTAATGATCGGTGACAGAACTCTGAAACAGTGGCTAAAGAAGTGAATAACATGAAGTTGTCATGAGGGGCTCTAAAAGTCACCCTTTTAAACTATTAGAGTAAAATTATTTTTTTTTCCTGTATATTCTCTATTGATTCATAGTTCTTTTTTTATTTGTTTTGCTTTGCTGATTCTGGCCACAGAATGATTTTAGATACGAATCTTGTAATTCCTGCCAAGCTAGGAATGCTATATTGCTCTGTAAGTTTCTTCTTACTAACCCTGTTCTCTTGTCCAGCTGAACGAGCTTGTGGTGGGGGACACCAATGGGAAGCTCTATGTGTACAAGAATGATGACAGCAAACCCTGGACTGTGCGATCCTGCCAAGGAATGGTCAGTTATAGACGAAATGTTAAAATGGTCTGTGCCTTTTGATGTATGTGCAGCCTGCTTTCATTGACTATTAAACTCTTAAAGCTTTCTTTTTTTCCCTGCAGCTCACGTGTGTTGGAGTGGGAGACGTATGCAATAAAGGAAAGGTAAGAGCATCCAAATCCTCCCCAGCCCTGTCTGCAAGGCGTGTGGGTGGTACTCGGGCAGTTACAGTTATGACATACACGGAGTGCGGAGAAGGAAAGGGGCTTTCTGACTGATATTTACTGTCCCTCAGGAATTTTTAGCACTGCTGTTCTAATAATGGTGCTCATAAGCAAAGAAACCCATCCTGTCTTTGGGAAGCATTAATGATTACCGTGTCTCCCTGTGTGAGCCCTGGAAGGCTTCAGTGGTTTGGGGGTTTCTTACGTTCCCCAGTGGATTTTGAGCTGCTCTGTTATGTACTGTGGCCCTTCTGCCATTTGGCTGGAAACTTCACCGTTTCCTCCATAGTATCTCTTGGCCTTGATGGATACACCCTCACTTCTTCCCTTGTCTTGCGGGGGGACAGGTTCTAAAAGAGGAAAAATGAGAAGGTGTTTTGCTTCCCTCACAGAACCTTGTGGTGGCCGTGAGTGCCGAAGGCTGGTTTCATCTTTTTGACCTGAGTTCTCCACCTTCAAAACACCCAGATGCCTCGGGCCACCACGAGTTGGTGGCAGCAGCAGAGGAGCAGAAGCCAGTGTTCAAGCAGCACATTCCTGCCAACACCAAGGTCATGCTGATCAGTGACATTGGTGAGCAGCACAGCAGGGATGGGAGTGCAGGGAGAGGGACTCTGTGGGTGTGAGGTAGTGGGGAGAGAAGGTCATAATGAAGGTGTCAGGATGCAGAAGGAGGTGACCTGCTCAAGTAGCTGCTCTAGCAAATGTAGCCAAGTACTTGAGAGAGAGGAGTGAGAACTTCAGGGCTCTTCATACAGAATTGGGATCCTCTGAGCTGCCCTCTGGTAGAAATCCAACACTGGTTTCTGAATGTTAGGGGTGTGGGCCTGTGAAAACCTGAGAGGCTCATCCATCTCTCTGTATCTCCTGCAGATGGAGATGGGAAGTGTGAGTTGGTGGTGGGTTACACTGACAGGGTGGTGCGGGCCTTCCGCTGGGAGGACTCGTCTGACGGCTCTGACCACGTCTCGGGACAGCTGCTCCTGCTGAAGAAATGGCTTCTAGAAGGTCAGGTAGGAAACAGAATACTTGGAGCGGAACAAGCCAAATACGGTCTTCGTGGGGTTTCTCAAGCTAAGGGGCATAAAATCTCAGTCCTGTGAGCAAAGAATTTATTTTTTGTTTGGAGAGGGGCTGGCTTGAAAGGAAATTTTCCCAGCAGTTGTCCTGTGTATGCAGAGCAGATGGTTGGGATGGCCTGGGAAACAGTCATCAGCTCTCACAGGACTCTTGAGAGCCTTTTTTTCCCTGGGGTGTTCTTAGGTGGCTTTTGGTAGGAGAAAATCCTTCTACTGTAATTTAGATATTTTCCCCCTCTGGATAGATTTGTTCATCCCCTGCTGATGATTTGTAGCAGAAAATCTGTCACCTTTAAATTTTGATACAAGAAGCACAGTGGAGTCCTTTGAGGTATATGAAGTTCTCAATTTGACTCACTCCATGTTTTTCCTGTGCCGTTACAGGTGGACAGCTTGTCTGTGAACCCGGGCCCTGATGGTTCACCTGAGTTAATGGTTTCTCAGCCTGGCTGTGGTTATGCTATTCTGCTGTGCACCTGGGACTCGGAGCAGCAGCCCACACCAGAGGGAAGGGACAGCTCTGCTCCAGGCAGGTGAGCAGCATTTCTGCAAGGGTTTGTAGAGAGATTCTGCTCTGCAGGCCTCTCACAAGCAAACACCACCACATCAAGGGGCTGTGGGAGGCTGCAGTTCACGTTCAGTGTCTTGCTGTGTTCCTGGGAGTCCATGACTTGTCCCAGTCCCTTAAGCTCACCTGCACCCCGTGAACTCCTTTGGATACGTTCATCACAGCCACGTGCAGCTTTCCGTGCGTCTCATTCTTTGCTCTCTGGGTTGCATAAGGAAAGTGGTAAGACCAGTTTGCCAAGGCAAGGCAATATCCAGGGCTAAGGCAAGAAGGAGAGCACCTCCAGAGAAACAGTAGCAGGTAATATGGGGACCTGTCAAAGTGGTGACTGTTAGCTGGACTAAGGTCAGTGAGTTAGAAACCCTGGGACAACGCTGTGGGTTCCCTGTTTTTTTCCAGATGTGGTAGTTGGAGGTTTTCCTAATGAGACCCCTGGCAAGTGCTGTAAATCAAAACGCAAGTAGTCAGGATGAGCAAGGAGGTTATTGTCCTAGGCACTTCTGGAGCCCTCGTTGGGAACTGAGGTGTTCCTGAGGCCTTCTGGGAGGCTTAAAGGCTGACCCGGGAAACTGAAGTAGGAGGGGATTTATCTGGGAAGCTTTGCTCTGAGCTGTGTGGCAAAGAGCTGAAGGTCATGCCAGGGTCCCAGGGGCAAATCTTGGTTTGTTAGAGACATTAGTAGACACAGTACTCATCTAGCCTGGACCCAGGCACATGAACCTGTTCTGTTCCAGTCAGATGTTTTTCCTGAGTAAATGGGAGCCAAGATTACATAAAAGTCATGGTAAGAATTGCTCTTCTTCCCTTGGTTAGAAAATTTTTTTTTTCACTGCCTGATTTTTGAACTTTCGAGTTTTCTCGTATATAAAATCACTCTGTTTTGTTTTTTTAAACATTAGCACATTCCTTTTATGCTTGAGGAGGCATGCATTCTTCTTCTTAGTCTTCATCAGTAAATAATCCCTTGGTCAGAATTGCTCTCCTCTGTCAGTCTTTGTTGTCGAGTCCTTCACTGGCGAGTTAGCCTGTGCACAGGTCCACCCATGTCTGGCCTTAGGAAGCTCTGGAGTGGCCTGAGCACAGGATTGCTCTGGCACAGTCCCTGGCATGATGTCTGCCTCTCTCCTCCCCAGGGAGGCACCAGTTCGAGATGTTGTTCTGCACCAAACGTCTGGTCGTATCCACAACAAGAATGTTTCTACTCATCTCATCGGTAGCATTGGCAGAGGTGAGAGATTGGAAGCCATGGGGCTCTGACCGAGCAATTGTGCCTAGTAGAGCTTGCCAATGCAACCAGCATGAGACTGGATTTCCTGTGGTAGGAAAATCACAACTCTGGGAAGCAGCTACAAGAATAGAGTCCTTGTAGCTCTTAGCCTTCTCCCAGCACAGCAGCTCCTCTGCAGCCCCCACTGCTTCGCATTTGCTGTTGCTGCGTAGCCGCAGTGCCCTGCTCCACTGGCATCTTTGACCTTTGTCTTTGTGTGGCTGCAGCGTATGCCCTCTTTCTTACTCTTGAGATCCAGGGATCTCCTGTGAGCAAGCATCACCTTCATACTTGCTTTTGTGCTTCGCAGTGCTTGGTTCCTGATGCCTGGTCTCTGGGAGCTGTGTCCTGCTTTCCCCTTACATATGTAATTCCAATCCCTCCAGGGCTGCCCCTCTGTTTCAGTGCGTGCTTTCTCCAGCCAATGTATTCTGCTCGGGTGCTGGGCCTAAGCTCTCCTCAGCTGCTTGCTCCTGTTGGCCCTTAGACACTGAAGTTCTTATTCAGGCATTATGTACTGCCAATGCTTCTCTAGAGCAACTGCTCTGTGCTCTGACTTGTGCCTAGAGTCACCTTCTGGACCCTGTCCTGGCAGTTACAGAGAATGTATGGCTCTCGCTCATCCCTGGAGCATGTGGGCTTAATGCAGAGAGGCACCAGATTCCGAGTGTAGGCCGCTTTCATTCCCTGTCTGCAGCTGTGGAGTCCAGCTGCATTTACCCTGTTAGAGTGTTAATTCTACGGCGCTGTTTGAGGAGGGTTTAGGCTCTCCTGTCGAGCTGGAGCTGGGGGAAGATGGGCAGCCCTCTGAACCCAGCCCTGCCCCACGACACGTGCAGTATCTTGTCCTCCCCAATGCCCATGGCTCTTGCTAAGCCTGTTGTTTTCTGCATCTCAGTTGCTACTTATGAGCATCATGGGCATCACGGCATGAAATTAATTATTTCACTGCATGCAAAATGTCATACCTAATCAGGAGAGCCCACAAAACAATGGAGGCTGATGGAAGAAAGGGTAAGGGAAGGGTGGGAAAAGCCTCTTGTGCTGGACCACCAGTAGTGAAACAGCTGGAGTGCTATTGTGCCCAGTCTGTAAAGAGGGCACAGCAGATCTTTTTAATCACAGCCTGTCTGGATGAATGTCAGTAAGGGACAAAACCAGCTGACTGTTTTTGTTAAGATGACCAGCAGAAATAGGGCAGATCCTGTCATGGGAGGGTGCAGGGTGCAGTAGCCTGGAGCTGGTCATGAACAGCAGAAACAGGTTTGAAGAACTGTGTCCCTGTGGGGAAAAGGCCTGTTTGCCTTCAGCTCTGCTGTATTATCCCTGACTGACAGGTTTCCTGCATTCTCACAGACCACAGGGACTCTCTTGTCCCTCCCTGAGTCTGTCTCGTCACAGTGTCACAAAAGGAATTATTTGGAGCTGTAGCTGAATATGGCTCCAGTGCTCCTCCTGCCAAATGCAGCATGCTTCCCAAACCTAAGCTTGCATGTCCTTTCTGTCTGGTGGCTCGGGAGGAGTGTGCAGGAGAGCTGAAGTAACCTGGTGCCCAAGGGAGTCTTCTCTTCAGGTTTCACTAGTCACACCTACCAGTGCTGTTCTGCACACAAATGTATGATATACAGGCTTTGAAAAGGAAACTGTTTACAGGAAGTTCTTGGCCAAAGGGGCCTGGAAAGCCCTGGAAGCCAGGCATAAGCACGTAGATGAGCATGCAAGCAGGTGTCCAGTCTGTTCAGAAAGCAAGGACTGTAGCATCTGTCCAAAGTTTACTGGGAGGAGACTACAGCTTCTGCACAGTTCTGCTCTAGTTACAGTAGTAGAGTTGGTAGTGTGGATCTTGGAGCCTTTCTCTGCAGACTCATTCAGGAATTGCCATGGAGGTGGTTTTGTGCTCGCATGACTAATACTTTGTCCTCCTTAGTGACGTCTGTCCTTATTCCCTTGCTCCTTCCTCAAATGGCTGAAGGCTCCACTCCCATCCCTGAAAGATGTTCAGGGTAAAGTTGTAATGCCCTGTTTGGCTTCAGCTCTTCTCTGCTTTGTCCCTCATGATGCTCCTGCCTGTGCTTGTGCATTTCTGGAGACTAGAGGAGATTTAATGAAGTCCATTAAAACTGGAAGTCCATTAAAACAGGGCCCTACAGCAGGTGTCCATATGACAGAGAGACTCCTAGAAGCAGCCAGCAGAACTAGAGAGGCCTAATTCAGTGCAAAGGAAAGGTTCCAGATTCTTGTGTTTTGAGGAACCAGTGTCCTACAGATAAAAACTGTCAGGAAGTAGGGTTACCTGTAAGACTGTGCAGATCTCTGTTAGGAAGTGTCAGAACTGGGCAGAAAGGGAGGGAATATGGGTCAGCTTGCTGTTTTGGATCTTTTCCCAGGAGAGGGAGGGGACAAGACTCATAGAAAAGGCATCAGCTCATGTAATTCTCTTCTGCATTTACAGGCAGCTCCAGTGAGAACAGTGGCTCAGGCCTCTTTGCCCTCTGTACTCTGGATGGTAAGTCCTTCTGCTGTCCTGGGAGAGAGCCCTGCGGGGCAGCCAAGGCTGTCACTGATTCAAAGCAGGGAAGAGGGGCTCGGTGCTTTTAGCCTTGAAACCTGAGGGAACTGGGCTTCAGAAACAGCTCCTGGATCAGGCAAGAGAATTTGGTGTTGAGACTCTTTCTGCTGATACCTGTGTAAGCATGAAAGTAAGACAAGAGCTGAAGTGTAGGGGTTCTCATGGAGGGTGAGTCCTCCTTCAACCGGGTGTGTGATCACTTGCTTATATCTTCGGATATTATAAATCTTGTGAAGTTGAGCATGCCTTTCTGTTCCTTACTGAATTGAACAGAGTGCTGCACAAGTTTGTTTCCTCCAGGAAACCTGTGTTGTTTTCTGTTGTTATTAATATCCAGCCGTCTGTCTTCCCTGTTGATTTCTAAGCATTTTGCAAACATTAATTGCTCTTACGGCCCCCATGGGGATGGGAGTGTTTAGGCCGTGCTGCAGTGAGCAGCCAGGAGTATGAAGAAGTTCAGTCATCAGGCCAAAGCCCCACCACGAGTTTGAGATGGAAGATTAGACTTAGGAACTTGTGTTATTTCCAGAAGCAGTGAAGAACATGGATCCTGGACTCTGCATGTTCAGACAGGAACTGGCCTTGCTCAGGCCTGGGAGCTAGCTTCTCCAGACTAGTACAGGGATTCTGTCCAAAACCCCACTCTATGACAGCAAGATGCTGTGCTTCTGTATACCCAAGTAGGCAGTCTGGCAGATTTTGTCTGGAAGTCCACTTTATGACCTCCAGTTTCACCGTGGTTCGCACATGAGCCTTACTAAGGCCGGCGTGCACTGTGAGGGTGGATCCATGTTCATGTTCTGAGGTGTGTCGTACCCACCACTACCCTGTACTGTGGCAGTGCCTTTCTGGCTGGTAGTGTGGGCAGAATGGAGTGTGAGGGAAGTGTCCAGTGTAGCTCTAGTCACCCAGAGGCATGTCCGTGCTGCCAGCCAGCCCATCCTTACCTTCTACCCGCCAACACACCCTCCTGAGATTGGGTGATGGGTGGGACGTGGCAAGGAGTTTCTACTTCGAGTGCTGTCTGATGTGAGATCTGCTGATGTACTGTTTTCTGGGAACCAATTTTGGGCAGGTTTTTTCCTGCCTCGGAGTGCAATCTAGCAGGGCAGTTTTTCTTCTCAGTCTCCGGTTCCTGCTGTCAAGAAAACGCTGTCAGCCACAGCTTGGGCTACAGGATTCACTACATCTGAAGACCCTGACTGTAGAGGGAGTTTGCAGGGCCCAATGCTAGTGGACGTCTTCCTCCTTAATGTTTTTAAGACAATTTTTTTTTTCTCCTTCAGGGACATTGAAACTCATGGAGGGGGCGGATAAGCTTCTCTGGTCTGTGCAGGTTGATCACCAGTTGTTTGCTCTGGAAAAGCTGGATGTTACTGTGAGTGTCTTGTGTTAATGGCGTGGAGGAGCAAAAGCTTCGAATGGGTTTGTACCTGAATGTAGGAAGGGCAGAGGGAGTCTCAACTAAAGACTGCTGGGATTGTCCCGGGATGGCATCAAGGGAGCTCTTACTATCCCAGGGCATTTCATCAGGTTGCAGGCCAGTCATGTCAGTCCATCCACCTGCAAGCGCTCGAGCTGTGTTGCCTGTTTGACCCAGTGGTTTTGCTCACTGCTGTTACATCTGATTGTCTACAAACTCTTAGGATCCATGAGGATTAGGATAGGGAAGAGAAAGATGACACTGAGTTATAAAAGTTATCTTCTTCAGTTAATGTTGAGCTCTGTTGAATTTTATTATCCTTTCCGGGAGAATCTTGGGCCAGAAACCATCCAGAGTTTTAGAAAGAAGGCAAGGAGGGAAGTGACACAAAGTCTTCTACGTCAGCACGTGTTCTAGAAAAGGTGGCTTGGGCGTTGCTGTCTTGGTTTTATTTATTTGTTTTTCTTTTCTTTTCTTCTCTTTCCTTTTTTTTTTTTTTTTTTTTTTTTTTTTTTTTTTTCCCCCTCCCCCCGCCCCTGTCACAAGTCCATTTTCTCTTAGGCGGCTTAATAAAGTTAAAGCTAAGGGAAAAAAGTAAACCAATGAAAACTTCATATAGCTCATATGACATACGTACAACTTTAGGGAAGAGAAGATTCAGGGTGCTGGGGAGGACAGAGTATTTTCCACCCATTTGCTGGGAAACTTTTATATTTGAATGCATTTGGCAGCAACCAATGTTAGACCCAGAGTTCCATATCATCTGCGGGAGGGAACAGTTGGATTTTGGATTCTGTTCTCCCATGTTTTCTACTGTCCTTGCCTACTTGTGCTCTCACTTTGCGGCCTGTTGCACAGAAGGCCTAGCAGCTTTTCCTGACGAGAAGAGATGACCTGCCGCTGCAGCTAGGAGATTACCCATCCCTTTACCAGGGCTCTGCACTGAACACATCCGAAAGCAGTGTGCCACCATAGAGGCTTCTCCCTCCAAGCAGGAAGGACTCCTGTGTGCCTCTGGGCACAGCTGGAGTTGGTGCTAATCGGGGATGGTGCGGTTTTTGCAGGGCAACGGGCGTGAGGAAGTGATTGCGTGCGCGTGGGACGGCCAGACATACATCATCGACCACAATCGGACTGTCGCCAGGTTTCAAGCGGATGAGAACGTCAGTGCGTTCTGTGCAGGTGGGCAGCTGGGCTGCAAAGCCTCACAGCATTTCTCCCGCCAAGCTAATGTTCTCTGGGAGACTTGAGGCCCTTGGACGGTCTGCACCGGGCAATAATTCTCCTGAGGCCTGTACACTGCAGTGCACCAAGCTAATCTTTCCTCTGGTAGCATCTGGGAAGAGGAGTGGGGAAAGAAAGTGATGCTGTGCTGTGTCTCTAATGGAGAGTAGGGTTGGTTTGTTTGATTGTTTTTCTCCTGTCTTGTTTGGGAGCATTCAGTACGTTTTTTGTCTTCACTACTGCTTTTCAGTTTGCAAACTACTAAGCTGATGCCAGTAGAAATATGGAGCCCTATATAGCCAGCCTGACCTTTGGGTTTGCTCTCAAACCTGTGAAGAGCAGCATGCAGATTCCCAGGCTCCATGCATTCATACCACCATTTTAGAGACACTTGCCTGTCAGACCGGTAGGCATCTCTTGTATTATCTCAGAGGGCCTTTGCATACCCAAGTTCATGTCTCTGCAACTCAACCTAGTTGCTCGCAAGAAAACAAACAGCTTTGGTAGCACATCATGCGAAGCTGCCTGTTTGCTTTCTCTCTTTGTTCAGCAGCTCCATCCATTTGCTTTCTCCAGGTCTCTACGCATGCAAAGGAGGAAGCAACAGCCCATGCCTCGTTTATGTCAGCTTCAGTCAGAAGATCTACATCTACTGGGATGTGCAGCTGGAGAGAATGGAGTCCACCAACCTGCTGAAAATCCTGGAGAGTGACCCAGAGTTTGGAGACCTCCTGCAGCAGCTGGGTGTAGGTAAGTGCAGAAAGGGAGAGGGTTATGCAGGAAAAATAGAGAGGAATGGTTGTTGGCAGGTCGCATCATGGGAACTAGAGTTTCACATGCTTCTCAGCAAGGAGACTAATCTGCTACCTGATGAGGATCTCTACCAATTATCTTTCTCTCTCCTTTTTCTAGAAAGAAGTGACGTTTCTTCCGTCAAAGATTTGATTCACAAAACCCTGTATTTTCCTGAGAAACACCAGCAGAACAGCCCAGCACAGTGTGAAGACCTGGCATAGATTCTTCTACCCACCATGCTATCATCCATTGCACCTTATCACCTTGCGTGGTTTCAGGGAGGCAAGTGCTTGCCTGTTGGCTTGAGGTGTGGTGCCACGTTGATTTGTGTAGCTGAGGAAGCTACCAGGGCAGCAGGAGTCCAGGCTTCTGCTCATTGGCCTTCCATTGCCTATTTCCATATTCTCTACTATCCAAAGTCTTTTTTGGGGTGACTACAGACAAGGTCTGAGGACACAGGGAGAGAAGACCCAAGCTTAGTCTTGCTTTTGGCCTGTTCTTAGAGGTGCTATGGTGATAACTTCAGAGTTCCTAGTGGGCTCATAGCACAGGAGTTGCAGGTTGAGATCTTGAATTGGGCAAGAGGAGAGGGATTTTCCACTTATGTCCTGTGCAGATACGTTTCTTCAGTAGACCCAGGAATTGTTTGCCTTTGTTCTGTTGCTCCCCTCCTGCCAAGCTGAGTTTCTCACAAGCTGCCTTCGGTTCCGAAGATCTGGGAACATCTGTGAGAACCACAGCTTGTATTGCTGACTTGCCAAGGGGTATCAAGGAACCCCAGCTGTACTCAAGAAGTATTGCTTGCCTTCATCCTCTTGGGCAGAGTGACCCCAGAGATAGTTGTGGCTTAGCAAAGTAACTGTAAACCGGGCAATAAAATGAATTTGTCTTAACTGTGGATCAGTGTTGCAGTAATAGTTTGTCCGTTTCATAAAAAGCAGTGGGAACGTCACGCTTCCCTCTTGCTGTAGAAAGCTTTGTGCTCCTTTGAATCCTACGCAACTGGTCAGCCAGTGGGGATGCTCCACTTGCTCATATGCAGAGGATGGAAGAGGCCCTGGCTTGCCCAAGATGCTCATCTGCAAAGGCACAGGACAGGAGCAGCACATCATCTGCTGCATTGCATCCATTACCTTCTGTCATTTTTGTGATGTCCTGTTGAGCAAGCATGATGGATGGAGCTCTCCTTTCACCCATACGATAGCCTGAGAAGGCTGGATCCAAGTCAGGGCAAATATAATTAATTCAGTGACCTCCATTTAGCAAATGAGAACACTTGAGGATACTGCACTCTGTTCAAGTTTGCTGTGCTGTGCTCTGCAAAACATCCAAGAGCAGCCCCAACATTAGGACTAGGAGCTTGGTATGGAGGAAGGGGGTGTCTGGCTCAGCCAAAAGGTCTGTTGTTGGAAGTAGGGAACATGTAGGAGAGGAGCAGGATTTTTACATAACCTCTAACTTTTCTTTGCAGTTTATCTCCATATATTTCCAGGACAGCTTCTGTCCTCTGTGTTTGATAGTTCTAAAAGTGGAAGCCTGGAGCAGGGAGGTGATAGACATGCTGTGCTCTGTTATGGTGAGCTGGGGAACAGCACTCTTCTGCTTCCCCGACCACTAACTGGTGGAAGCTTTTCCATTGTAATGGCCTCACTCAGAAGCATTTTTAAATGCTCCCCAGTAAAACTAAGTGCTTTGTCCAGCTAGACCCTTCATTGAGGTGGGAGCTCTGCAGGTATGGTGGTTCTTTGGTAACAGTAGTGCTCAGGCTAGGGGAAGATGAGAGCAGCAGTGCTTGGACTTTGTCAGCTTTGGAAAGCTGATAGCATCTCTTGGTAGGCTAAAGCAAGGAACTGTGTTGGGGCTTGTAGCCTTGGGAAATTCTGCCAGCTATTTTAATGCTGAGATGTAAAGCCACCAGTCCAAGTGGGCGTCTGCCACGTAAAACAGAGCTGCTGGTAGGTTAGTGTGACCCTTAGACACATCAGTCTTGCTGTACTTTCCTAATGAAAATGAGATCTCGTAGGTCTCAGTACATTGGTTTCCTGCTACTTCTAGGTATTTGTTCCCCAAAACCTAGAGCTGTTGCTCTGTTGACAAGAGCAAGTGATAATTCTCTCCCCTCTCTCCCTGAGAATTTCAGGTGAAATAGCACCAGTTACTATCCTTGTCTCCCACTGGAGCCCTGGGGACCCAGCTGAGCTGGGAAGAAGCAAGTGTCTCTCCCCATGGGGTGAACACTTAGGCTGCACTGTATTCTGAGATACTTTCTCCTTAACCCTGTTACTCCCTGGTTTAGTCTTACACTTCAGAATGAGTGGAACTGACACCAAGAGGGACCACAGTGGAGCAGGGCTCAGTAAAGCAGATTTCCTGAAGTCGTGGTATAGAAGTCTCGGTTCAGTCTTCCAGCCTGAACACAGACCGCTGCTCTTTCTCTGCTTTTGGACAGAAGCAGGATGTTTATAGGCATAGAAATGCCTGGATTTTTAGTCCTGGTTTGCACAGTCTGGCACGTGTAGCGCTGCTTAGAATTTGAGCTCTCCAGCTGCTTGTGCCATCAAGTTGGATAGGACTGGAGGGAGCCCTACCGCAGCGTGTGCCTGCCATGACACTGCTTAGCATCTTGTTTGCTTTTGGTGGAGCAGGCATTCTTCACAGAAATACTTTCTCTCATCATCTCCTGCTGGGATTTAAGAGCCCAACAATTGTCTGAAGCGTTTTCTTTGTCTGAGAGGCCTGGCTGAACTCATCTGGCAGCTGGGCTTCCAGGCTATTGCAGTTCTGCTGCATTGTAAATCTTTTGTGAGCCCGAGCAGCAAAAGAGAATTGTCTACACTGGTAACAGAACAACTCAATGCTGTCCATGCCCAATGGAAACATTTATTAGCAACACAAGCACAAAGGGGTACAAATGGTTGTATGACTGGAACTTCTCTATACAAAACAGACTTTGCCACACAGGTCAAAAGATTTCCAAGGAAGAAAGGAAGGTCAAATTGATCCACTGTTAGTGCAAGAGAGATGACATTTTTCTAGGAACCATCTCTAAAAGAAAAGGGGTAAAATCACATGTGCGTTGGGCAGGGCAAGCATAAGCTGTGCAGCCCAGCCGTCTTCTGTTGGCCCGGGGTTAATGCTGCTGTGCCCCATGCAAGCACTGGCATGCTGCACTGTGGAAAGCAGAGCTGAGAAGATGCTGATACTACAGAACATCTGATCCCCGAAGCTCTACAGCTCTTGAAACCATTGCAGAGAAAATAGTAGTGCTTCGGGGTTTCTTTCTAGCAGTTCTGTTTTGCTTGTACTACTCAAAGGGACTTGCAGATGCATTTTGCTCTCATTCCCCTTAAACACACACAAAAAAGATGAGAACTGTCTTTGCAAATTATATCATGACTTTGGTACTGCTCCTTGGGCTGAAGGTGCCTTCCCCGTTTCTTTTCATGCCCTGAACACCAAAGTGGCAATTTCAAGGCTGGCTACGTGTAGCACTTCCACAGGCTGCAATTTTCTGCAGCTTGGATGTCTGCTCAGGGACTGAGCCAATGTGGCTCTTTCTCTGGAGAGGTGGGGTTACTTTATTAGAGTTCAATGGTAACTTAATGCTTCTTTATCCTGCACAGCCAACATGCTCCAAGGAGTTAGAAATAGGAGTTGTTCCTTCCTGTGCAGTACCAAGTAGTGCTGACTGCATCCCACTCAGTGGCAGGTTGGCAAAGCCACTGCTTGCAGGAAGCTCTCCAGCGGGGCAGGACTTGCCAGGTGCCCTTCTGTGTGTGAGGGGCTGTGCAGAAATGAGGAGTGCAACCGAGTTGTCAGTGCAGGCATTTGAGGATAAGCAGTTTGCAGCTCTGGCTGTGGCATTCAATTTACTAGCAAGTAAATGGAAGGATTTATTTTAATTTCCTGAGAGACAATAAACCTATTGTCCATCCCTGCTCTAATTCTTACAAATACTTTGGTAGATGCCATCATTTCCATTACTCTCCAGGTATAGCCTGGCATTTGCTGGTTGAACTTTTTGTAAAGAAGGACTACAAATCTATTCAGGCAGCTGCATAGTCTTCAGTCTTGAACTCCCCATGTAGTGGTGAGAGGAGTCAGCCTCTGGTATAATGGCTGGCAGAAGCTCCTGTTCCTTTCAAAGGCCATGTGTCCCCCAGGCTTGGCAAGGCAAATGATGTGATTATGGCTTCAGAAAGGTGCATGTTCCTGGGATGGGTTTACTCTTGCACACAGGCCTTGGAAAGGGCCCCAGAAAGTCACTTAGTCAATCTCTCCATCTCAGGGCAGGTTCAGCCATCCCTGTGTCACACCTAGCACATACTTGTCTGACTGTTTCAAAGGCTTGTTCTGGTACGTTCTTCCTTGTGTCACTATTCCAGAGCTGCTCTGTCCACACTACTGGAAAGCAGCCCTAATGGGAGCTGACCAACATGCAGGTTCAGAGACACTCTCCCTAAAACGATACCATACTATTGCCCATTTCAAAGGGCTGGGCTGCCTTACAAAGGAGGGGTTGAACACACAGAAGATGCAGCTGATGTAGCTGTGTCCTGCCTTCCGTGTGAAAGCTTTAGCATTTTTGGTTCTGTAGTGGAGAAGACCTTTGCACAGTTGCCTACTACCCCCCTCCCCCCCCCCAAAAAAAAATCTGGGGTGACTTGCAGGCACAGAAATCTCCTTTAGTCACAGCTTTTTCTGTAAACTCCTGTAAATTCTTACCTCCTGTGAGCCTTATTGCCTGCAATAAAGATTGATGGCTGGTGTTTCACGATGGGAGGAAGATACTTTACTGAGGGAACCTGGATGTCCAGCTGATGTGGCAGGAGGAGGGTGAAGAACATGACTCATGCTCTGGGGCTAATTTCACAGTTGACTATAATAGCTCTCCCACGCTGGCTTAGCACTTGCTGGAAACATCCTGTCTGTGGCTGAGAAACGGTAGAGTCTTCATTCATACATGCAATTATCAAGAGCAAAGAGGAAGGGCTGGCAAAATGTGGCACAATGTGAGACAGTATTAGCAATCAGTGTAAATGAAACTTTTTAAAAAGATTATCTAACGAAGGAGAAGACTCCTTTTGGAAAGAGCAAACTTGTTACTTACCAGTGTGGGAGAGTGAGTGATTCACTTGGGCAGAGATAAAGAGGATGCCAAGAGGGATTCATTATGCAGAGAGCAGAGGAAGAGATAGGCGGAGATGGGTATTTCCACCTGCCATAGGGCATTAATTAAAAGAGGAACCTGAACTTCTAATGATATGTGAATTGAGACATGTGAAGCACAGAAAGGCTTCAGAAGGACTGGAGGGTGTTCTAAAGATGAGCAAATACAAGGGTGTGCAAAGACTGATGTGTGAGAACAGCCCCTGCTGAATCCAAGGGCAGCTCGTGTGCAAGCACCTGCAGGCAGCAGTCAAAATGGAGATGACAACTCAAAGTCATGCCAACTTTCTGTAGGATCTAATCCAGCATTCCTTAAATTAATGGAAAGATTTCTGTTAGGTTCAGTCTGATTTGGGGAAGATCCTTCATAATTATTTTTGTTGTTGTTTTTAACAGATCAGGAAGGTTAATAAATAATGAATTGCAATAGACATGCTATTTGTCAGCTTTAGTTGTTTATCTGCCATAGTTCCCATGCTGTTTTTAGAGGGAAGCAAGCGCTGGGAGCTGGATGAGTTGCTGAACACACAAACATAGGAGTAAGTGTCTCATCTAACACCAGCAAGGTTTTTTCAGCGGGGTGACCTAGGTACCAGGTGGATTCCAGCTGGCATGCAGGATGTGTCCAGGACAAGTGTGAGCTGTCAGTAAAGGCCCCTAGGCTTGAGAAGGTCAGATATGCAAGTGATAGAAGTCCAGAAGAGACTGCTGGTACTTTGGTTGACAAGATCATCAAGAAGCCTGTGGGTGCAGGCACAAATGGAAAAAACTGGACTGTTTGTGTCGTTCAGGAGATGCCTGAAAAGTAATCCGCACAGGAAGAAATAATCAGCTGCACAAGTGGAAGAATGGCTCAGGAGCCAAGCAGCAGATCAGCGGCAGGAGAAGGTAACCATCAAAGCCACCAGTCTGAGACTGCTTTTAGAGGGGCGGGTGCCAGTCACAACAGCTGGTATTAGTGTCACTTATGTCGCGAGGCAGTCTCTTCACTGGTGTTAAACTGGAGTCCTGCATCAGGTTTAGGCAAGAATTGAAGAGGGAGGGGGAGGTAGGAAAGCAACCACAAGCATTTTAAAAAACACAACAGCAACAACGACAGGTTTGATAAGGCAGGAAGGCAGCCAACAATGTTTATTCCAGGATGATGGGCAAAATGAGAATATTCTACAGGAGGATAAAGGGATATTGTGGAGAGATTGAATAGAGACTCAGTAGCCATGAGGAAGACAGGGACTTCATTGGATATCAAGTGTGATATGGAAACACGTGTGCTAAATATTATGAAAAATAACAATCTTGATCATTTCCAAGCATGGAGCAAGCTGTTTCAGGGCATCCTTTCTAGAGGTAGCAAAAATAGATTATCATACAGCTATGGAT
>VZSV01000129.1:1756668-1796623 GCA_013398735.1 Nothocercus julius | reverse complement strand
TTATTCAACCTAGATGAGTCCACAGTCCTCTGACCTAAGGTGATACTACAAGAAAGTCTATTTCTCTGGGTTTATGCAGGAGTACCAAAGGAGTACCAAAGGCTGTGAGATGCCAGGGCTTGAGGTTGGTGATGCATCTGTGTCCAGTCACCAGATTTCAAGTCAAAAGTAAGGAGCTGGCAGAGCAGAATACTCTAGGTGCTGCACTTCATTGCAGCATTTAAACTTAGTGGCAGAAACTCAGTTTGATGATGCAGCAAAGGTGATAGGTGAGGTGATAGGAATGCAGGTCCAGCAGCTGCAGTGTAGAGAGGAGAGGCCCGATCAGAAGCCTAGGATGTGCAAGTCTGGTTACTATATATAACAAGACATGCTAAGCATTAACGTTCACAAAAATATAGCCTAGGAACAGGGCTGCCCTGGCAGACCCAAAGCACTTGTGAGCATTTGCTGCATTCTGGGCATCTAAGCTTAGCATTTCTACAAAGGTTTCTTAGAATTAACGACTCTGACATTGCTCTTGCCACAAAGTTTTTCCAAGAAAATCCTTCTGTTGTGCTCTGAGCCAGCAAAAGGACATGAAATCCAGCTTCTCAGCATGCAGGTGAGGAGACTGGCCACAGGTTTCTTCCCACAAAGCAAGGGGAATGGAGTCCCCTCATCCAGGTAGAGAGGAAAGGAGAGCGTTCATAGCAATCCCGGAAAGCTCCTGCACAGAGCACCACCTCCCTGGCCACAGGATGACGGGAGATTGTTCAAAGTGACTCTCCCTGGTCATGAATAGAGTGCTTTGTAAAAAGAGTTATTAAAAGGATAGGGTGAATTTACAGAAATTTGAGGGATGAGGGACAGATATAAAAACAAGAATAAAGTGCCATAAAGTGCCATGGGGACAAGCAGGAGGGTTCACTGAAAGAGGGGAGCTCTCCAAAGAAGAAAGCATTCCCACCACCAACAGCTTCCAGCTCCCATTTGCGCTTTTTCTTTTGTTTTTTTTTTTCCACTCCCCAGTGAATGCCTCAGACCAGAAACCATCAAGGTTAGAGGCCTGTGAATCTTACACTCGTCTCTCTCATATGACAGAAGTTTCCTCACCCCCCAGAGATGGGATATGCAGCCAGTCATTGACCAAGCTCTTCAGAGGCATGTAGGAAAGGCAGCTCTTGACTCAGTGCTTTACATCTCAGGACTCCTTCCTCCAAGTCGATGCAGCACTAAGAAGGGGAGAGCCAGTTACTCGCTGGACATTTCAGATAGCAAGTACCTCTGTCTCATGATGTCTGCGACTGAGGGGAAGCTGGAAAATCACCGAACATCCCCCTTGGGGTTTGGAGAGACCTCATAGCTCCCCCTCCCTGCCATATTTCTACCTCCTGGCTCTGATTTCCTCCATTGAATTCCTCTCCAAACCCTCCGCAGGGCCATCCTGCTCCCCTCCTCCAGTTTTACTCCCTCTAGGGCCATGTCCTCACATTACTCGGCTTTTCAGGCAATGCTTTTCCTGCTTTATGAGTCCCAGCATGTGGCTGCATATTTGGCAGTCAGATGGGAGCTTGCTGGGGCTGTGTTCTGTTCTGCCCAGGAGACAGGCTGATCACAGCAGTAAACCCAAGCTGAGCTGACAAAGTGAAAGGACTCTCTGCACCCGTGTCCAGTCTTTTTCAACACTGGATGAAGCTTCATGTGGCTCATACAGCTTCATGTGGCTCAAAGCAAGGACAGTGCTTTTTCATGTCTACCTGCAAAAGGCAGATTATAACTCAACAGGCACATTGTTGCCTCTGTGTTACAGTCTCCTCTTCCTCAGTTTCATCTTCTCCTTTCTAACCACTGGGATCAGTGACTCGAAGCCTACTGCAGTGAGCCAGGGAGCTGTGCGGCAAGCAGTGCAGGTGGCACTTCAGAAGGCTTGAGCATGAGCATTGCCGATGCTTCCAGCACCCAAACCTTGGAGGACACGTTGAGAGGAGCCCTGCGATAAGCAAGAAGAATACTCCTTACCTTTAGCGACAACAGGGTCTGGAGACCAAAGGAAAACTCAAGCATTTCATCATCTGGGAAAAGAGAGGAGACTGGTCAGGAGACTATACTTTGACTGCCTCTCTAAAGACAGTGTCGCCCTCCTGTACGATTATGTGGAATTTGAGAGCATCTGATTCATTAAGTTATCTGGTTAAGGATTATTCCATATAAAGCAAATAACAAATATCAAGGAAAGTAAGGAGTTAAAGACATGGACACATACATTAACATGTGGTGATAACAGTGGCAATAGCGAAGACTAAAACTCTTCCATGACGGGTTGATGAGCCATTAAAAGGAACAGCTCGAGCACAACCTTGTAGAGGGTCAATATGAATTTTTTAAGTGATCAGAAGAGGAAGACATGATCACAGGCAGTAGTATGATATATTTGAGGAGGCTTATGGGTCTATGTAAAACTTACTATGGGATACTGAAAGGGGCTTGTGGGGTAATGAGTTTAGGGGAAGGGCCAAATTGGGAAAAGGGATGAACAAGGTGGATCAGGGAGGAACAAACATGGGAAAATACAGAAAGGGGGGATAACAGAGTTCGTCAAATGTAAGCAGGCTGCAATCGGTTCACTTGTCTGGACTGAGTCCTGTGCCTGATCACTGCAGTCTATCCTGTCTTCTCAGTAAATCTTTTGCTTAGCTCTTTTTTTTTTTGTTTCCCCCTGTGTAATCTCACTCTCTGCTCTATAAGTGAGCATGCAAGGTCTGTGTGCCAGCAACTGAAGGGACTGGCATGCAAGGATGGCTGTTGTGCCAATAACTGGAGGGACTATAAGTCATAAGATCATATAATTTGTAGGTCTAGGTGTTGGCAACTGGAGAAGGCACTGAAAGTCACAAGGGCAGTCGATTGGGGTGCCAGCAGCTGGAGAAGGAGCCCTAGGTCACAAGGCCCACAGGCTTATGAGTCAGCAACTGAAGAGACCAGGGTATATGTGTGAGAGGTCTACATACGAGCAACTGGAAAGACCTGGATGGGTTTACAATTTCCCAGTGAATTTAATGCTATGTGGGTGCATATGCATAATTTCCTAGTAAAATTCAAGACGGATTAGCTGGTGAGCAGGAGGACATCTGGAAAAACTCACAGCCTGAGCCAACAGTGGGTAAATGTCCCAGTGTCGAAACACGAATATTAGACAGAACAAAAGATCATGCTAAGTTTTGAGGGATCTGTGAATCTGGAGCACAAGTGTGTGTTTTTGACAGGGAATTTCAATCCTGATCAGCCAGAGAGAAGGAAGGGACTGCGCTACGTGTGCTAGTGTTCATGTGAGTGCAGTTTGTGTTTCTGAGAGCGCTGGTAAAGGCGCTGATCCGTGGTAGTTTGTGTGGTGAGCCTTGTTAATATCCACAGCCATCCGTGTGTGCGCTTCTCAAGGAACATACACTGAGCCTTGCTACTGGCCAGACTTGCAAATTCAAACAGCAGCAGCTACATCCATTGGACTCCGATAGAGACACCTCCTGGGTCTTAGATTGCCCCCACCTGGATATTCAGGGTCCAGGAAGGAGGAATCCTCAGGTCCTGGATCCTGCTGTATTCTGCAGGCACCTGTAACATTCTTAGTATCTCCCACAGTTCCTGCATGCCTGCTTGCCTTGTAACTGTTGTCTGCATTTTATTCCACATAAGCAAGAGAACTGTGTGTCAATTCTGAAACACAGACACGGCAATTCTGCTCCTTCCAGGCAGCAATTTCCATATCTGAGCACAATGCAGAGGTTGCTAAAATGATAAATTCACCTGTGCCAGCCCTAAAGCAGTTTTCCCACAAAGGACAAGAGCAAGTAGAGCGGGAATGATGGAAGGAGAGTGAGGGAAGGAGGATCTTTTTTCTAGAGGTCCAGGATCCAGGAAGAATGGACATGAAAAGGGTAGGGGGAAAGGGAATCCCTGAAGGTAAAAGAGTGAACACTACTCATCAAAGATAGACAGATAAAGGCAACAGGGGATGGCTGGGTTGGCTAAAGGGAAGAAAGGACAGGAAAAAAGGGGCCAATAAGTTGTTTTCAATATGCATAGAGTATAATGTAATTGCAGAAAGTTCAGTCTGCTGTTCTCTGGTGTGCTCCTGTGCCTTATGTTCTACAACTCTTTCCTCCAAAGCGTCCCACCTCAGGACGTCTTGGGAATTCAGCAGTCCAGGGCTACCAGGTTCTTCCAGGGCTCTCCCTGCAGCAGAGGCACATGGGTACACAGAGAAACACTCTGGGGAATAAGCTGCCCCTCCTGCCACTTCCCCTAGTGGCACACAGCCAGCCAAGGGCACCATTCTGATGACCAAGCCGAGGGCACAGGAGAACACAGCACATCCAGAGGACTAATCAAGCAGTCTGGAAGAGGTCAATTTTAAAAGCAAAACAGAATTTTTCACATGCTGGGTTACTACCAAAAAGCACCTCATTTCAACCCCCTTTCAGTATCAGTCTCTCTTCTCCGTACACTTCCTATGCTCTTTGCCTTTGGTTATGCTGAGGGTATTCACAGCCCATGATGAGCTCTGTTAGCAGCACAGGTGACCATATCACCAACTTCCCACCACCTTACTCTTTTTCTCACAGATTCATTTAAATGCCCTTAGCAGGGAGAAAGAGGCACAGGAATGCTGGGAGAAAGGAGGGGTTGGCACTCTCACCTACAACCAGTGCTGAACACAGTACTGTCTCCTGGCCAACTTGCACCTCCAAGTGTTCTACTCGGCCAACAACGCTGGGGATGGGAAGACAGAGATCTCCACAGTCCATGACAGACACCTTTTCAAGCCTGTGAGACACAAGAGGTGTTATGCCTCAGCTGGAGGAAGAGCATGAAGAACAGGTCTTCTCACCGATTGCCAACACTTCTTTGTCTCATTGGGAAGAGGTTCAGAAGAGGAGGAACCTCATTCATACAGCAGGCATGTCTGGAGGCAGATTCGACAAGGCAAACCATAAGGCACTATCCAGCTGAGTTTCTCACATCCTCTGGTGATCATCAGCTGGTCCTCTTTGTCATGCACTACACATAGCAAGAATGAAACCACTCCGGGAGTTGTTCTAGCATGGGGATGACACATCACTTTTCCAGTGCTCCTGATGCCTGCCCTGCAGCCCACCCTCTGCATCTTGTTCTAAACAGTCATATGCACGTACAAAGCTTATAGACAATATCACTGGCACTGGGAATCAATGCAAGGATATGATTTGGAAATCAAGAGTGGAATCTCAGTGCCTAGGTCTTTGCCATAGGTTTTATTTTTTATTTTTTAATTTATTTATTTATCTATTTCTCTATCTGTGCTTTCCTGCTGTGCAAAGACTTACCCCAGCTGTTTTAAACAGCTCTTGGAGATGAGATTTGGTTGACATCCTGTGTTAACAGTTGCTTTCAATACCTGACCTTGGCACTAGAAAAAGAAAAAAACACACAACAACACATTACGGTCTCAGAACTGACATACCCACTCCTCCAATATTGTGACAAGCCCTTACACCTTGTGTAGCAACACAGCCAAAGCCTTGGTGTTCAGGCAGTAGTCAGAAGGCGAGAGATCCAAGTCATTGTGGCTCCCTGATGCAAACTACTGCTGAAGACTTCCTTTTGAATATCTTGTCTTCTTTTAATGTTATTTGAATGCCTAGACATCTGTCTATTATTAGTAAGTTTAACATAGCAGTATTCTACTCAAAAGATGCCAAACTGGTGATTTTTTTTCAGGAAACCCATATGGACATTATTACCAGAACAATAATTGACAAGAAGAAATACAAGCATCCGTTTCAGCCTTTACATGTTTCCTCTCTCCATTTTCTCTAGTGTTACAGGACAAAATGTTCCAGGGCTAAATATCTGCTCTGAGCACTTTGGGCTTCCAGCTTGCAGAAGGAGGAGTTTGTGGGAGAAGTAGGAGCATTCTGGACAAGCATCCTTGAGAAAAACTTTAAGGCAGTTCCCCAGGTAACTGGCTTATTCAAATACCCCCGAATCTGAGAGACTACCTACTCAGGCAATGTCTACAATTGTGTGGGGTTTCCAGTGAATTCCTCGGCAGCTCCTTAAGGAAGATCGATGTGAATACTGCAGGGGGGTATTCACAACTAGTGCCATCTCAAGAAGGGAGAGAAAGACAAAAGCCTGCACGCTGCAGCAGAGTCACCACTGTACGATCACTCTGAAAAAATGCCTTGCCCACCTCGTCTCTTCACACCTCTTCCGCTGAAAGGGAACAATAGATGCTGTTACCATCCCTTTTCTGTCCCTTCTGCACAGAGGACTTTAGTGACCAGCCAGCGATGCTGAGGTAACAGCAGCTCTTATATACGGCAGAGGCCTAGGGTTGGCAAGGACATCATTAAGAAACCTGTACAGAAATTCTAAGTGCCTGTTCCTTAGAAAACTTAGAAAATACTTAGAAAATAAAATTGGGAACTTAGAAAAGAAACTGTAAAACACAGAGTAACTCCCAGCTAGACAAGGTTTTGCACCCACCCATAGTGCATACCCTTCTTTGATAGTCTACTTCTTCAAGACTGTCTTACACAAACACTAAAAGAACTGATTCTGGAGTTTCTGTCTTCGGAAGTTTATTTTCCTTCTGCTGTCATTAATATTTGCCTGTGATTCCTTCTCTTTCTTCCCCTGTAGAAGCCAGTGCCCTGGGCTAGTCACAAACAGCAGAAAGCTACCACAGCTCCCCTACCCTTATGCTCACTGCCACCCAAAGCTTAAGTACTTGAAACAGTGTAAGCAGATCAGTACGGCCATCAGGGACGCGGAGCACAGCATCAGCAGGGTCAAGGAAAAGGTCTCCATTTCCTGATTTCTTAAATAACTTTAGGATTTTTATATGGATTAATCACATATTTCCAAGATTTCATTTTCAAAAAATGTCATTTGTGAGTTGTTATAAAAGAAAGAGGAGAAAGCCACTTTCTGTGAGAAATATTGGAGTGATGCAGAGATTACACCATTAGTAACTTGAATGCTACTGACCCTTTGATAGTACCTGCTGGAAACTTCAAGTCTATTATTTTGCCTGGGAGCTTTTTCTCTGATCTAAACTCCAAGGCACATCTGAAGAATATCAGTAGAGAATTTCACCTTTCTGAACATCTAAGTACATCACATTCTTAGAAGAACCATTTAGCTGAGAAATTTGTTGCGCTTATGATCGTGTGATCACTGGAACTAAACAGCTCAGCCTATTCTGTTTTACAGAGTTCACCACAAATTATGGAAGACTTCTAATATATGCAACACATCTATATGATGCATATTCAAAGAATGTTAGTGGATAAGCATTTAGTATGTGTGGCCACATCTGGGAACAAGGAGAGAAGTGTCCAGCTGAATCTACAGATATAGATATTTTCAGATATTTTCAGATAATTTCAGATATTTTCAACAGTTCCTAATTTATTTATTACAGTTTGAGGGGTTTTGTTTGTTTGCTTGCTTTTAATTTTTAAAAATTTGTTTTACTCCTAAACAATTACATTCAGGTCAAGCTTCTACTTAGGAACAGAAGTCATGAAGATTTCAAGGCAGTAAGAATAGATCACCACATTATCTCAATGGAGAGTAAAGACCGGGATGCAGCACAATACTTCTCTCCTGCTTATGGCACCCAAAACCAATTATCACCTCTCATAGTATTTCTGCAATGTTTTTCTTTTTCAATTTGATTTACCAGCCTAAGTTAGCTAATAATCCCATGTGTCTGTAAACATTTATGATTCCTTAAAAAGCCCAAGCAAGCCAGGTGTAATATTAAACAATTTGGCATGGTCAAAGCCAAGGCAGTACTCACAAGCTTCTCGCTGCCAGCACTAGGCCTTCCCCATCACATTATGCCTGCCTGATAGTCTCAGCCACACTGGCAGCTACATTCTCCACCACTGTTTGCACCTGTAATACGACTATTTACTACATGATACAGAAATTGCCAGAGCTGGGGCTGTTTCCTATTACAAAGAGAAGTCCTGTTTCTAATAACAACTACACCACAGTCAGCAGTAAGCAATTCTCCAGCAGGTCCCCACTTGTCCATCTAGTTAAAATGAATCTACTGCCTACGGGTTCTATTTCTGGCTGTAGAGCCATCACTTACAGATGAGCTTTCTGAAGTTCCCACATGGAACGTAACCATGAAAACCAGCAAGACTGAAGAGAAGGAGGCAATAGCTCATCTTCCTTACATATTAGAAGATTCAAGTGTGGCAAACTGGCTTGCTCTTAAATTGGACAGAGAAGGAGAGAAACCCCTCTGACAAAAGGTGCTGAGTTGAGGGAGAGTTAAGTGCACATTAGACCTATTACCTTGTCTGTGATGTCCAGCAAACCCTCCTCTATGAAGGAAAATGTAATGTGTAGGAGAGCTGGGGTACAGCCTGTTAGAAACACAAAATGGGAATAAGTAGTGGATTCTGATCCTAAGTTAATTACTACCCTTGGTATATTATACCTATGCTTGGCTATCTTTATATAATGTACATTCCTAGAAAAAGCACTCCCTTAGCATTGAGTTTCCTCTTCATGAGAAATATAGAGAACTGATTAAAGAGAAAGAAATACCTTGATTTGCTCAAAGAAGACTCCAGGTACATAGAGAAATTGCACTCACTGAGACCAATCCTACAAGTCTGTTTTCCTAAGTGCAGTTCAGCTGGCCTAACTATATCAAGGGTTAAAACCCAGGATAAGCAATGCTTGTCTCCAACAGTAAGACTGGAAAACAAACCAGTCAATGGATTTGCATGATCCTGAAAGACTTGATCTGAGCATGTCATAATCTTTCCAGCAGGCTCGTGCCAGCTGACTTTTCAAAGGCAGATATATTTTTGTTTCAAGTGTAGGCTTTGCACTGTAACATGAGAGGTTTTACAGGCCAGGTTACTGATACAAACACAGCTGTATATATTTACGGATTTTGTATACCAGGTCCATCTCTTGGTGAATCTAGTATCTTCATATTACTGAACAGTTCTAACCATGCAGTATTGAAAGCCATTTAATGGGGCCCAGCCACTGGACTCGCTTTGCTATATGCGAAGGCCAGAGAGGAGTGTGTTCTGCCATATAGGATAATGTAAGAGAAAAAGAAATAAAAAAGGAAAAAAGAAATATAAGAGGAAAAATACTGCTTCCATGGAGGAAACAAAACAGTGTTATCCCAGAACACTGCTAGCCATTTTCTTAGGAGGTTCTGAAGAATCAGACCAGGCAGGATCAGTTTGTGTAAATCATTTGGAGCAGCACCTGCCTTGAAGTGATAAGGAGACCCCGTTTGCTCTTGCATGCTTCTGTATCTGCTCTCAAGTGCATGGAACACCTCTTCTCATGGGAATGCTTATTTCCAAAGGAAGGAGCAGTAACAGCTAGAATGTGATAGAAAGGCTTTCCTCTGTCTGTTGGAAAAACTGAATCCAAACTCTAGGAGAGGCCATGTGGAAAATCTACTGTCTCCAGCAGCAGAAGAGTGGCCCTGCTGGCATTGCAAATAATAACTGGAATGTCATTTGCAGTCGGAGCAACTAGAACTCATTGAATGTTTGCCGTCACTGTGAAATCAGCAGCACCATGTTGTTGCCTTACCTGACACTGTATTAGCAGATGTGGAGTCTCTTTTCTCCTGTCCTCTCCCTTTTCCTTCTTTTCATCTTGGTCTTTTGCCAGCGGTGATTGAACCCATGCAGACTGAACCCTTGTCTCGCCCCGCAGCTTGGTCAGATTGCCTTCCAAGAGGCGCCGCTGGACCACGCTATGTGGCTGCTGTCTCCACCAGAAAGAAAGAGAAATCCCAGCTAAGTATGGGCCTGAGGACTGGGATACTTGCTAGCCCAGGAGATCAGCCTGCAAATGACCACCTGATGTAGGGTATGGTTATCCCAAGAAAATTTTTAAAAATCCTGAATATTTTCGGCAGCCTCTGAGATTATGTTAAAGTTCTGTGGCAGGCAGGTCTCTGGAGAGGAAGAACATGCCTGCGGCATGCTTTCCACCCACAGAGCCATTCTTTCAGCCAAACATACACTCAGAAGTCTCATACTTGTCCAGGTACTGCAATACACTACCTGACGTATATGTGCCAACACTCAACCACAGTCATAACTTCAAAGGAGTCAGGGTGGGTGGCTGATGTACACATAGGTAAAAAGCATGAATCCGGAAACTTTAGGTATACAAGGAATTATTTGGCGTGAAGTAGAATGTTTCCCCTGCATGGGAAACTAAACCCAGCTTCTCATTATCTTTGGAGCCTGTTTCTGCTCCCCTTGATCAAGAATGCTACTATTTGATGACTTTCCTAATAGGGGGTCACCTGTGAAGCCCCGTATTTTACACTGCTGGAAGGAAGCCCCATCAGCCAGATCACTTGTTTAAGATTTGGCTTTATTCCAGTCACATTTAACAGTAAGAATTTCTTCTCCCTTCTTCTAGGCAGAAGAAGGGAAGGGGCACCAAAAGGGGAGAAAATGGTGAAAACCTGCTTGCAACCATAGTGCACATTACAGAAAAGTGTTGCTTTGGAAAGAAAGCTCATCATCATTTGATTATCATCATTTGGAAAGAAAAGATCATCAGATTGATGCTTAAGTTCTTATCCAATGTTGACTCTGTTCCTCCAGGTCCTGCACAGCTAACTGATTCAGCAATGAGCACCATAAATGAATTAGGCCTGTTGGAGGTAGCTTGGTCCATTCTCCACGTATTGGGCCCCACGGCCTTTCTGCAGGAGCTCACAATAAGGTTTTCAGTAACAGCTGTATATGAGGTGAAGGGGCTAATGCATGACAGCATGAACAGTTGTTCTTATCTTCCTCAAAAAAAAAAAAAAAAAAATCTACTACATGATGCACAAGATTGCTGTAATAGTTTATCAATGTGCAGGGCAAATGTGAGTTAGAACAGACCAGCAATGAGCTGGGCTGTCATAATCCTACAACGTGTGTAAGCTTTTGACCAGCTGTACTGTTGATCTGAATGCTGAGGCCAAGGAAGTGATTACAACCTTAAGCACACTTACTTACCAGTTTTGCCCAATGGTTAGAGCAGCAGAGCCATTATAGGCTCTTTGGTCATACCTAGCACGCCTCTGAGCAAGGTGCTAAGTCCCTTTTGCCTCTGTTTTCCCATTACTCAAGGGCTGAGAGTCAGATCATGCACATTCTGCATGAGAGACACAGCAGGAGTTGAAAAAGTGAAACAGAAATATCTGGGTATTGGAAAAAGGCTGGAGCTGACAGCTGGTCTCCAAATTCTCATCCTCCCTCCACTGTCTCCTCTCACAGTCTGGCATATGAATGACGTGACTCTCCCTGCAATCTTTCCCATAGAAAGATCAAGCCCTTTGAAGCTGCCATCTCTGTCCATTTTTCATCACTTAGCCTGGGAAGAACTGAGCTCTGGGACTGTGAGGGCATCTGTTCAAAGAGCAGCCTTCTGGGGCCTTCCTTGTCTTTATCTCACCAAATAAAGTGGAGAGATGGAGAACGTGGTCTGCCTTTGGCTGACAGGAAATAGTGAGATGAAGAGGATAGTGAGAGGAGACCTGATCAGGGATGAAGCAAGTAGTGGAGAGTCCCTCTCAGGACTTCTGAAAATGTCAGAGCAAGCTGCCAGCACAACATGTCATGTTTAGACTCTCCCATGTAAAATGTCAAGGCATTGCTCTGACTCACTGAAATGGTATGAGCTAAGGATCTTGATTTTGGGTGCAGAATAAGTCAGATCTTTGGGTCTTCTTGTTAATTTCAGAATATTTTAGTTCATGCAGCTACTTTTTTTTTCTTCCCCCTTTAAAAAAAGATCTTGCACTTGTGGTTGTAAGAAAGCAGAAAATGTGAGTTATTCCCTGAAATGTCTAATTCTCCATTTTTGGGAATGTGATGGGCCTATAAAATCCATAAATGTATTGCATAAACTGAATGTACAACTTGAATATGCAGAAAATGGTGGCAAAAAGTAACAGCTTGACTTTGACTGTGTAAGAAAAGATATTGTTTGTGAAATGGCACTCAGAAGGATCACACTAATCTTAAGACATACTGGGCTGCCAAGGTGGGAGTCTCTGGTACCTAGCCTGCCAGCACAGACATGTTTGGAGGAATTAATAAACTCCCCTCCCTTGCCAGCGCTATTGGACTCTGGGGTGTTCTGCACTGTCCCCAAGAACAGCCTCTCCAGCACTTCCTACTGCTGTTCTGCTTTCCTGTCATCTCAGGGGGAGCAGTAATAAATTAGGAAACAGAGATAGGGTTTTGCGTGGAGCTGGGGCACTGCCTGAGGGCACATTGTGTGGTGGTGTCTGTCAAGGACCTGCTGGCTTTTGTTATCAGGGTAGTCCAAGACAGCCTCCCCTGCCTTTTATCATCCCTACAGGACACATCAGGGCCATGGCAGAACTAGACAAACATAAGGGCTCAGTTCTATTTCTCTTCCTGAAACAGGTCTGTGAAGTGACCTTGGACAACTTTGTTTAGTTCCACATTCTCTCTGTAAAATGGGGACAAAATATTAATCTTTCTTATAAAGCCTAAAGGCATCAACATACACAGTTGCTTTCTGATTTCCATCCCCCCAAATGTCACAGCAATCACAGTGGCCCATAAAGTATCAGGGACTGCTTAATGCAGCGTATTCCTTTTTGGAAATCTGAGGTCTGGTTCTTCTCTTGCTCCAGAGCAAACCAGGAAGGGAGGTAGCAGAGCTCCCACATTCACCCCTGGTATTGTACTACGTGTGTGAACTTGCTCGAGTGCCGATACTTTATTTTGTGCCTTCTGACACTGGTGCAAAATTTCCATGGCAAATAAAAGATGCTATGCTTCATTCACTGTTCCTTAGCTCCATGACAAAAAGCTGTGAGTTGTTCTTTTATGGAACATGCATGACATAGACTGTGACACTGAGGGACCAAACACTGTTTACATATAAGGAATTCATTAAAGAAAAAAATCTGTAGATTCTGATGAGGCCTCTCTCAGAGTGCTCAGGAATACGGACTGTCAGCTTCTTAAGGCCAACGACCGTGATCTGTAACACACAGGAGCTGCGGTGCAAAACGGCCTCCGAAGGTACAGCGGCCTCTGGCTGGCACAGCGGTTGCGTTTCGGAGGCGCGGTGAGAGAAGAGCGGTGTCCGAGCGCAGCAAGCAGTGCCATTTCTCCCGAGGTTTGCGGCTAGGCTCGGCAAGCCCACACCGCCCAGAAGGTGCCCTCCCTGCGGAGCACTGTGCCAAGACAAGCCTCGGGCTGCGCCTGAGATCCGCTCCCCACGCCGAAGCCCTCACGGCGCGGCGCGCGGGTCCGCGCGGCTCTCGCTGCCCCGGCCCGGGGCCGGTCTGGCCCGCCCGCCCGCAGCGCAGCGATG
This sequence comes from Nothocercus julius, assembly GCA_013398735.1. NCBI lineage: Eukaryota > Metazoa > Chordata > Aves > Tinamiformes > Tinamidae > Nothocercus > Nothocercus julius. The sequence continues at coordinate 1,783,234 of VZSV01000129.1, read as the reverse complement.
TGCGAAGCGGCGGCTCCCTGCCGACAGGCCGCGTCTGCAGCGTCCCTGTCAGGCTTCAGGCAGCGCCCGCGCTCTGCCCCGGCGCGACAGCAGCGCTTGCTGCAAGCTCTGCAGGCTGTCGGCGCGCGCTGGGCGACCACGGCGGGAATTCCACTCTAGCTGCGGCAGCTGCGGGGAGGGCAGGCCGGGAGCGGGAGAGCGTGCGGTCGCGGACACCTGGGCTGTGCACAGCGAAGCCGCCAAGTCCCGCAGGTTTGGGGAAGAGGCGAAGAGGGAAATTTCCATTCAGGCCCTGCCTGTCCTTCGAACTCGCGCCGCAGCACGAAGCGGTGCCCGGCTGCAGGCGGCGGTGAGGCCCGCCAGGGCAGCCGAAGCAAAATGGCCGCACACGCGCTCACGAGCAGCCTTGTCGTCGTCATCGTCGTCGTCGTCACGATCGAAAGCTACAGAGGGAAGTTGCTTAGGGAGGGGCAATATCTCCCAGGACACGGCTGGAATAAATGGCCGAGCTTTCGGCCACAGAGGCTGCCCTGATCCCGCCTAGCCCCAGCTCACGGGCCCAGGGTGCCGCCTGAGGCACATGGGTGCCCCCTGCACTCGCCAGGAGGATGCCTGGGAATCACTGGCACTCGGTGTATCGGCCCCCATTTACAGATAAGGAACTTCCATCGGAGCAGCGACACAGTGCGGTGCAGATTGGGCAGAAGAGAGGCTGAGGCAGAGTCAAACTGTCTTTTGAGAACAGAGTTTAAACCCTCGCATCCTTGAGAAGTTACACACGGCAGCGGGGAGGAGAAGCGAGAGGTGAAAAATGCCAGGCCGTGTAAGGGAGAGGGAGATGCGTCCAGCAAGAAATTCCACAGGAAATGGTTGCCTCTCTTGTCATGTGTCCTTGCTAAAGTCTGTCCTGACCACAGATTCTCCCCAGATTTCTGGATCAAATCCCCTGCCTGGTGCTGCCTGCTCGGCATTTCCACAGGGAAACACCCATGGACCTTGTTTCCATGCCTGTGCCCCAAAGATGTCACCAATTGGTGCCGAAGACTGTTCCTAGCACTGCGCAGCATCCTGCCCTGTGCTTACCCTCTGGAAACAGGTGAAAGAAAACTCGGAGACCGGGGAAAGGAGAATAACCAAGGTCAAATATAAGCCCCTCAAAGTTTCAGGAACTGTCCCTCCCTTCCTGCCCCTTCACACTGAGCTGTGTCTTGCGGGAATATGTGTGGGTGTTCAGGGGAGTCCCACATGGAAATATACGCACCAGATGAATCGTATTTATGCATGGTGCAAGTTGAAAGTTAGATCCTTCCACTCCCCATCTGCCCGCCCCTTGCTTAGGTCCTGTGGGAAAGCATAGACATGCAAAAAATGGGAGACTTGTCCTTTCCTTTTCCCCAGACCTGTTCCTAAATGATGCTGAGGAGCAGCTTTGTCTTTGCCGGACCTGTGACTCTTTGCCAAACCTGAGGGCAATTCCGAATGCTGTCGGGGAGTAGGGAATGCCAGGATGCGGACCCACTCCCAAATGGGATCCCTTTGAACTCACCAGGTCCTTGGAGGTACCAAGCCTCATCAAACCGTCCAGGGGAAGCAGGTCCGCAGAGTCCTTGTGCACAAACTGCGTGGCCTGCTTAAGGCGCCTTTTCTGTTGCAGAATAGCTTTGTTCCTCAGCTCCAGCTCACGCTCCTGTGGCTCCGCGCCTGGAGTGCCCTCACGCTCCTTCTCCTCTCTATCTCCTTGTCCCTGTGCTAGAGGGCAGCTCTTCCGTGTGCTCATGGTGATGACTCGGTCAGAACAGCTCCTTCCTGAGATGGTGGGCTGCACTTGTCTCCAGATGCTGGCCCTCCTGAGGCCGACTCAGTCACTGAGCTCCCTTCCCACGGCACTCCTTCTCTCCCTTCCCCTGCCTTTCTTCCTGCTCTCTTAGTTATAACTCATCCATCTCGGAAGCGGCTCTTTTTCTCCCTCTGTTCTCTCCAGCATCCCAGCTTCCCGCTGCTCCCCTCCTTTTCCCCTCCCTCTCTTCTCCTGCCCTGACTGCAGCTCTGCCTCCTCCAGTCAGTAGGTCCCTGTCGTAACAGAAAAAAGCCCTACGTCAGAAACCAATTTCCATAAATTACAGCAGTGCCGGCAGGATGCTCCGGCTGGAAAAATCCAGCAGCAGAAGGATGGCCCTGCTGCCGGGGGCTGGATTTACCTCCCTCTGTCTGTGCGTTTGGAATGTGTATGTGTGTGAGAGCCGCCGCCGCGCTGAAGAGACGGTAAATCTCGCTGCTCTGCGGTTCAGGGTCCCTGCTGGGGGCTTTGATGCGTTTCGAAAGACTGTAAATCCTGGCAAGAACGTCTAGAAGATGATGCAGTGCTTTGGTAAATGGGAGGGGACGTTTGCTTCAAGGTTTCTGGTAGGCATGTCCAGTCTCATTTCGGTGGAGAGTGGCACATATTTGGGATAAGCTGCACTGAAAAATCGCACTGTGCAGCTCGAAACGCCGAAGGCCTCCTTTCTTTTCCTGATCAGTGCAAATACACTAGGCCTGACTCTGCTCTTGCTTCCACTCTGAAGTAACTCCCTTGAAGCTGCACGAGTTTAAAATCACTGTTTGGCTTGTAGGTATCAGTGGCCTTGGCTCTCCAAGTTTACGCTGGAGTATTGTGAAGCTGCTGCGGCATGGGCGGAGGACTGTGGTCTAGCACAGGGGAAAGGGGCCATGGCAGAGCCACCTTTTTCAACTTTCTGCCTCCACAGCGCCCTTTTGCTTGAAACCATAGCTGAAGCTTGCTTTGTTTTGATATCTCCAGTGTTGAATGCAGTACCTCGGGAGGCACCAATTCTGATGTTATGTACAGAGAGGGGACTGAGTTTTAATCAACTGTTCCCCTGAGGACAAATAAGCTTCACATAAATGACAGCTGGCTTGAGTAAACTGGGGGTGAAATCACTTTGGGGTATGTACACAAAAGAAATAACAGCAGCAGGATATGAAGGTTAGAGCAAAAGGAGGCTTTCTATTGCTCCATAATTGTTATACTTTTTCCAGCTTAGCAATATGTAACATTCCAGCATTACTCATAAAACTTACTTCCTGTATTCCAAACTGTATTTAAAATATAGCAATGAGTTTACAATACTAGGAAGTAAACTGAATAGTCCCTACCTGTATCAAGTCAGCCACGCTGAGACTTCACAAGGGTGGCAGAAACAGCAAAATGAGTTAGCTGGGTTCAGTGCAAAACAAAGTGGTTCCTTTTACTCCCTGCTAATCATCACAAACTTAGCAGGAGTGGGGAGTTGATCCTCAAACGATATAAATGTGGCATCTCAATTTTAGAGTAATTTTAAAATTTGAACTATGTAATTTTTTCCTCCTGTATGCTGACTGCTTTAGACAGAACATCATGGTTCCCACAGCACCAACTTGCACGCCCAGATTTGACAGGTTAGAAATAGATTCCAGCTGCTTCACATGGCCAACTCCTACATTCCAACGCAGGCAGAGCTGTTCCAACTCACCAGAGCTGTTCTTTACCTGCTCTTGTGTCTCTGCAAACAGAGCAAGCAGTGGAAGGGGGGACAGGGAGGGAGGGGGAAGGGGAGGAGAAGGGGATGGCAGAAGGGGAAGGAGAGGAATGGGTATTCCCAGGGAAACCACATTGCCATGGTGTTGTTTTCTTGCACCTAAGTTGTCTTGACTCCTGATCTCCTACTTTTGACCTCTTGCAGCCTCACGGAGCATCCCCTCAGCCTGTTCCTGAGGCCTTTAGCCATCCCCGTAAACCAGCACTGAATCATACACCTCTACTCTCACACAGGGCGGAGCTATTTCCCCTTGTGCACCTCAGCATGCCAGCCCTGAAGGGGCAGCTCTGCATCTGCTGGCAGCAGCGACAGGGACAGTTTTCTTAAAGACTTACAACATCTTAAAACAAAAAAGTAGAGCAGATCATCTTAGGGCCATATCTCCTATACGCCCTGAAGCCTCTGGGACAGAGCTACACAGTTTCCAGCGAGCTCCCCCAGGCACCCTGAGTGTGTGGAGGGGCATGGAGAGGTGCAAGCGTGCGCAGCCCCCAGGCCTCTTCCTCCCGCAGTCTGCCGCTTGCTGCAGGTCACCCCACCGTCATCCCTTGCGCGTGCTCTGCGCGTCGGCCAACCTCCGTCAAAACTGGTTTGCGTTGTCGCTGCGCTGGAGCTGTTGTTTGAGCAGTTCTGCTCTGCAGTCTGACCAGTTAATCCAGTCTCCTGCTTCAAAAACCATTGCTCCCCCAACCCAAAGGGGAAAATTTTTCAAATGCTTTTTAAGGCTTTCTCCCCTCCTTCATTCTTCTGCACCCAAGTGCAGCTCACTTGACTGTCTGTATCCTGTGATGTACCAGTTCCCAGATCTGGCAAAAAAAAAGAAAAAGAGAAAAAAAAAAGAAAAAAAAAGTCATAGAGGTGGGGCCAGCTAAGATAACACCTTCTTTAAAAGCCATTATGGGTTTGACGTCACTGTTTTTTTCTGTTTAGCAAGTAATCACTTTCTCCATACTGTTCTTCTTAAACAAAGGCAATTTATTAAGTAGGCTAGCAGCTTTCAGCTTTTTTTTTTTTTCCGTGTTAACTGCTCCTAAATGTTTTCTAAGGGAGAGACAGTCGACTGTGTAGCAAATTAAGCTTACTCACAGTTGCTGTGTCTTTCGCAGTCATCTTTCACAGGCCCTGGAAAACAGCACATGGATCATCAACAGTCTGTGTTAGAAGATGTTAACATGGATTTAGAAAAAAACATTCACGCACAATCCTATACATACCGAGAAATTATTTTCTTTCTCTGATCCAGTGACATACATACATCAGTATTCTTAGCCTACATACAGAAATTGTTATGGGATGTACAGTAGTGCCACGTAATAATGCATTCAGATTATGGAAGAATGGCTCCATTTCCATCACACAGGTATGTTATGAAGCTGGTCTTAGCCAATTTTTACTTTGGTTAATTCACCTCGACCATTAAAGAGATCAAAAACTTCTCCCATATAACTTAACCAGCCAAGATGTTGTTGTGTCGACAACAACATGGGTGGACTGTTTTTACATCAGCCTACAACACGCTATCTTAATTTGATAGAACAGGCTGCCAGTGGCTGTAAAACTGGCCCGTGATGTAGCAACCATGTGTATGCCAGGAGGCTGCTTGTAGTGGCCCATTGCAGGAGCCCTATCAAAAAGATTTCTGTTCATCCTCTTGAATTGTGCCCACAGCCGCTGCACAGCCTGTGGACAACTGCACATGGTGCAGAGGTGAGACAAGAAGACAAACCTTTCTCAACCAAACTGTGCATACTTTTTTCCCCCTTCCTCCTCTGAAATAAATAAATTAATTAATTAATTAATTAATAAACTTCCTCTGCTTTGAATTCCCCCCAGTTTGTTAATTTGGAAAATAAAATATCATCCTCCCTACTATTCTATATGTTGTGAATAACAAGATACAGTATTTGTATCTGTGAGTATGTCTGATAGGTTTCCTTGCGGTTAATGTCTTCTCAGAGGTACCTAACGTTTTTGTTCAGCTGCTGGACAGCAGAGTATGTCCTGTCATTAAGATAAGCCAGAAAGCAGAACAGTTGGTCTAATTAGGTAATGTAGGTCAAATCTCTATGGTCAACTGCCTTATAAAAACAATGTGGCAGGCCTGCTACCATATTGTCCAGCATGAATCCACCCTGATATTTAAGTATTGCTTGAAATGATTTTTTTCAGTCTATATAGATTTTATAGGCCTGAGATAAAGTGCATACAAAGGAGCATTCTCTTTTTGCATAGCAGCAAACCTACTGATTGAAATAGCTAGCCTTGTTACAGAACAGATGCCTTTCATACAGTAGAAAATACATTTTTTTCCCCTGTTCAGTTTATGGCTACATTAATTTCACTAGATGTTTTTAGCTTTATTTTCACAGAGAAAGAATATCCACTTTTACTACAGAGTGCTAATGCATATTACAATTATAACAGCCTTGCTCATGCTAGAGCTTCTCTGTGCTGATGAACATGTTTGAAGTAGAAAATAATTGCTAGCGTGCAAGAGTCCACGATGACCAATAGTTGTGTCTTTTAGACGGGTAGCCCAGTACACAGAGATGTGCATTCAGCTGCCAAGATGTCCTTTCTGTGTGCCTTGAAATAACTGCTTTCATTTCACTGACCCTTAGTGTCTCATATATGGGGAGAATAGTGTTTCCTTTATCCACTTAGCTTGAGGCAAAGAATGCCTTTGTTCCTAGCACAAAGAGGTTTGTATGTGCTGCTATAATAGTAAATACATATGTATTTTCTATCTTTCTGTCTATCTATATCCTTAAGGCGCCTTTCAAAGGATGTCCTCAAAGCTGAATACCCAAACAGTTAAAAATAGCACTGTTCAAGTTGCCTCAGCAAACATAACTCAATGTGCACATGTGTGAGCTTGTGACCAAAACCAATCATGGAGTCTTGTCATGGTGATTTGAGTGGTTGTCTAGGGGCTTTCTGACAAAAACTTTTTTTTTTTTTCCAGTTATAAGAACAACAACACAAGCAAAGAAATAAATCAACCACCTATACAATTTTGCCCCATGCAATAGCCACCCGTGCAACCAGAGCAGATCTTGTCCTGCTGAAAATGATGGGCCCATTAAGCCCGGCTATCTCTGAAGATAGAGAATTTCTCCTTTGGCTGTGCTTTAAACCCAGTTTCCTTTTCCTGGGTAATAGATTTGACTGTTAAGGTCCCCCAGCAGGAGCTGCAGAGAATTCCCATGAGCACTTGCTAGGTCCAGTTTAATATTTCTTGCCATATTTGTTTCTTAATAGCTTGCTTTATATCATGAAGACATAAATACCACTCAGTCTTCATCAATGAGCAGCATACCTTGTTGAAATTAATTATAATGGCCTTAAACCTGTATATATATCTGTCAGGATACACAGTCCGTCTAACCCATGTGTATTTGTGTCCATAGCTCCCTTGTGGTTGCTTCAGTGTGATGCTGGTTGAGCACCTGGGCTGGAACACTTGTAGCTGACTACCTAAATGGGTGTTGCAACTCCCAAATGCTTAGGCTCTTGCTCAGGCAGACTTTCACTTAGAAATACAGCAATCCAAGTTTCAGTGCCCTCTGACTAAATCTTTAAAGACATGACTACGCACTCTTGTTGTGAATTGCTCTTCAAGAGCAGTGCTTCAGTTCTGCTCAGTGACTTTTCACATTATGTTCTCTCCTTGATAGTAGGTGCATGACACTTAGCTCATCCCTCAAAAGCTAATCAAATCCAGGCCTGAAAACAGTGGTCATGTGTTTCTTTGCAGTGCCTGAGCACTTCGCAACAGCTCTAGTCCTGAGGACTGTTGTCTCAGTGACCCGGTATTCTTTTGAAGTAATCTTTCTATAAGTTATCGCTTGAGCTACTTGTGAAGGGCCGAAGTGTTACCTACACGGGAATTAGTGATGTGCTTCAGCAGAGTCCTTCACAGCTTTTTATGGACAGCAGATACTTAACACCTCTGCATTCTGTTTGAGATCAGCACAGCCATTGCCTACTCCCCATGGCGTCTTGCTTTTGCTCGCAGGATGGTCTGTTACTTCTCTTCCGGCTCCTAGCTCCGTTCAAGCCAACTTTTTCCCCATAAAGAACTTTCTTTCCATCACCTCCAGCAGAAAACTCTGAGGCAGGAAAGAACTCGTATTCTTGTGCTCAGCTCCTTGAGAGCCAGGAAGGACGTGTTCAGAAACGAATCTCTGTATGCTCATAGGATCACAAAATGGTTGAGATTGGAAGATCTGGACATCATCAAGTCCGAGCAAGGTCACCTAGAGCAGATTTCCCAGGCTTTTAAGTATTTCCAAGGATGGAAACTCCGCAACAGCATACTGGTCTGAACTGAGATGATGAGCTCTTGTTCGTACACGGCTGCATAAACTATTGTGTCTATTGGCTCCGCTCTAGGCTCTTATATAGCCTCACCCTAGCACTGCCTAAGAGGATTCTTGACCCTTCCTAATCATGGGTCAGCTGGAGCAAAAGCAACCACATCATCTGAGCAGGGGCAGCCAACCTGCTAGATCTTGCTAGAACTTCCCAGGAGAAGTGAAGGTCTCCCGTGGCTCTCCTTCTCTGGCTCTCCTTACCTTGTTCTCCTCTGTCCGATGCAGCCCTGCTCTGGTTTCTATCAGGATTCTCAGGAGTCCTCCCCCTCTCTCCACCCAAGTCCCCAGAAGATTTAAGCAGAGCTTAGAGACTGCTGCACAAACTGTTGTGTCTGTTGTCTGCCTCCGTTAACTGCTGGAGCACACCATGTGCTAACCAAATCTTTTCTCGGGTTTAGGTTGCCACCTACCTCTTCTCTAAGGATGTGAAATCGTTTTTTTTTTAAATGCTTATAACTCGGTCAGATATTAGAAATTTTTCATTCAGCTAGTAAAAAGGAATACATCTAACCCGAGAAGGATACCCTAACGGCAGAGAGACTCACGTTCTCATTTTTAGTAGCAGTAGGTCTGTTTGAATTGAATTCCCTGTGTTCCCTTCTTCTTTCTTCCCCAGTAAAGAAGAATAAATATGATCAAAACTAATATTCAGGATGGATATTTTCTGCTCAAACAATTGCATAAAGAAATGATTTCAGGATTTTGGGAAGGGATTACTCAGCTCTGTAACTGGTAGTACAGGAGCAGCTTGGTGTAGGTGATGCAACAACAGTCCTACATACAACGAAGGACTAGTTTGTTTGGAAGGCAGAGGGGCATGTGACTGCTCCCAGGATTTGATGGATAACTATGCTGGTTTAAAATGTAATTTTGTTTTGAATGACATGTATCAAGTTCCTTTGGTTTCTGAGCCTTTGGGCTGTATACATGTTATGCCACCCGTTGTTCTATTCAGTGCTGATGGCTAGGCCATGGTAGGATCTTAATGACAGCTAAGACTGTCTATGATCTCATGAGCAGGGCTTTAATTAAAACGTAAAATAAATAAAAACTGAGATTCAGTTACGGAAAATGGCAACACAGTTCTTCTCATCATTGTAGGGTGTCAATTCCTTGTGGATTTATAGTAGAGTCCTGTCTGTCAAGCATTAATTAGCTACAGGGTGGAGCTCCAAAGACCAAACCACTCCCTGGCATTGATCTTATCATTTGGAAACTCCTGGAAAAACACAGTGATCCTGAAAGCACCTGCGTGAACACACAAGTCACAACGCATGAGCTTTATTGTAGCAGTTCTGCTTCATTCTGACTTTTTTTCCCCTCTTATTATTGTTTTTAAATATATCAAATACTGTTTGTTGTCCAAAATTTTAAGACTACAGTGTTATTCAAAGACATGAAGAAATGACAAGAAATTGCTTTGTAAGGATTTCAGAGAAAGACAGGTAAAGGACAGACTACCAGGCAACAACATTTTGGCTCAGGAGAGACCTCATGAGCTGGAGGGGACCAGGGACTTTTGAAGCAGATCAGATTAATAAGAGCAGAAAATGAGAGAAGGGGCTGAGAGGCAATGGGAGGAGGACTAAAAAGAGCGAGGTTATGTGTGTCAAAATTATCTAGCCGGCAGGGTGGGAGGCTGGGGGCTGTCCTGTACTGCGTGTAAAGACTTGTGATTGAGGAGGGAAGTTTCGAGACCCCCTGCTCTCATGGGAGGCTCTTTGTGGCAGCACCTCTGCAACATGGAGTCCCACACAGAGGGCAGGTAGGACTGGTGAGGGCCAAAGCAGGGAGCACCATGGTTGTTCCTAGCATCTGAGTCCTAACCTGTAACATATCCTTCTCCTGGAGAGGTAGCAGTAGACAGGCACTGGATAAGGAGCCAAGAGGAGGAAAGAAATAGTATGGTCACGGAGACTATAAGCACAAGAGCGAATTGAGTCTCTGAAGGGAGAGACAACATAAGCACATATGTAGTCTTCATTTGCTTTAAATTTAAGTAAGGATGACAATGTATCTTCTTCTCTTTGCAGATGGTTGCGTGGCATAATGATTTAAGATAAAGCAGTCAATATGATTCACAAAATTTTAAACATTTTTGTTTTAAAGTTTGTGAACTTCCACTTCCCTCATACAATCAAGAATGCCATATCGACAAAAGTTCTTCGGCATTTTATAAAACCTTGCCCTGCTGCTGAAGGCTGTTGGTGATAGATGGTTGCTAAAGGCTGGATGATGAAAGCTGAAAGTGAAATTTTCAGTCCTGTGCATTTGCTCAGGTTCAGCTGGATTTGAAATGTTTACATTTGAAATGTGTTTTATTCTAACCAGAATGAACAAATAATACTTTGAATTTCCCCAAGAGCAAGATTTTTGCTTTGATAAATACTACACAGAATGTGCAAGTGTATAGAACAGGAAGAAAATACACCATATTGACACCAAAACCAAATGTGTTTTATAGGAAATGAATATTAAGAGATTCCACCAGTGTGTTTGATTTCCAGCGCAGTTCCTTTTTTTTTCCCTGTGCTGGAAATTTGGTCTAGCCATTTTTCAAATGGTCCTAGTTCTAATGAGCTGATTTATTGTTTGTAACCACAAATAAGTACAATAAAACTTGTTTTCTATAAGTTAGATTACTAAATAAACAAGAACTCTATTGGCAGCAACCTCCTGCCGGGCCTTGAGAATGTAATAGAGATCCACAGCAGGGAACATCCATGTCTGACTGTATTTTAACAATCATTTGTGCAAGCTGTTTTGCTTGACCTTAAATATCATCATTGTTTAATTGCTTGTTTCTTTAACAGGAAACATCAAAAATGGAGGAAAATGTATAGGACAAATAATAGCTCTTCTATGTAAAGAGTTTACTGCTGTGTTTTACATAAGGATTTCCCACAGAATTTGAAGCATGGAATCTATTTGCTTTACATAATCTTGCACCTGTATTTATGAACTGTGTATCAAGGTATTTAACATCTTTATTTTTCTAATAAAAGTTAGCATTGAAACTCAAGGATAAATGTACAGGTTAATGGCATCAGCAATTCAGATTCATGGCCTCTATGCTCTAAAACTCTGCCTATATTCAAGCAAGAAACCAATCTGAGGTGAACTAGTGAACCAGGACAGTTTCTTATTAATTTCAGACAGCTAATACTTGGTTATACCCTGAAAATTTTTTTATCCTGTTGTAATTCACCAATGCTGGAAAAAAACATATTTTTGTTTGAGTTTAGGAAAAAGATCACTTTTTTTTTTTCAGTCTTCTCATTTTGCTTTCTAAATCTATGATGCATTTTAAAAAAGAACATTGGTCTTTTAGTGAAAAGGAATTTTCCACCTTACTGTAAATGAATTTTGCATTCCTCCTGAAACAGCTAGAAGCATAGAAGTATCTACAGCAAAGCCAAAAGAAAAAAAAAGGAAAAGAATTTGAGCAGCAGCTGGCGAATTACTCTAATTCAAATGAAATAAAATGAAATTAATTACTCCAATTTAAATGACTTTCATCCAACTGAACCACCATTTATTGTTTATACACCCTTGACGTTGCTGCACTAAAGCCTGGCTGTAAGCCCAAATATACAGGATTCTGCTAAGTTGCACCGTGCTCGCGTCCTTTGTTCACAGACTAGGTCAACCAAACCACCCTGGGTGAGGGTGGAGGGGAGGATTAAATCAAAGACAACAACTGCTTGTCTAGCTCCTCATTAGTGAGCTCCATTCTGCCGTAATACCAGCCCATAACAGGATCAAGAGCTTTTTCTTAATCCATGGAAAGTACAATTCAGGGGAAACTATCTTAAGAAAAAAAGGGCTTAATCTAAATTCCTGCTGTAGAAGTCAGAGGCTACTCAGTCTTAAAATACATAGAGTGCGAGATGGTGCTGTCTTTTAGAACAATATGAATATATTATACAATTCAGTGATTTAACTAAGTAATCTTTAATAATGTGGTGTTGAGTAGAGCTAAATCTCACCTTCGTGCAGGTGGATTCTGTGACTCCCTCCCAGTCTGTGGGATGAGATATTTGCTTCATGTGTGTTGCTTGTACCTCTTACCTACACTACCACTGCGTAGGAGGAGAGAATGAGGCATGCTGCCTTCTCACACCTCTATGGAGTCAGCACGCCCAGCCGGAACGGGCACTGGAGAGAAACTGCAGGTCCTACAATTTACATATAAGCCCTCTGTCCTGCACAGAAATAAAGACTTTGATCTGGGACAGTGTAAGCTGGCATCTGAAGCTCTAAGAGCAAATGTTTGCTCCTCACAGGAGGGTTTCATGGGTGGTACCCAGTAGGCTGCAATACTAGACTATCATATACCTGGTTTTAACCATTTTAGGATTTGATGGCATGTCTTTGAGGTGATTTCCAAAGATAAATGAGATAAAACTGAGGTTATGTTACCCAAGAAAGGGGAGAATCTTCACGCTGTTGAGCTGCATGGGAAGCAGAACCTCATTCTTCGTGTGCATTCAAATTCAATATGGTCAAACAAAGTATAGCTCAAGGAAATAGGACATGCTCTGTAGGAGTCTACACAGCTTTTGCTTGTAGCCTGATGTCTGCCAGGAACAAATACGTGAACTGTAGCTTTGAGGTGAGTGGTTGAAACAAGCAGTACAAATGCGTAGCATGCCAGAGACTGATGGCAATTGGATTAAATCATGGCAATATCAATAAGGAAATATCTGCCGGGGCAACCCATGTGATGCCTAATGTTAGTGTTAGGTTAGGTACTGTCTGTATGTAATGGAAGCATTAGTAATAAGAAAAACAATAATAATTTGCGTAGTTTCATGTAATAAATGATAGATTTCTTCTCTTGGTCATCATCGTGTTCAATCCACAACTACTATGTGCAAATCAATCTTTACATTCCAGAGTTTTAGGTCTACTGAAATAGTATGTGAGCTCAAAGAAGAGATGTCCTGCTTGCCTTCAGAGATGGTAATTTCTGCAGTATCTTTGTGAGCTGGGGAGGTTGTGGAGAAAATAACCCAGCCAAGGAAGGGATTCTTCCTTAGAACTTCCAACTGTGACTTCCTGTAGGAACAGAGGAATACTGCAAACTTAGTTCTCAGTTCTGAGCACTAAATGTATGTTTTTGCATATTAGGACAGGATAATGGGTTTGTGGTCAGGAAATTTATCTGCTCTGCCTCTCACCTGACTGCAGGAGAATTTTTGTCCTGTGCAGTCACCTTCCTACTCTGCCTTACGTACCTCCGTTTTATTAAATGGCTCCCCTTGGACCAGTATGAGGCCTTTGGTTTTGTTTCCAGCAAAGTGTTTTGCTTCACCCCAACAGCCCTGTCATCTTGCTGTTTTTGTGTTTCGTTCATGACAAACATGTTCTACACTTCATACTCCTATGCTGGAGTTCCTCCGCTATCCCTGCCATGACCTCTCTGTCTCTTGTGCTTGCCCTAATGTACAAAATGCTTGAGCTCCAGCTGTCCTACCTTTCCATTTCAGTCTTGAGCACCTGACACCTCTTAATAGTTGCTCAAATACAGGATACTTAAGCAAACATCTGCAACAGTGAACTCTACAAATGCAATCAGACATTCTCCGGACAGTTGCTTAGCCGAGCAGTCAAGGCCGTGGCTCTGCTCTCCCTTTTCTGTCTCATGCTGCCCTTATATAACTTTGAACATGCAATCTCATTTGATTCTCCAAATTTTCCATGGGCAGATCCCGTGCTACTAAGAGAAAGTGCACGTCTCCCTGTGGGACATCAGCCTTCCAAAAAAATGGATTTCATCAGGAGCAACCATTATAGAAACTGCAGAAGGCAGCAGCAGGATCTTCCCTAAGTGACCCGGAGATGTGCAAATTCTTTCTACTAAAGATGCAAATATCCACGACTCTTCCACACTGTGAAGAACTTCTCTTCATCACAGTTTATCTGCAGCAACAACTCATTCCCATAAGTATAAATACCATGTGAAAACACATATAAAATACATAAAAAAAATGCATGTAAAGAACATGTAAATATCAGCAGGGAGAGAACACAAGGAGAAGTCAAGATTTAACGTTTTAAGCAACGTGGCTGCAGTCACTCAGGCACTGGTGCAAATGTGTGACTGCTTTTTAGCTTTTTGTAGAATGTTATCGTGGTGAAGGTAACAGAATGGAATAAAGGAAAGGATATCCAGCAGAGTGTCAGGGAAATACTTATGGACAGATTTACTGAGCAGGGAAGTAGTCTCCTAAGGGATGTGATGAAATGGTCACAAAGAATAGCTTTGAATTAGGGTTGCACAAAACTTTGGGAAATCTACTGTGTGAGCAGTAGATAGGACTGTTTAGGAAACTCAACTGTATGTTTCTGTCCTCGTTATTTTTGATATGACTGCTCTCTAGTGGTGGCTCTAATTATACTTAGCAGTAGAGGAAAGAAGTCTTTGACACAACTAGAGCCAAAACATAAGAAAGTAGATAGTGCAAGTCAAGAGTTCTGTTATATGGGAAAGCATGGAATTGAACTCAAGGAGTTTGCTAAACCTCTTTGGTTTGCTAAACAAGAAGTTCTTAACAAGAAGTCTGGAGACTGGACTCAGAGGGAACATTATGTAACCTTTGTGAATGGATATTTCCAGCTTACACAAGTATTTGGCATGTTTTTATACTGTTTTCTAGATGTTTCTAGCAGAGAAATATGCCAGTGTTCTTCAGCCAGACCTTCCTTCTTTGTTGCTGTTAAAGATATTCCCATTCATGATTTTAAAAGCATTAATATGCTTTTACATCAGACACATTTCCTTCCCAATTTCTTACAGATAATTCCACTCTCTCCATAATTTGGTTTCGCTGTACTTGTACGTATAACAGATGATTCCCCCAGGCTCCTGCAGAACGGCAGTTTCTCAGCTTGCTTGCCAGAATCGCAGGATCTCTCACATAAAGCCCTATCACAACCCAAGCAGCCAACAGTCTCCTAAACCAGTAGACATCTCTATGACACCATCTGCAGCCTCTGTTCTAAGCACGGAGGCTACTGAAGCCTTCACTGAATGTTAGCTCTGCACTGAGCACTCGCTGAATGCAGAAGACAATCTTCATTTCTCCTTTTTTGTTCAACTTTTTCTTCATTCCTTGACTGCTCAGACTGCAAATGATGTTCACATGCAGACCCTGCAGTTCCTTCTGTACAGATCTTCAGAGTGACATTAAAAAGTAGCTAATGAACATACTCACTAGCTACATACATTCCCCTTCTAGTTGCCATTGCAAATAGCCATGTCTGTAGCAAGCGTGCCAGGATTCAGCTAAAATACTGTATTTCGGGTCTTTGGCCTTGTGCTTGGTCTCCTATCCTTCACCTTATCCCCTACAGGAGGAGATGGGCACAGCGTGGCCAGCAAGGATTCAAACCAGATCCCGGAGAAGTTTCCATCTGCTCAATAACTCCGGACAAAGGCAACGTGAGGTGCCTCCTGCACAGTAGATAGCTCATCATTCCCGAGTGGAAAAGTGACCGAGTTCCTGTGTTCAGGCACATTCTCACTGAGGAGGGCAGAGGAGAGGAAAATCTTCGTTTCTTACTTTTTAAAGCCCTTAGGAATGAAGTGTTTCTTTTGCTCTATAGAGGGGGAGCTTGGCATGCACTCCTCATCCTCAGTTGCTCATGTCTCTTTCTGCGCTTGCACCCCTGCTACCTTCTTATTTCTGCTATTCATAGGAGAAGGGACAGTGAAGCAGGATACCCAGTAGGCCTGAAGCACTGTCCGGTGTTGCTGTCATGAGGTACGTCTGGCCTTCTAGGAAAAGGGGTGACAGTCTCATCACATCTATCTAGATGTTGTAATTCTAGACTTGCCAATGCCCATCTCTACACATGCAGAGTCCTTTACCACACCACTCATTTCTCTGCTTCAATTCTGGGCACATCTCCGTGCAACAATTCTGTCACCTCTTGGAAGGTGCTCCTATTGCTTTCTCCCCAGCTCCAAGAGTGCAAAATACAACTTCTGAACACTCCCATTCCTTCAGTTTCCTCACGCTTACCTTGTCTGTAGTCCCCAGTTGTGAGACAGCTTTGTGCAGGAGGAAAACAAAACACATCTTGTGTTTAGGAACAGCAGAGTCCAGAACCTGCTGTGCTCTTATACTCAGCAGTTGTCCTGATCACCAGTCCTCTGTTACCACAGGAAAACCATGGGGTCTTTCTGGAGACAATCTACATAAACAGTGAAGCCCAGGCCACTATGCAAGGACACAGAGCTCATAGCATATACATTTGGAAGGGTAATGTGTCCCATTCCTTTGCTGACTGCATCTGCTCCAGCTATTTTTCTCCTTCTTTGCTTATATTCTTCATTCTTCTTTCCGTTCCTACTGCTGTGTCACTACCCCATCAGTAGGATTTGAATAACCCAATTAAGTCCTTTACTTTTTTTTTTTTTTAAGGTTCTTCCTCTCTCCCTGTCAAACTTTGGCACAGGTGCATTAAAGGCCCTAAGCTGATTGATTATACCCAATAGTCTGAGGTTCATTCTTAGCTGGCGCCAGGAGCCCAGTAAATGCCATTGACATTGCCTTTAATGGCATAAATGCAAGAAGATTTAGTTCAGTGTAGCACACTGACTCCAAAAAAACAGACTGTGAACCAAGGAATATTATGCTTATTGATAAATCCTCCCAGTTACAGTGGAGGGAAAACTGGGCAATTGCCTCTTGAAGCATTTAATCTGTTCCTTGGCTGAAAAGGAGAACTTTCTTGAAATGCAGCATCATGGAAGGAAGCAGCAGCCACAGAGTTTTATAGAAACTATACCAAAAGCCTGCAGAATGTAAAAGAAAACGAGTATTTCTATAGCTAATATAGAATTTAATACACAGGTCTTAAAGTGGTCTTGGCTACAGCAAGACCACATTCTCAATTCTCTAATTCTCATAGGAATTAGGAGAACAGAGAAATATTAACAAAGACTAACAGAAACTCCTGGAAAACACACTCTGCAGGTATCTAGAGACATGCCTACACTTTGTCCCACCAATGTGTCTTTCAGGAGAGAAGTGTGAGATTCTTGAAGTATTCTACCATCCTGGATGTCCCAAAGTAAAGCCTTCATAACAACCCTCTCCTTTTCAACTAAGGCTGACTAGCAGAGTTCTGGCTGCTATGCCATGTTTTTGGACCTACCTGTTTGATCTCAGCACCTCTAGTGATGGAGGAAGTCATACTCATTCTCAAATCTTGTGTGCTAAGGCTGTAAAGAGGAGACTAAGACTCTGGTTTGAGTTTAGATAGCTGAGCAGAACATAAGAGTTTCTGACATGCCATGACAAAGTGCTGGACGTGACAGAAAATTATGTGAGAAATTGGCAAAAATTAGATAGGACTATGAGGGAGACTTGCATTTCACTGAGCGGCTGCATGAGAAAAGGCAGCATTTTTACAGGAAACTGAAGCGGAATACTGGACGCTTTTGGAGGATAAGAATCTTGCAAGGCCAAGAACACTTAGGTGAATACCAAACCCTGATGATAGGAGAGACAGTACTCAGCTGTGTTCCCACACAAGCTTTATTGAGTAGTAGTAGTGACCACAAACTGTTTGCTTGAGGTGCATGAGCCATCATTTGTCGGTAAGTAGAAGAATAAGATCTTTTACGTGGCACTTTACTCCAATGACATGAGCTGCAGAGAATTGCGATGAGTTTTCTCGTTTCATAGTTCACTAAGAGGTCACTTCTCAGTGAAAATGTGAGCATCTACTTTACAGGTTCTCTTTTACCATTTCAACTGATGATTGTAATGAGGGCCACTTTAAACCATTCAATAGAAGTCAGTCTTACTGCAACAGTGACTTTACCTAGTCCTCTAAGCACATAATAGTAGGACTCTGGAACCAGAAGAGTTAGAGCTTGATCCAAGAGCAAGAGCTCTTCACCATTCCAGCCTGGGAAAAAGAGCTGTGAGAGGAAGCTGAACCAAGAATTCATAGTGAAACAGGTTATGTGGATTACAGCATAACTTGAGTAGTTGCTCAGCCACATATAGACCACTTCCTTGCAACATTCAGAGCAGCCCAGGCCAATGGGTTTTTGAAGTCAAAAAACACAAAAAAAAGATATTTTGGTGCTCTCATCTAGGATGGAAGATTATGGAAGTGGAATATATGGAGAACACTAAGCCAAGCCCTGTACCAGCCCAAATATTCCCATAATAAGCCTACAAGAATAAAGTTACTGTTATAAAGGCTAGTTTAAGGCATTTACAGTATTTACACCCATTGAAACTACACTAAGAGGGAAACAAAGTGAAGGGAAGTAAGGAAGGAGCTAGGAAGAAGGTCCCAAGCCCTTTCCTATCAGACATAACTGAGGAGTATGTCTTTATTTCCTCTGATCCCTTCAGTAGCAAAGGCCATCCAGTGCCTACCTAGATGTTCTTCTGATAATCTCCAGGGACTCATCTCTAGCACAAGAGGTTCCATCTTGTCCCGCATCATAGTCTATTGCAGCTTATAACAGGGAGCTTATAGCAGCCAATGGGCCTGTCTCCCAGCCTAGCAGGAGTCAATAATGCCCAGGGATGGGGGAACTAGTCAAAAGCAGGTATTGAACATCTTCTCAGACTTGTGAACAGATCTCAGAAGAGGAGAGTGCTTTACGTAATATCACCATAAGCCGATTTCAGCCCTCGGGCCACTTTACTTCAGTTCAGGTATGAGCTGAGACCAACTAATATCTGTTCCCAGGTTTTCATCTTCAAGACCAGGAAAGCTGATATCTAGAAGGATTTTGCTCAGACTGTCGTTCATGGTGTCCAGGATCAGGCCTTCCATGAGCGACCGGTTTTCAGTAAGGCCAGAGGCTGGCAGTTCAACAGATGACTGTTTAGTGGATTCATGAATGAAAGATGGGGAGCTCGTAAGGGGGCCAGGCATCATTTCACTGGATTCTGTATTGAGCAATTCCCGAGGGGACTCAAAAAGGGGATTTTTAGGAGGAGTGCTGTTAAAACCCAGCAAGTCCTGGTTCTCTCGGAGAGGTGTGAATGACAACTGAAAGGTTCTCACTGGACTGAAGTCCAGTTCGTTACTTTCCTTGGCTAATGATGCGGATTTCCAGGGATCAAGGCACCCTAGCGGCGGAGTGGTAGCTGGAACTTTGCTGGGAGTGGAAGAAACGGGCAACTTGCTGAACAGCTCCTTGACAGGTGTTTTAAAGGGCCCCTCTTCTTCCTGGGAGCAGCTGAGCTGTGATACATTCTCCAGAGCCTGGCTCTCCTGCAGGAAGTGAACATCTGCCCCTGACCGGAAAGCGTTATAGTCACTGCCCTCTGGCAAAACGAGCACCGGCTCTTCGGAGCAGGGCAGCGCCAGGCGCTGTTTCCTTCTGGATCTGCCCATTTCCCGCCTCTCCCGCCGCTTTATAACTAGCGTGTCGGAAACGCCCTTAGATGGGGACTTCAATACGGTGAAGTGTTTCTTCTGCTTGGTGGCTGAGCCTGGGAGGAAGGAGCCAGGCTCTTCCTTGACAGGTAGGGCTGAGGTGAATGGAGACAGCCACTCATCAGGTTGGGAGCCTTGCTCCTCCTTTATGCACAGGGCGTCGGGGAAGGACGCCGAGTCCTCACCGGGCTGGGAGCTGCTCTCCTTTACAGAATGGCTCAGGGCAAACAGATTTTCATCACATTGACTCTCCTCCTTGACAGCCGTCATTGGTAAAGAGGATGACTCTTCAGTAGAGAGCGACATCTACCAAAAAAAAAAAAACCAACAGTGATAAGCATTCAGTAAGCAAGAATCTAACACATCCAAGAATACAAATGATCACAGAAATAACAGAAATACTGGCAGTAAAGAAGCTCTTCCAAAAGCAGTAGCAATAGCAGCTGATAGAGATTGATCTTTGTGTGAAATTAATACAGAGAAGCCTAAAGATCACATGGGAAGGATTTCAGCTAAGTGATACCCTTGAGACCATGATGAAGAACTGTTCTAGGTAGACAGACAGGAGGAAAGCTTAGCATTTCTGGAAAATGCAACCACTTTAATTTCTCCTTACACCACCTACATGTAAAATAGAATGAAGGAGCACAATTTTCATGAAGAGGAAAGGGAAGCGGAAGTGGGAGCAGAAGGGGGAAAGATGGATCATAGGAGGAAAGAACATGAAACAGCAGGCACACAAAGAGAATAGAGCTGAGTTAAGAAAGGATGGAGAAGTTTGGGGTTTATAAGCTCTAAGCAACAAAGAACAGTGAGAAAAATGCCAAGAGTTGAATGTTTAATAACCATTTTGATTCAGACCAGACTTATCTGGGTACTTGCTTCTTGCTAATTCTGTGGAATCCCCAAAACTCTAAGATTGCATAGTAAAAAGTGCTGCTCCAGTAGCAGGTTCTTATGTTAGGGCTTTTAGGGTCAAGTATTTTAGGCAGAAGAAAGGGCCATTGCTTGTACTGCTATTTCTTCAGATGCAAGCAGTAGAAAAACAGGGTCTTGACCATTTAATCCAGAGACCTTCCCCTTTTCCCATAATTTAAGGCAACTCCTATAGCAAGTCAGCCAGCAGGTAATAGTCACCCTAGAGATGGAAAAGGGCAGCAAGTGTTGTCACTGGCTAGTTCCTGGCCATAAGCCTGTCTTTTGAAGGCCCTAGTAAAGATACAAAAGGAACCTGGAAAAGAACAGGGTCCAAAGAAGGCAACAGCTATTGGAGGAAATATAAACAAAGAAAAAAACCCAACCTTTGGAGCAATGCGCACACGCTTATTGCTCCGCGCACTCTCTGAGCTGTTGAGGGATGTCCCTTGTGCCATGGATAGAGGGACCTTCATAGAAGGCTGCAACACAAGAGGCTGATTCAGCGGAAACTGGATCGGAACCAGGTAGGAGTTGATGCGAGGAAGCAACGGCTTCATCTTTCGTCCTGGAAGGGAAAAGAATAGACTTGCTAGCTTGCTACCCATCACTGCCTCTTGAAATGCAGGTACCTGTCAGGAAGTCCTTCTAAATCCCCCTAAATTAACAAACTGAGCAGGGATAGAATCACCAGCCTTCTCTGCTGGTGATCTACAAATCGCAAGCCAGAAGCCCTGATGAAGGAGATATAGTTCTTTGTACAAATTCTATATCTGAATTTGAGGGGAGCTCTGCTCTCACTCCATTTTGAGTGTCTAATTCTTACCCCTACATCCCGTCTCAGACATAGCAGCACTGTCTCAATTCCAAACAGCTCTAAGAAGACTTTGAGCTGCAAGGCTGAGTCACAATTTCCACTTTCATTTCTGTGGAATTCTAGGACAGTCTCCAAGATTTAGAGGATGGATTCTTGTAGGCCTAGGCTAATGCAGATACTCACGTGCATTATGAGCCTCAGTTTTGCTGCTGCTGCTGCTTCCCATGTTCTTCTGGAGATCTTGAACATGTCGCTTTTGCTGCTGCAGTTGCGAAAAAAAACAGGAGAGAAAGAAAGAGAGAGATTTAAAAAGAACCCATCTTTGTTCAGCTGCCTCACTTAGAAATGTGAATCCAGAGGCCTGTGCTAAGATAATACAGAGAGAGCAGCAGTTACTACCAATCATTCATGCTGGACCTGTTTCTGTGCCACTTATTATTTTCTGGCATGCCATCTTAAGGCCAGCTACCAACCAAAAGCCATGTAGAAAAAGAGCTGCTCCAACTCTGGACTCTGCTGCAGAAGCAACCAGGTACGAGCATCCTCAGTGCCCGAGGGAAGATGAACAGGAAAACCACACTGTGCATCAGATCTCTACACAAACCATGAATTGGATGTTTGGGTAGAATAGCGGAGGCAGCAGAGGAATCAGAAGTCTAAGCAAATGGAAAGAGGGCCAGGGCAGTAGTGGTGACAGGAAAGTGTTCGAGTGGCTGCTGGTACATCTGCCATTGTTAAAACAGCTGGATGCAGGAGAGACAGCAAACAGGTTAATCCTTCCAAGTCACAGCGTAGCTACATTCCAGTATGAGAAAAGGAGCACACAGAGATCCTACTCTCTCTGGATTTAAACCTCGAAACAGATTGGCGCTACAGCCAACGAGACCAGAATTGCAGCCGAAACCTCTGGCTGGGCTTGTTCTCAGAAGGCTCTTTGCAGAGCCTCCAGGAGCAGGATTCTGGTTGCTCAAAGTTGTGCAGCTTCAGCAGCTAACAAAAAGCATCCCAGCTGAAGGCAATAGCCCTCTGGCTCAACCCTTTTCCCTAAAATGGGGGTATGTGGAGCTGTTTGACTAGGTGCAGCAGTGACCCAGCTCCCTCCCCAAGCCTTCTGTCTTTTCCTTTAGTAATTGTCCAGAAGGAAATGGAAGCCCAAGCCCCGAGCCAGAGGGAAAATCTTACTGATTCAGAGTGCTCAGGCGATGTTGGTGACCCCAAGTCCAGTGGCTGGTGACAGCAAGGCAGTGAGAGGGAGAAAAATAAGAGGAAGTTATCAACCAAAGGGGAAAAAAATGGGGCATTTTAACCTTGCATAATCTGAGCAAACCAGAAATTGAATGTGTCCACCCACTGCAAGTAACACAGAAAAGACTGACCACACCTATTCAGCTCTGGTTTCTTTCACAAAGTCATAATTCCTAAAACATTCATCTGGGAAAAGGCAAGCTTGCCTTGTCACGCTGTAGTCAAAACACCATAGGAACTGTACTAATGACCACTTCAGCGGAGACCTTGCCACTGGTTTACATCAGGCCCATGGAAACAGGTCAAATAAGTTCATTATTACATTTGTCTCATCTCCTGAAGAATACACATGACCCAAAGAAGCTCCAGTTTATGTACACAGATACGATCCCTTCTCTTTCAAATACAGAGCTTGTCTATTTGTCAAGCAAGAGATTTAATCCAACTTGCACAAAAAGGCTTATATCAAAACAGCTAAAATAACATGCATCTGGCTAGTGTGGGATTTAGGAACTGGATAGATTGTGAGATAGATTTCTTTGCATGAGGCACTCACCTTAAACACCTGGTCCAAAGTCAGGCAACGGTTGGCGTCAGGGTGGATAGTCCAAAAGGAGGTTTTACCATTAGCAGATGTTTCACGGACAAACATATCATGAAGGGACAGGTTGTGCCGGATAGAGTTCTGGGAGGGAAGAAAAGTAGTAGCTTTGTTACGAGAACAGCAGGTCCGTCCTCAGACATGACTGTCCTAGCACAGGAATCCTGTTCCAAAGTCTAGGTGAAGCAGATCTTCATATTCACTGCATACCCTGCCATACATCAAGCCAACCTTGTCATAAAGGCCTTGCATTCTCCTTGCTCCCAAGATCCCTATTCTTACTTCACTGACCAAGCATCCCACCATATTTCCTATGTGGCACGGGAGAAGAAGAAATAATGAGGGAAAAAAAAAAAAAAAGGGTACCAGAAGTGGAACATGGAAATCTGGAATGAGCAGGTACATGAGGGTGGTGGTGGGGGATCCTTAATTAATTTCCATCTTGCTTTGCAGACTGGGGAATGACTTTTTGTTTTTATCCAAAGGCTTACAATATTATCCCCTTGCAGCCCACAGCTACCTGAGGTTCTGCATTTTACCTTCCAACCTGGCTTAGCCACATGTTTAAAATAAGGGAAGTGA
Organism: Nothocercus julius; assembly: GCA_013398735.1. NCBI lineage: Eukaryota > Metazoa > Chordata > Aves > Tinamiformes > Tinamidae > Nothocercus > Nothocercus julius. Next base: position 1,759,696 of record VZSV01000129.1, on the reverse strand, counting down.
ACTTCAATCCAGGTATAGATGTCCTTCAGAGTCATCCGTTTCTTCTCGGTGCTGTTGATGGCAAACTGGATCATGGCCATGTAGGAGTAAGGGGGTCGTTCTGATACTGAATCCTGACAGGAGGAGGAAGAGGAAGAGATAGGAGCAGTAGCAGCAGAATCTTCTTCGGTCTGAGATACAGAAAGAACAATATATGAGGAGAGGGACCATGGACCACCCCTGCATCCTCCAGGTGCTGCTATTCAAACCAGGAAAGGGGAATCTCAGGTTATTCAGAGATGGTCACACCTAGTTTGTTCAGGTCATCTGATCCACACACACTGCTTCCCTCTCCGTAGTTTTAGCATGTGCTCTGTTGTCTCCTCCTGCTTACCTTGGTTCTTTCCTGCAGAGGTATCCGGTTCTCTTTCTCTCTTTCCTGCTTCACAGGACATGGACTTAGCCCGTCAGATCTCATCTTCCCCAGCCACTGGATGTTAGTGAGACTATTATCCAACACAGGGCTAGTTGCCTCACTGCTGCCTGTTGGGATATCAAGCCCATAGCTCTGTTTACTTGTGAGTAACACTCTTCCCCCTTAATCCCAAGTGCCAAAAGAAAGGGCCTGGCCACTCTTCCCAAAAAGATATCTCAGAATATGGACAAGATAGTATTTGCAAAGATATTCTCTTGTGGATTTAGCTTGAATTACTGATTTCATATGAAGTTGCCCAGTTTCTGAAAAAAAACGAAAGAAAAGCTGCAGCCCCCAAATCCCCACTGAAATCAGACTATTGCTCTCAGCCAGGAGGAGGACAGTGTTGACTACAGTACTTGGGGAATTCAAGTACTTTTAGTTTTTTACTTAAAGGATAAATCTAAGGGAAAGACCAAAAACGTGATGGCATAACCTCTAGCAGAGAGAGCCTAGCATAAGACTTAAGTGAGAAGCTCAGGTATCTGCAGATTTTGAACAGCAGTGATAAAAACTAATAGATTTAAGTGTACTACTTTTGGTGATGCTGTTTTTAACAATACAGGTACTGGAGCTGCCTATGGATTATGGCAGATACTGCTATATATGGGATAAGCCCCAAAGAAACAAAACTTCCTTTTTTATTTTCAGTTGTAAATACACATTTGAACTGAGCTGCCATACAAAATAAGATCCATCCTGCTTGCAGTGTTTGTCCTGAAGCGTCACGAGACAGCAAAGAGACTTGCCACACAGTTACTAAAGGAGGGGAAATGATCTCTGCTTCAAAGCTCTAAGCCCATGAGTTTTGTCACTCACTGGACAAGCTCTACTCTAGTCTTGATTCCAGTCACAAAGCCTTTGCTAAATGGAACTTAGTACTTCATTCTTCTCCTCTCGACTTCCCCAAACCAGCTCCTCTTTCTTCCTCAGCACTGAAGTTTTGCTCTACTGTCTACCCCTTTATATGTGCCAGGCCTGTCTCTTGTACAAAAATACATGCACTAAAGTCCTTCAGTCCTTCAGCTAACGCACATTACCTATTTTGTATTTCACAGATTCATTTTCACTATTGCATACTGACATTTGGGCCCTGCGCTCACTAGCACACTTCAGATCTCATTCTCCACGTGGCAGGACAAGAAAAGGGTAAAGATTACATACCATAAAAGGGTAAAGATTACATACCATTGCCTTCCTGTTCCTGCCCAACCATGGGATCAATTCCTGAGTGCAAGAGCGTTGTCCCTCCTGCAAAACCAGGGGTCTGGATAACATTCTTCTCTCTTTCCCACCTCTCCGCCTCGCTGGGCGCTGTTCTGGCTCTCTCTTGTGATGGCAGATGCTGCAGCGGCGCTGAATCTGCTGAATGAGAGGGGCCCCCGCTGCTAATGAGAATGAACTTGTTGGGCCCGTTACTGCCACTTTCTTTTCCTTTCGCTGTCAGTGCCTCAATGATGCTCTGGATATCAGCGCTTGTAGGGATGGCCACCACTTGTGTGTTAGGCATAGTAGGATGATTGATGATCTTTATTCCTGCGGGGAATTTCTGCAGGCCACAGTCCGTTTTATGTCTGGGCTGGTTGCCAAGTTGGTTCCTTTGGCCATGCTCCTGCTTAGGAGTCTTTTTACCCTGACCACTGGGCTCATCTCTTGCTGAAGTACTGGATGCATCCTTCTGTGGGAGGGTCAGTTTCCTTCTTTTGAGAATTAAGGGCCTGCGAGGGCTGGTCCTCATTATTGATCTGTGCAGTCAGTCTCCATTGAAAAGGACAAGAACAACTCCTGCAACACAAAACATTCAATGTGAGAGTGGGAAGGGCAGGAACGGCTAAGAAACGTAAAGCAAATCATGTAAGGCACCAGGGGTGCATCACATACTCAAAAATTGCTATGAATCTAGAAACAAGGCAGGAATCAAAGATGAATGCTTTAAACAAAATTCACAGAACTGCTGGAAAACAGTGCTACACTTCCTTTGTCTGCGTGCTCTGTAACAGAGAGATGTTTGCAGAGCGGGTACTCCACGTCAATTATTTATCATTTGGGACCATAGGCCAAATGGGAGCAAAAAGGAATCATGTCATTCTGTACTGGTGGATTCGGTTCAGCCAGGTAGGAAACAAGAACAGCCTCAGTAAGAATCACCCGCGCAGCTAGAAAAGGGGAGAAGTCCAGCAGATAAAACCCAGAGTCGCTGCCCTGGATGCCAGGAGCGGACGGCAGCTGCCCAGCTGCTGAAAGCCACCAGCAGATGGGCTCAGCATTACGGAGGGCGTCGCAGCCAGGCCCTTCGCAGCCTGCTCCAGGCCCTCACACAGACATTCCCCGCAGAATAAGCACGGAAGTGGCATCTTCAGCCACTTCCCACCAGGCTGCCTCCCCACGGCAGCAAGTCATTCCCCGAGCAGGCCGCAAGCCGCCCGCAGAGAAGGCCGCGAGAGGGCCCGTTGCACACGCGGCCCCACAAGGCACTAAGGGGGTGAGTTCCATAGGGCGAGACCCGCCTGCCCAGCTCGCTCTCCTGCCCAGCGCCAGCGCCCTCCGCGCCCACCCGCCGCTGCGGCGGGGCTG
>VZSV01000129.1:1722962-1743298 GCA_013398735.1 Nothocercus julius | reverse complement strand
TTTTTTTTTTTTTACATTAGTGACAAGCATACAAATGCATAAAATTGGGATCTTAATTATTTGTACTGTCTATGAGTTATCTCTTCATTGCAGTTAATTTGGTGTTCTGAAAATGGTTAGGAAAGACCAAATAAATAAATCTATAGTTAACAAGTCGGTTTCTCATATTCCTATTGCAACGCTTTAATTTCTGCTTATGAAATGAAACCCCGGCTCATTCGGGTGTTCGCAGGCATCTGAGGTGCTGTCAGTTGAAAAGAAAGCCTGTCACTTCATCTTGGACTATGATGAACCCAAATAGGTAGCGAGGGATGGATCGCGAACACCCTTCTCTCTCGCTCTTTTATTTGGTATTAAGACCTGTCTCTGTATCTTCTCTCTTGAGTATTTGTGTTAAACAGTTGCCTTCCTGCTCCATTCTTATTCTGTGCGCGAGGTGATCATTAGTCTTCGTTGGTGCGTTACTCTTTGGGTGGTTTTCTTCTTCTGCCGCTGTGAAGGAGGAGGGGTAGCGGGTTCAGCCAAGCACAGTGAAGGAATTGGTGGCAGGAGTATGGGATAGTCCATTCGCCACTACAACAGGTGGTGGGAGGAGGAAAATCCTGGTTATTTGAATACTTTCAGCTCATGTGTTTCGAGGGTAAATAAACTGTTTCCATCCCACCCTAACCATGTCTGTGGAAACGCTCTTTTCCTCTGTCCCCGGTGAATGTTTGACCCCTCTTCCTGCGTGAAAACGCAGCGAACGGAAGAGAGCGGAGAGAGCAGCGCCCGGCTGGAGGCGGGCGCGACAGCGGAGGGCTCAGCTGTGCCCTGCTGGGCACCGTGCACCAGGGACGCTTCTCGCTCCAGCCCCCAGCCCTGGGAGTGCCGCTCGCCTCCAATCTTTCCCTGGAGCTTCCTGCCGGCACCACCTTCAGCGTGGCAGGCAGGAAATCCTTGAAGTCGCAGGGGAAGCTCTTCTTTATGGCTATTGGGTTGTTTTCCCAACAGCCAAGTGCTGGAGGGAAGGTTACGCGAGGAGTAAAGGAAAAGAGCGTGATTTTTCTGGTGGCAATTTACACCCACAGTGGCCATGGTTTTACATTTTCTTGTTATTTGGATCCTTATGTAGATCCTTGTATTTCATGGGGGATCAAGGGCTTCTTTCATTTTGTGACGTGCTAAGAGATGTTTTAGTCTGTGTTTTACAGTAAATTGTGAAGGAGAGAACACGGTCTTTTTTTCTCTAAAATGTTTTCAAGAGTTTTTTTTTGCTTTTATCTCCCCTTTCTATCTTTTGAAGGGGCAATGGAAATCTCCATTCGCTGTGCAGTTGCTTTTTGTGTGGTTTCATATAAGGAAAATTCAGATTCTGCTTGTATCCAAAAAGTTTTATGACCTTTGCTGGACCAGTATGGAAACTCTGTGACTGATTAGGCTTTCTGTATTTTTAACCACTTTTGAATCTCAATTAAGTGGTTAAAAAATGAGGCATTATGTAATCTGCATTATGGTCCTGTTCCTGACAGTCTTCAGACCTCTCTTTGAAGTCATATAGCATTATTGCAGTGCACATAGAAAATCATTTACAAATGCGGGACAAAGATTTCAGTTTTCACTGAGGATATCTGCAAGTCATATATGTGAATGTTAATATGCCATATGTTAATATTTTGCATAAAATCTTGTTCTACATAAAAAGGTAAATATGCAACCTTTTTTCCTTTTCCCTTAAGGAGAGAGGAAAAGACCCTGAGGGTGTATTTTCTTTTGCTGGAGGAAGAGTAACAGAAATACAGAAGCTAGTTCGTATCAGCAGAGTACAACTGTGTCGTTCTTTTTAGTTTCTTGAAAATGTGTCCATAAGCTAATATTGATGCTACACTGTATCACTTTATAGCCAGCTTTCCGTAGCAGTTAAAAATATTGTCTATTTCTTCAGTCAGTACTCCATTGTGTTATTTTCTTTCACAAAATATTTAACTGAAACTGCCAAGCATTATTCTGATTATGCCAGAATCCACACTGGCTATGCTTTATATAAAGAGCATTTCATGTTTTAATTTGATATTCAAGTTTCATGTGACAGCTAATGCTTATCTTGCTGCACTCAGTGGGAATGTTACTGTGTTTCTTGCCTGAAGGATGGGCTCTCTTGAGATGCAGACAAGTGGTGCTGCTGAAAGGACACCCGCTAGCTCTCTAGGCACTACTTTTTTTCCAGGCCCACCTTTCCCTTTGAATCGCAGATGCTACCTACTACTGGCCCGTTATGGAACAGCGTTTTAAAACTGAGGTGCTTTCAGGTTTCTAGGTCCCTTGTTTGATGATATCAGGGATGCCAGAGCTGCATATTTCGGCATTCCAGGATAGGGCCCATGTTGCACAGGGTAACGTGCCTGTAAGAAACTTGGAGCTGTTGCTGCGGCTGTTTGCTTGGTCGACTGGGAGTTAAGTCAGGTACCAATTTAGTAGGGATTAAGGGGACTCTGGGCCCTTTCTTCCCTCATTAGCACTATATCCTGTGATCCATGTTTCAGGTCATGTGTTTTGTAGAAACTGCATCCCTGCCCATCTCCCTCTCTTGTTTTCCATGTTGGGGTGCAACAGGAACAACATCTGCCAGCGTGTGACGCCACATCCCTGATCACTTCTGAATACCTCAACGAAACGGGGAATTAAATAGGAACTTTGGCTGGCCCTGCTTTTCTGCTTAGCATCAATTAAAATATATAATGTTTCTCGTATAAGTGTCATCTTTCTCCACTATTAAGGTTCTCCCACTTCAGGAGGTGTCTTTGTCAAAGTCCCAGTGTGGGAGAAACATGAACACCTGTAGTAAGCAGAATGTGTGCACTTACTTGTTGAGGAACCTTTCTTTTTTCTAGGTTTAGCTGCTCTAAAATTCTCTTTATGTGATACTTATCATTAAAAAAAAAAAAAAAAAGGAAGTGGGAGGTCTATATGGAATATGTTTTAGAATCAAAAACTAGAGCTATTGTGAAAGATATAAAATGAATAATGAAATTTTTTTTTTTTTTTCCATCTGTGAGAATTAGTATCAGGTGATATAAATAGAGATTCTCTCAGGTTATTAACCAGGTAATTTTGACAAGTCTTGTGAGAAGAAAAATTGGTGTAGGGTTGACCTTCAAATTTTGAGTTAATTTGGAATTAGGTGTTTTATATAAAAAAAAGGGATTTTAGTGAATTACTTTGAGCTGTATCAAGTCTTCAGATGTGATTTATCTCACAGTCCATCCACCTGCTTGTTCGTAATTCACCTGTCAGCAGTTAAACTTTTTTGCTTACAAAAAGTTTTCACAACAATTTACTAAGATTATGAAATCATTTTAGTCCTATGTATCATCAAATATGAAATACATTTTTTCTTCAAAGCTCTGTAATTTGATCACCCTATGAAGTAGGTGTTATGTCTTAGAGTTGTTTTACAGCCTTGATGGTGAAGTTCTTGTAGTCTAGAACAGTCTTATAATGCAAAGTATCTGCTATTTATAATTCTTTGTTTCTTTCTCTTTCCCAGCATCTTTGAGAATGAGAGCATGAAACTGCGACAACTGAAACTAGAAAATCAGGTAAATGATGCAGAAGCTGACAAGAAAGCAGGAAAAAAATACTAGTCCCTTCTTTTTTCCAGGTGGGGAGGAGATGAAATTGTACTTCCTCTGCTTTCCCCCATTTTTCCTCATGATAGCCTGGCCTGTTATTACAATTTACTTAGACTTTTTTTACCTACAGCTACATGAGGTGTGTGGTGGCAGTGAATCCAGCCCCCATTCTGTGATATGTCAGGCTGTATGTGGATTCAGAATCTGTGTCTTCGAGACTTGAGAATTTGGATGATGTGATTAAAAATACTAGGTCTAAGGAACACAAGAAAACTAATTGCTAACACTTCTCCTTATAGATTTTCCTGGATTATGCTAGTTTGAAAATCATCCTTGCCATGGTTGGTAGGCTTAATTTCTTTGATACGTTTATGCTTCATATAGAAACTCATATGATTGGGAATGAATAACTACAAAGCAAGACTTAGTCAAGAGAGGAAACTCTATAGGGAATTATCCAATTTAAACATCAAAAAAAGAAAAATGTTCCTTGAGCTATAAAAAGATTTCCTTAATTCTGATGTTGTGATAGATTTCCAACATATTTATACCTTTTTTTTTTTCCTCATTAAGAATCCACTTACAGACAAGTGTTTAGCATGTATTGGGTAAAGTGTTTCTGTTTCTAAACCAGCTGAGTGCTGTTTGCTGAATGCTTAAATCACCATACTCTTTGAAGCCCTAATGTATCCATCTGTAATATTCTGCTTCTGTGACATTTTAAATGCCTATAGATTAGAAGTCTTGAGATGTAAGATTATTATGATCATCAGGCTGGCCATTCCACGTAGACCAGAAAGCAGTGCATACAGTTCAACTACATAGAACAAAAAGCTGAGTTTGAATTAAAGTATAATTTTTAGAAAGGACCTTCTGTTTCAGCTGAGGATTTTTAATCCAGACACGGAAGTGTTTAGGGAACTATTCCAGTGGTTAATAACTTCCTTTACCAGTAGTTCTTCATTATTTCTTCTCCAAATTTGCATAGCTTTGACTTGAGTGAGTCTGGATTTTTTGTTTGCTTTTCTGTGTACATATTTAAAACACTTCAGAATCGAGAAGTAAAGAGCATCTTTGGCCATATCTGTGAGTAATTCACAGAATCACACAATGATTGAGGTTGGAAGGGTTCTCTGGAGATCAACTAGTCCAACTCCCATGTTCAAACAGGGTTATGTAGAGCACGTTGCACTGGGTCACGTCCAGGTGGGTTTTGAATATCTCCAGATAAGGAGATGCAGCACCATCTTGCTGGGCAACCTGTTCCAGAGCTCTGTCACCCTCACATTAAAGTGTTTTTTCCTTGTCTTCAGATGGAACTTCCTGTGTTTCAGTTTGTACCTGTTGTCTCATGACTTGTAGCTGGGCACCACTGAAAATAATCTGGCCCCTTCCTTTTTACATCCTCCCTTCAGGTACTTATACACACTGATTTGATTCCCCCTCAGTCTTCTCTTCCCCGGGCCTCATATGCCCATCGAGAGGCTGTGCAGGCTCCTTCTCTGGAGATCTTCCCAACCCGCCTGGCTGCCACCCTGTGCCCCGTGCTCTGGGTGTCCCTGCTGGAGCAGGGGGGTTGGACTAGATGATCTCTAGAAGTCCCTTCCAAACTCAGCTGTTCTGGGATTCTGTGATCTCTCTCAACATTTCCTCTTGGGAGAGGTGTTAGTCCCTTAATCATTCATCTGTGCTGGACTGTCCAGCAGTTCCATGTCTCTCTTGTACTGGGCAGCCCCAAACTGGACACAGCGCTCCAGGTGTGGGCTCATCTGGTTTGAGCACAGGGGTAGGATCAAGAAGTTACCATTGGCCTTCTTGACCACAAGGGCACATTGCTGGCTCATAGTTAACATGCTTTCCACCAGGACTCCCAGGGCCTTCTCGGCAGAGCTGCTCTCCAGAAGGTCAGTCCCCAGCCTGTACTGGTGCATGGGATTATTCTTGCCTAGGTGCAGGACCCTGCACTTGCCTTTGTTGAACTTCTGGAGGTTCCTCTCTGCCCAGCTCTCCAGCCTGATCAGGTCCCTCTGGATGGCAGCCCAGCCCTCTGGGGTATCAGCTACTCCTCCCAGCTTTGTCTGATCAGCAGACCTGCTGAGGGGGCACTCTCTGCCCTCATCCAGGTCATTGGTGAATAAGCCCAACAAGCCTGGACCCAGCACTGACCCCGGGGGACACCACTGGTTACAGGCCTCCAGCCAAACTCTGTGCCACTGATCACACTGAGCTCTGCCATTCAGCCAGCTCTCAAGCCACCTCACTGTCCACTCATCCAGCTCACACTTCCTGTGCTTCCCTATGAGGATGTTGTGGGAGACAGTGTCAAAAGCCTTGCTGAAGGTAAGGTAGACAACATCCACGGCTCTCTACTCGTCTACCCAGCCAGTAGCCTCAAAAAGGTTTTCAGACTGGTTAAGCATAACTTCCCCTTGGGGAGTCCAAGCTCACTACTCCTGATCACCTTCTTGTTCTTCACGGGCTTAGCAGTGACACCCAGGATGAGCTGCTCCATGGAGAGATGAGGCTGACTGGCTATACTTACCTGGGTTATCCTCCTTGCCCTTTTAGAAGGCTCCTTCTTTTTGAGGACTGGAGTGACACTGGCTTTCTTCCAGTCCTCAGGCACTTCTCCTGTTCTCCAAAACCCGTAAAGATGATGGAGAATGTACTACCAATAACATATGCCACCTTCCTCAGCACTTGGTGCGTCCCATCGGGGCCCATGCATTTGTGGGTACTGATGCATTTGAAGAAGCCCTGTTTGTTTTCCTTGACATCCTTTGCCAGATTTAATTCGAAATGAGCCTTGGCCTTCTTTGTTACATCCCTACATACTCACATCCCTGCATACTGATGTCCATAAAAGAATGGACAACATTTCATTCTTTCACCTGTAGACCTTCCAGTAGCTCTTGTTAACAATGTTGAATAGAAAACAGTAGTTTGAGAAAAGATTTAGGTATCTGTGAAAGAGCATATAGTGCCAAATGCCATTCAGTAGTAAGATTAAAAAATAGCAATGGCCAGAGTGCTTGGTGATGGTACCTGGCTGTCATTTTCTGGATTGGTATCTTGGGTCTCAAATTTTGTTTCAGACTTTTTAGATTTGGTTATGTTGGCATTCATTTGCAGAATTGATGGCTAGAAACTTGCAGTAAAAACATATCGTAAACCTATCCTGTTCCCCCCAGGTATACGCTTTGTAGAGATTTGACAAGAAATGTTAACAGTCTCTTATTTGTGATTTTTTTTATATGTAATTTGTGATTTAGGTTTGAATGTTAGCTTTGGAAGTCTACTTCTAACATTTTCTTGAATAATAACATGCCTTCTGAAGAAACACAGATGTCAATAGCAAATCACTAACAGGCCCCATGACGGACTAATGGATCATCATAGCTAATACCTCACCTACTTGAATTTGAATTCAACTTCATCATGTTTAAAACCTTTGACCACATTGAGAATATGATTTTTTTTTTTTAATTCCATCTTAGTGGGGTAAGTTTCAAAAGAATACGCAAGTCTGAAGGTAAAGCTGCTCTGCCACCATGTGTAGACAGAATGAACTGCTACCAACCATCCTGTCAGTGAGCTAGCAGATTTTCTGCATCTCATGCAAGAGAAACCACCATTGCTCGAGAGAAAGGGCCTAAGGGAAGAAGAAAGGGCTCTAAAAACACTCATGCCTCAAGGGATTGTGTTCTTGGTGCTCTTTATCTGATGGATACTTGGAGACTGAGGAGAATTTGATGAAGAAAGAGCATTTTATCATCCTGAAGAGGAACTTTCAGGAGGCTTTTAAGGTGTCTAATAAGCAGACTTCAATAAACTGCACTTGCAGCAAAGGACTTGCACATCATTTGACATAGTGGTGCATTACAGAATATTGGAATATCATTCTGTCCTTCATGCACCTTAAAAGTTATAAGAGTTAAGCACATCTGTCTTTAAAAAGATATGATGTTCCCATATACCTTGTTTTATCTTCAGGTGTTGTTTCTACTTTTATTTGCTAGGAAAATGAAAGTATCAAATCACGTTGGAAAAGCATGATTTCATTTTTACAGTTCTTTCCTTTCAGTCCCAAATTAAATGGGACAAGTTTGCAGGGTAGATCAGATTTCCTATCACAGAATCAAGTCCAGCATTAATGACTGAATTTTCCTTTCCTGATAGTTTACTCATTTTCCCTCTACCAGTTTCTGAGAGGTATGCGTTGTGAATTCTCCCTATTAGCTGACAGCTTTTGTCATAATACCTTTTTCCTTTGCAAATCTTCATTTGCTGGATTGTGAAAGTATTCATAACAGCAGAGTCAATTGAATGAATAAGCCTTGGTTAAGGGTTTTTAGAAGCCCTTTATATACTAACATAAGTCTCTGTTACCATGTAATGCTTGGGTCAAAAACTGTTATCTTTACTCTGGCATTTCCTGATAATCCTGGAGATGAAACCTTAGCAATATAATAAACCTGTTTCTCTTAATATGAACTTTGTTTAATTGTACTGAACAGTGAGGAAAAAATATCCATTCCCTAAGTGCACCACGAGTTGTTATCCTAGAAGACAGGGTGTAGTTCAATCAGAACCACAGTAGAAAGAATGGAGAGTCCTTGTGAGCTGCCCTATTGGCTCTATCAGTTTAAATAAGTGTGATGCATAGAGTAATAAAATCAGACACACACGTATATTGTAAAATTTACTTTGTGAAATGCTTCATATTGGATTCTAAATGACTCCGCTGAATTTATCTCACTTCATATGAAGGATTTGTGCAGTTTAGAAAGAATAAAAGGAGTTAAAACTATTTGCTAATGGCCTCAGGATAGAGCAGAAAATGAGGAAGTGTCCTCATCCCCATTCACCACTGATGGAGAATCAAAGGCAGCATCTCGCTCCAAAGACATTGCGATGCCTGTGTCTAGGATTTCTGTTAGATTAGACCATTCCAGGTTGATCAGTGATCTTGGTTAGTAACATGCCTTTGCCAATACCTGGCGTATGCTTTCAGCCCCTCTGGATGTGGTTGCTCATCCCTATTTCATGTTCTTTATTTTAGAGAGCTCTTCTGGAGAAGAAGCAAAGGAAGAAACGTCTTGATCCCTTGATGGTTCAGCCAAATCCAGAGGCAAAGCTGCGCAGGTCAAAGCCCAAAGGGTGTGAGGAGCAAGCTCCTTTAGTAGAAAACCCCATTCCTTTCCACAATGATGCTACGTTACATGGTAAGCAAGCGCCGTGATTGCAGTGCTTCCCAAAAAAGCCAGTGCATGCACGTTATGTCAGAGATGGTCACCTACATTGCTGTGACAGTGGTCAGGGAGAAACAAGATTGATTACATGTGTCTCTGTGTAAAAAAGCAGAATTGTAACACAGCATGGTTGCGCACTACTGAGCTGTAAAAGCAAATAAAAACCTTATCTTGAGTTTTGTGACAAGCTGAGAATCATCTGCCTTTGAGTAATCTCTCTTTTGTGTTAGGCTAAAAGCAGCTTCCAAAATGAGTTAGGAACTTCTAGAAAGGTAGGGAGATAAGAATCCAGAGTGAGATATTAGTGTGCGTGACCAATACCTCCTGCCTTAGGCATTTCAGCCCTTGTTAAAAAAAAAAAAAAAACAATCATGATATTTATAAATGGGGAAAACTGATTTCTGACATGTTTAAAGCAAGTTGTTCACAATTTCCCGACCAAAGGAAGTGAACAAAAATAAACTGATAGTTTAAAGGGAATCTTGAGCAAAGAAAGATTAAATGAGGGATTATCTTGGGACACTTCTGTGGCTTTTGGATTCTGCTTAATTTCGGTCTGCAGGCATTGATGGACCAGCTGCTTTCCTGAAATCAGAAGTGCAAGATTTAGGGACCAAACTCCAAACTCTCTCTGCTGGATCTTCCATAACAGAAGACAACGCAGATCAGGAAAGTGATGGAGAGGCCCTTACAGAAACAGCAGGCAAGCCAGATCTGCAAGAACTCTTAGAGAAACGGGGTAAGATAATGGGGCAGACTTCTCTTACTTTTTATAATTTTATAATTTTGCCAGTAACATTAAAAAATGTGAGGCGGTGGGGATAGAGGAAGAGGGGAATATTGTGAAGCAGGTGTCTGCAGGACCTTCCTCTGAAATACACCAGTAGTAGTATCTCCATTCTGTAGTTAACTGCAGTTTCTCTCTTTTTCAGACATGCTGTTCTTAATTAGAGAGATAGTTATATTTTAATTTTTTTTAATGTCTTGTATTATTTCTGGCCTTTCCAAGGAAGATGGTCACAAAGCTGCACTTCTCATTTTGCTAAAGTTCAAGATAATTTTGTTCCAGATATAATATATAGACCTCTAATACCTGATGATACAGGGACCTTCTGTAACCAATAATGCAGCACTTATTTAACTGCTGAGGAGACCTTCTCGAAAGGTGCTCTTCCTGAGATGGAGCATACCGCAATCAGCAGTTTTGGAGTTTTATTTTCAGTAGTTGGGGATGGACGCCCTGCCTGCCAGTATCTTACTTTGCTGTCAATACCACAAGAAACCTCTTTGTTGCATGCTGTCCAAGCACTTGGCAGAAAAATAAACATAACTTGGTTTAATACGGTACACAGCTTGTTTTATTTGGTAAAACCTGTCTCAAAGAACGTTTCCAGAACACCTTATGAATTAAGATACTACCATATGTAGAAACATTTGAAGTTGTCAGATGCAACAGCTGTTTGCCTATGGAGAGCAACAAGAGTCAGGACAGGAAGCAGGATAGAATGTCTAAATAGAAACTTCAGGGGAAACTGGTAGAGGCAGAATGTAAACAGTGAGCTTTGAAGCTGGCCAGAGCACTGTGATAAATGCCTTTCCTCTTTCCAAATGTACTTAGGGAAGTTTTTGACAGATTGTTAAGACTACATTTTTCTGTTTCATCTGAGAGAGAAAACTTCCATCAATGCACTTTGTTTTCAGTGCCATGTTGGAATACTGCTGTGTTACTAATTCGTAGGAAAGGATTCAGATCAACAGCCCGATGCTGTTCCTATTCTTTAGTGCTTTATGCACTTTTCCATTTCACAGCTGAATCATAGGAAGGAAATCGCAGAACAAGATGATGCAACTCCAAGTGGAAGGAAACTCCGAACAGTAATGTGTACAGAAGTTCTTCCTAAATTCCTTCAGGCAGAGTTATTTTAGTTATATGCCACAGTCATGCATAAAAGCATAAACTAAGCAATACAGTGTATCATGTAAAATGTGTAGTGATAAAAGTCAAACAGCTGCTTAATCATCTGAGTAGTGAAAAATATCACCAGTGCTTTGGAATTGAAGGCTTGGGAAGCAGTATTCCACAAGAAGAAAATGAGCAATTGGAACAGCAGAGATTGTGAGGTTAGGAGCAGAAGAGCTAAGCAAGTGTCATGTGTGAATTAGTGGTTCCATGAACTCGAGATGCCTTCTTTCAGAGGTTGCTTGCTTGATTCTCTGTCCTGACAGGAATTTCAGGCAGTTTGAATTTTGATGAGGAGGACACAGAAGAGGATGAAGAAACTAGTAAGAAACCATGTCCTGAATCTGAGAGACCTAGTTCTGCAACCAGCCTGAAATCTTCTGCGGTAGGTGTCATGAAATCCATTTCCAATAAGAATTGGGCACATACTTGTTTTTTAGTACTCACACCTTGAGTACTATGTTAAAACATAGTAGATGCAACTGCTGTAGTTTGTGTTCATTCCTGAAGGCAGATAAAGGTCAAAATGGTCAGGTTATCTGACTGGCAAGTTAAACACAAAGACCTAAGAGATCAAAGGAGCCATGGCAGAGGAACAGAAGTAATCTTATTATCAGTGAAGAAAAGACAGTGAATTGGCTACTCCTCAAAGACCCTTTAAGGAGAAAGATGAGTCAATTGCCCCTGGTGTGAAACTCACTCGCCAAGATGACAAAGAATAACTAACTCTCCCTGTGAGACCGATCTGTTCAGCAGGGTAGTCTTTCCTAAGATCAGAAAAAGTCTTCAGCCAGGATTTTTCTCAACAGAGAAACACAGGTGGTTTCTTGATAAACTCCTCTTTCCCAAATATCTTCCTCTTGAAATATAAGGTCTTCTGTTTCAACTGACCATTCTTTTCTTGGTCAATACAAGAGCCTCTCATCTGATAATCTGCTAATATGATGCCTCTTCCCACAGGAAACAGGTGCTTCCTGTACTCCAGCCCCTCAGGCAGATGCACAGCTGGGAGAAGTAGAGAACCTGGAGGATTTTGCATTACGTCCAGCACCCCGTGGTATTACAATCAAATGTCGAATCACTAGAGATAAGAAGGGAATGGATCGGGGCTTCTTCCCTACTTATTACATGCATCTGGAAAGGGATGACAACAGAAAGGTATTGGGGCCAGTGCACAGTATTTTGGTTATTGGACTCCTACCACAGACCATTTTTGGTGTAATGGGGAGCAGTGCAAAAATTAAGAAATTAGAAGCTAAGGAGAAGCAGCACGCTGATGAGAACTGCTTATCTTTGGCAAGGCACTAAGCAAGGTTTAGAAGCAATAACATAGTGAGAAGATGAAATACAAAAGTATAAAAACTTAAAGGGTAAGGGAGAACAGAGGGACCGAGTTGTTCCAGAATGAAAGGAGGGAAGGCAAAAAAAATCGAAGTTGCTTTGAATCTAGACTGAAGGGGCTAATTGCAGGATTAGGATTTCAGGCTGTTCACTTGGGGAAGAGGTCAGAAGTATGGAGACAGTAGTAACAGCACAGAGCAAAAATGGGAGTGGGTGAGGGGAAGCAGCTGGGAGTTTGGGTAGCAATGCCTAGTGATGCGTTCTTTGAAAACTCCAGTTTTGATCAAAGCTTTGTATTTCCAGACATTCCTACTTGCAGGGCGGAAGCGGAAAAAGAGCAAAACATCAAATTACCTCATATCAGTTGACCCAACTGACTTATCTCGGGAAGGGGAAAGTTTCATTGGAAAACTCAGGTGAGAGCCACAGATGAAAAGCAGAGCCAAATGTGCAGAGCCTAGTGCAGAGCTCCTGCACTAGGAGAGATTGGATTTCCATTTTAGCTGAGTTGGAATTGCAAATAACAATAGCGAGCTGATGATAGGAAGATGCACAAGGGAGTGCTTGGAGATGTGTAAGCAGTTTCACAGTGCTGCACAGCTACCTTGAGAAGATGACAAAGTTTACCATTGATGCATCTTTCTCTTTCTGTCTCTTCCCCTTATCTGATCTTAGGTCAAACCTCATGGGAACTAAATTTACAGTCTATGATCATGGAGTTAACCCAGTCAAGGCACAAGGTCTAGTGGAAAAGGCTCACACTCGGCAGGAGCTTGCAGCCATTTGTTATGTAAGTAGTGCTTCTCTCCTTCTGCCCCCCTTTCCTTCTTGTAGCCTGACTTCCAAGGAAGTTGGGCTCACAAAATCCTAGCAGCCTCCCCTACTTTACTTTTGAACTAGCTAACCGACTTCCACCAAATTAGACCAAGGGCAGAAGCCTCAAAGATAAGTTCCTACAAGTTTCATGAAAAAAAACAAATCTGTAGGGAATCAGCAGGAGTATGGAAGGAGGGAGAGAGACCCAAACTAGTATTTTCGCTGAGAAAAAGATGCTGATGTAAGTTTGAGATTCTTCAATAAATGATAGCCAACCAAGGAGAGGGATTTTTATCTTTGCCATAGTTACAGCAGCACAAATTTGCAGAGGTGGCATTCTACTGGAATGTGATCCTGATCTTTTTGCTAAGTGGAACTTGTGGGGAGGAAAAAAAAAAAAAAAAAAAAGATCTGATAATTCTAGTACCAGCCTATTTATGTGTCACTGGATGTTTTATTTGTATGCAGTATTCTTCACTTCCCTGCCTATCTGAATGTCTAAAACATTTTATCTATATGGTTCTCATAAGTACCCCTAGATTTTCTGAGATGATGTAATAGAGATTGCAGCTCCAAAGACGGTGTCTTGAAATGCACTAGCACATTGGAAGAAGCTGTAAAACTTCTGTTCATCAGTGTTTCTAAAAGAGTCTGATATTGATTGTTTGTTTTGATTTGTTTTGGGGAACGGAAAGGGATTGTTTGTTTTTAATCTGTGCTTTGGAAATTTTAAAGGTTATTATTGATGTGGTGTTATAGAGCACCTAAAATGAACTGGATGGTTAGAGAAGACCAAGAAAGACCCTTTTTCTTTGTTTTATACCCAATTCACTTGCAGCAGTCTCTTGCTGCACTTTCAGATAGATCTGCTTGTCTTAAAATTGAAGCTCAGATAGATCCTGACTAGTTTTCTTTTTGTGTTTGTTCTCAATCATTTATGAAAGAGCGTGATTTCAGAGAAAAATGTAGATAAAAGATAACTTGTTCATTCTCCAGGAACATTCAAACCTAAATGGTAATTATTTAGATAAAGATTATTTAGAAAAAGACCCAATCAAAGACCCATGGATTTTATCACGTTTAAGCCTTCTTCACTAGCAGTATTTTAGCATCTTTTTGCCTCAAATGCAATTTTTTTTTCCTGAGATCACCCTGTCTGATTTTATGGTAAATGTTTTTTCATTAGAACAATATAGGCGTGCTCCAAGTTAAGTAGTACTATGTATGTCTTTTAAGTTCTCAAAATGGAGAGAGGCAGCTATTCTCAACAGTACGTGTAATTGCATTTAATGTAACTGCTAGCACAGTTGTAGCTAACAAATCTGTAAGAAGCAGTACAGATGTGAATTTAAGATCAGCCTTGCTGTCTTCCCTTTAGTTAGAGGGAGTATCTAATTTCCTAAAAATACTGTCTTGCTTATCTTTCAGGAAACCAATGTGTTAGGATTCAAGGGTCCCAGGAAGATGTCTGTGATCATTCCAGGAATGAATATGAATCACAAGCGAATTCCAATCCGGCCACAAAGTGTGAGTTTGGTCATGTTTCAGTCTGGAGGAAGAGGCTAAAACTTTCTCCTACAGATCTGGCTGCTACTGACAATTGCAGTTGTCAAAGCAAGGTTGTTGATGGCAAAGATTGTTGGCAGGTTTCATGGCCAGTAAACTTTTTACAGTGCAATGAAAAGGTCTTGATTAATGTCCCTGCCTTTTACCTCACTTGTACACTTCTTTGCTTCAGTCTTTCCTGCTGAGACCAGCCCTCGGGATCCCAGAGTGGCTGATACCCTGGAGGGCTCAGCCTCAGAGGTCCCTCAACAGGCTGGAGAGATGGGCAGAGGGAAACTTTATGAAGTTCAGTGAAGTGCCAGGTCCTGCATCTAAGGAAGAGTAAAGCCATGCACCAGTATGGGTTGGGGTTTACCTGCTGGAAAGTAGCTCTCCAGAAGAGGACCTGAGAGTGCTGAAGGACAACAAATTGAGTTGACCATGAGCCAGCAATGTGCCCTTGTGGCCAAGAAGGCTGTTGGTATCTCAGGCTGCATTAGAAAGAGAGCTGTCAGCAGGTCAAGGAAGGTAACTGCCCTCCTCTACTCAGCCCTGGTGAGGCTGCATGTAGAGGGCTGTGGCCAGTTTGGGTTTCCCCAATACAAGAGAGACGTGGAGCAACCCGAGAGAGGCCGTTGAAGGGCTACTAAGATGATTAGGGGACTGTAGCCCCTCTCCTATGAGGAAAGGTTGAGAGAGCTGGGCATATTAGGCCTGGACAAGAGAAGACTGAGGGAGGGGATCTAATCAACACGTGTTAAGTACCTGAAGGGAGAGTGTAAAGAAGGTGGGGCCAGAGTATTTTCAGCAGTGCCCAACTATAGGACAAGAGGCAACAGGCACAAACTGAAACATGGGAGGTTCCATCTGAACAACAGAAAAATCTTTTTTATTCTGAGAGTGACTGAGCACTGGAGCAGGTTGCCCTGAGAGGTTTTGGAGTCTCCATCTGTGGAGATATTTAAGATCTGAGCAATGTGCTCCAGGTGACTCTGTTTGAGTGGGGCAGAGGATGGATGGAGAGTGGACTAGTTGATCTCCTGAGGTCCCTTCCAACCTCAACCATTCTGTGATCCTGCCAGAAGTGTATTTGAAGATGTTTTAAAGTGTGGGATGAGCGAGACTTCTGGTTCAGATCTCCCTTAGTGTGGGTTTCATGTTTAGTGTGATAGAGAAGAGGGCAGGAAGGATAGAGTAAATAGAGATATTGTCAATATTATAATCTAGAAAACAGTATTTGCAGCAGTGTTTTGAGTGAATATTAGAAGACAGAAAAGAATCTTTAAGAGTGGGAACTGAGAGTCATATGAATCTGAAAAAAAAAAAGATTTAATTTGGTGCGTAGGAGACTTAAATCTGGAGATGGTCACTGATTCCTCATCTCTCTTTTGGAATTTCCATCTTCATCAAAAAATACTAATCATTTCATTTTTCTCTCCCATTTTCCTCAATGTTTTGTTAGCAGGTAAGCATGGCGGCACTGGCTGAAATACAAAGTTGTACTGAGAAGCTGTCAAAGCCCTCGGGGTTTGACGTTTTGGTTTTGCTTCCATCTCCGCAGTCTGGTGCCACCAGTTAAACAATCTTGTCTGAGCTTTTGAAGAGAAAAAAAAATGCATTTCTAAATGATGTTTGATGACTGTTCTCAAAGTTCTCTTTGCATCTTTATAAAACAAATAGAAAAGAAACATACAAAAATGAAGATATAAAGTAGCTTAACTTGAACAATAAGCTTTAATGAAAATTAAGAAATTGATTATCCTCAAAAACCCATTATACATTAGTACCAAAATGTATGACATAGTTGTATTAGGCAGACATCCACAAGAGGTTTTTCCCTGATCATCTCCTTCTCATCAAATAACTTTAAATTGGGTTCCTTTTTTTTTTTTTTTTTTTTTTTTGGTAGCTTTTAGCTTTCATTATTTCAGGCTGGATTTTATTTGTTTTATAGCTGTTAAATCACAGGTCAGTCACTACTGCTGGCAGTGCCTTATAATTCCCTCTGTTTCTCAAACATGACATGTTTTTTTGTTGCTTTATCAGTTTTTTTTTTCTCATCTCTGTGTTTCATATTTTACTTCTATTAGATCTGGTCGGATGACATTTAACCTATTTAAGGCATATTTACAGCCCACTGTAGCCTTTAGACTCCTTACTGAAACACACCCTAGGGCCTGGCACTCTGGAATTAAATTAGATGATTTTTCTTTGGTTTAAAAGTTACAAGGTTGCAAATGGAAGTTGGATCCCATTGGAGAAAGCTTAGGGGAGTCTTGGAAATGATTCCTGCTAGCAGGGTGATATTTTGGGCGAGGGGGCAAATGATGCTGATGATGTCTGGAGCTCACACTTGCTCTCTCTCACTCTTCCTTTTCTTTTAGAAAAGAATTTAAGACAGAATTTAAGTGTTGTCATTGTGCCTTGTTAAGCAGGGAATGACTTTCAAGTGGTTGAGTGCACACACCTCAGAGAGGCAGTACTTAAGAGCAGAGTCATTCCAAATCTGATATATACATTTATTTATTTGGAGCAGGAGCATGACAGTCTGCTATCAAAGTGGCAAAGCAAAAACTTGGAGAACCTCATTGAACTACATAACAAAGCTCCAGTCTGGAATGATGATACTCAATCTTACGTTTTGAACTTCCATGGGAGAGTCACTCAGGCCTCAGTGAAGAACTTCCAGATTGTCCATGACAATGACCGTAAGAGTCTCTTGGAGAGTTTGGGGGTTTGTCATTACAATATGGAAATCCTAGTATATGTTGTGAGGTTTGGGAGGTGTAGGACACCCTTCCTGGAGAAGGGAGACAAAGTGGAGAAATTCTGCCCAGGGGGTATTGGGGATTTCTAGTCTATTAAGCAAATGATATGAGACTTCCCTTTTTTGGGGGTGGATGCAGAGGCTGCTGTCCACAGCTGCACCAAAAAAGGGGACAAATTCAAGCCTCCCAAAGGGAAAGAAAGGATTAACATGGCACCTTCTGTCCTACCAAATAGTGGTTTGAGCCTTGGCTGTGGAAAAGAAGGTAGTTTCAGCAACACAGTCACTCTAGAGAACAGATTTCAAGGGTAATTTGGTAAGAAGGAATAGCTACACCAACCACATGTATTTGGTGTGTCTGACTGCTGGTTTGGTTTGGTTTGTTAGTGCCTAAGTTTTGCCTCCATGCAAATTGTCGGTCTCTGAGTCTTTCTTTTCTCCCCAGCTGACTACATTGTGATGCAGTT
The DNA here is from genome assembly GCA_013398735.1 of Nothocercus julius. NCBI lineage: Eukaryota > Metazoa > Chordata > Aves > Tinamiformes > Tinamidae > Nothocercus > Nothocercus julius. Next base: position 1,725,539 of record VZSV01000129.1, on the reverse strand, counting down.
TGGTCGTGTAGCAGAAGATGTGTTCACTCTGGACTATAACTATCCTCTCTGTGCTCTCCAGGCCTTTGCTATTGGACTTTCCAGCTTTGATAGTAAATTGGCCTGTGAATGAGAGGGCCGACAGGCTCGAGCCATGGAACTCCCTGCCATCCCTGCATCCTGCTGAGTTCCAGGTGGCGTGATGAGAAGCACACTGAGGAGGGAAGGGAACTGGAGGACAAATTTCTGCAGGCTCAGCAGAAAGCAAATAGCTGGCCTAAGGGCGCTGTGGTAGTTGACACTAGGCTGTCTGGGGAAGCTGTCCCAAGACGGAGCATTCTTTGTATGTATTATGGAAGAACAAAGCACGTGCATAATGTTCTTGTTGTCAGTATTGATCCCGCTTTCAGAATCTTGAAACAGACATTGCATTAGGGCAGGCAAAGAAATTTAGGCCACTAATTGGAACCTGTTCAGTTTGGATTAGAAGAATAGTGGTTTAACGCCCGTATACCTTGGATCTTCAGTAGTGCTCCTGGAGTTGATGCTGCTGATCTTGCTCTCAAATCCTGAAGAGATGAATTCAGGAAAAGGAGGATGGTTATGGCATGTATTCCGTTTTGCTCTGTGTGTTTGTTATCTTGATGTCTGTTACAACACTCAGAGAAAGAGAGGGAGGGGTTCATCTTATGCCTCTGCAATTGTAGGTAGTTTTCAGCGAATAAAGAGCTGGAATGAGACACTGGTTTTAATAATCCACTTCTCTCTTACTATGAAGAACAGTTCTTTGTTAAGGCTTATGGTCAAGTTTCCTTTCACTGTTCTAATTGCTCCATATCCTTTGACGATCTTTTACCAAATAAAAAATGAATCAGAACTCAAATAGGCCCTTCTTAGTTGGTGATACCCAACTAAGTTACGTGGTGATATCCACATAACCTTTCTTTTTGTTGTTCTTAACTACCTGAAAATCAGATTGAATAGATGATATAATCTGACTGAATATGGATGAAAGTGGTACTGTAACAATTTACAGTACTGTTCCTGAAAAGCAGCTTTCTGACCAAATCTAGATTCTAAGCCAACCAGATTTTTTTTTTTAATTATACATTGTTTGTAAAATTTGGCACATTTTTAGGAATAAGCTACTGGCTGAGTTCCTTTTTTTTTAAAAAAAAAAAAAAACATGAGAGAGATTATCTGAAATCAAAGCCATATATTTTATGCAAGTATTTTTAATCTGAATATAGGCGGGAGGAGAAACCTCTTTCCAAAGGAGTGCACAGGTGTTTTCAAAGGCACCAATAAGGTTAATAAATAAGTACATAAATAAAAGAGCTGCATCATGGGGCTCTGCAAAGTGTCCTTCTGCTGTTCCATATTCAATGCTGGATTGTACATTATGGAGAATGCAGCACCTAACATGGAACTTTTCTTGATTCAAGTGGCCTTGACTCATCAGAATGAATTGCTGCGCTGTGGCATATCAGCCTCTCAGAGCGCACATCGGCTATGTACTAAAATTTCACGACGTTGTGTGTATCCATGGTGATTCTGACCCTGAACCAAGAGTAGGTGTTTTCCAACTATGCACATAGTCATTGTGAGCAGACCAACTCTGCCTCATGCTCCCAAGGGACAAATTTACTGGTTTGGGACTCCTGAGTCCTCACAGTGGTAGCTCTCACTTGCTCTTTCAAAATAATGAAAAATTGCGAAGACATTTTCTCGTATTGTGGGGAAAAAGAAGTATTGATCATGGTTATCTGAATTTCTGTATCTAACTGTAAATTCTGAATTGTTGCTGAGGCTCTCTTAAGATGCCCACTCTACATTAGCTGGGGAGCTGTTGTTTTCAGAGGGATGATCTCAGCACAGCACTTGTCAAAGAGAACTTGAATCTTGGATGGCTTTTGTACTTCCTGCTCTTCAGCCTGGGAACAAGACCTGGCCGTGTTTCCTAGCCGCGCTCTGCTGACTTCTTGCCTGACGGCTTCTCACTCCCTTGGCCCTTCCGGAAAAGCTAAGAAATTGGTTCAAAGTATGCCTTGATCTGTTTGGTTGGTTGTTTGTCTTTTTACTTGGACTGTATGAAAGAAACTCCCTTCGATTAGTCTGGGGTCACATGAAGGTAGGATGCTCCTTTTCCACTCAAGCCAATGTTATCTATGCTGAGAAGGCTCTGGTACATCCCTTTACTGCTCCTTTTACCTAGGCCAGTCAGCAATGGCTCTTCCAGCTATTTGTTGACTTCAGAATGATCCTAGCAGAGTCCCCCTGACCTCTAGGGTTTTCTGTCCAGTTATGCAAACCGATGAACCGCTTCAGTGCTCTTTGATCAGATACTGTTTTACATGAATTGTATTTATAACTTTTGTATCTTAATGAAAATAAACTAATTTATAAATTTTAAAACTTTAATTCTAAAATACTTTTTGTAGGATTTTGCAATCACTTGTGGGTATTTATTTTTGGTCCTCCTGTACTACCTCAGTTTCTTCCTGATTTCCCATACTTCATCTCTCTTCTTACTCTCCCCTTTCCTTCATAATTCTCAATTCTCTCTTCCTTTGTAGTGTTTTTTACATATATGAGAAT
>VZSV01000129.1:1668009-1717243 GCA_013398735.1 Nothocercus julius | reverse complement strand
TTATACATTAAAAAACAAACAAACAAACAAAAAAGTAAAAAAAAGTCTCACTTTGTTTGGCTTTCATTTAACCCGAAGTTACATTTTGAAATTTAAGATACTCCACAAATAAATGACACGGTACTTTTCAGACACAGGGGAGTAGATGGGAGAGAGGGAGAAAATGAGACTTTTTTCTTTCTTTCTTTTTTTTGCTTCCTATCACTCAGAACAGATCGAATTCCCGGAAAAACAAACAAAAAAAAAGGTTTTTTTTTTTTTTTTTTTGAACAGATCGAATTCCCGGAAAAACAAACAAAAAAAAAGGTTTTTTTTTTTTTTTTTTCCCTCTTTTGAGTTACCCTGTCTGTATAAGAATGGAGTGGAACATTTATTCACCTGCCTTGTCCATCTGTGTAGATGTTGCAGAATTGGTAGTTCCTGCCTCTAAAGAGGGCAGTAGAACAGGGCATAGAGCAAGGGAGAGAGAAACAACAAGGGGCAAAGCGGAGTCTGATGGTGAAACAAGGGTTAGGGCCTGGTTAAAGCCGCTCTGCGACCCGCAGTAAAGTTAAAGACCAAAAGACTTTTGCGACAAAAAAAGACCTTTTGGTTGCCATAGCTTTTTCTCACCACGGAGAAGAGCCTGGCTGTGCGTAATGAATACGGAGGGGTTTCCTTATGGGAGCTCTGGGATGCTGGGGGGCTTGGTGATTCTCTTGGGAAGCGAGATTAAAGGCACCAAGCCAAGGGGTGCGGAGGCACTTTAAGAGTTTTTCCAAAATCCCGGTCTGGATTTTTCCGTCAAGCTCGAGTGTGTGACAAGCCTGTAATCTTTGAACATGAGTATCCACTCATTGGTCGTAGCCTCTCGGAGGTGATTTCTGCAGGAATCGGTGTGCGGGAGAATTCCTGTTCATGATAAGTGTTAGCAGTTTTCCTGCTCTCTTGGCTGCCTTATACATCTTTCGGATTTTGAGTTAATTTTATTGTCAGTTTTAAAGTATTTTAAGTTATTGCTGTGGCATATATTTTAATATTCATATGGCATGGAAATTCTGTTAAAAACTGCATGAGTTCCTTACAGTGAAGCTCTGAAGAGAAGAAGGGCTCAATGGCACAGAGCCTTGCTTGTGTTTAAAATAAGTTTGGATTCTTGTTCTTTCAGTAAGATGTTTTACAGAACTCATACAGTAAGTAGGGTTATGAGAAGGCTGTTGAAAACTAGTCTCCAGGAGCTCCTGCCTGAGATTATTGCTATTTGGAATGATGCTATGCTTGTCCTCGCAGCTTTCCTTCCTTAATAGTGTGCGGGTTATTTCCTTTTTTTTTTTTCCCCGTGACATCAGAGTTAAAGGGGTAGGTGAACAAGTGTTTAGAGTGGTACTGCTGAAGAAAGTTGTTGTTCACACAGCCTCCAATTGTGTGTTTCTATCCTGTTGGAACTTATTTCCTTGGCCGCTGGAGTGTATTTGCACTTCCAGTTGTCGACCCAGCTTGCTCCCATGGGAAGAAGCTGATCCGGATGAAAAATAACCTTTATCAAGTTAGTTTTCAGCCAGATCTGTTCCACGGGTCAGTTACACTAACATTTATGTGACCATATGGTTATGTGGATGATGAGGCACAGTAAGTAGAGCTGAGTGGTAGGGAAGATCAGGGCTGTTTCTTTTGGCAGCATTGCCATCTTATGCCAGGTCTTTGGGAACATTGTACCCTGGACCAGGCCTCTAGTCACTTCTGTGGTAGTCGCATGATTTTCAGTCTTACTCAGTCTTACTTGGCCACTGGCCTGTATCTTAGGAAAGCAACAGTTCAGTGTTGCCCTTTTCCTTTTCCCTATGGCTCAGATTTGTCCCTTGTCTTTTTTTTTTTTTTTTTTTTTTCCCTTAAATACCCCATAGTAGATCTTCCATTAATTACCAGAGGCGGCTTTTCTGTAGCCCAGTGTTATCAGGAAAGATTACCTGACATTCAGACCAATTCAGACAGCTTCTACTACAACAGTTTTTGCCTTGGTGCACTTCTTTGGAATAGTTGTTGTTTCTTTGCTTCTCTATTTTTTTTCCTTCTTTGTTTTTCTTGCTCTCTTTTCTTCTTCTTTTTGGGGGGTGGTATTTGCAGCTTCTAAGTTGTTACAGACTATTAATCAGACTGTTTTAAAAATTTTTCAACATCTGCCATTCAGGCAGATCTGCTGTAATACTTTTTCTGAACTTTCTTATTTTGTCCATTGTCCTTTTACAGAAGGAGATGTGATATTCCACACGTTGGAGGTGATTCATATCTCTTTGTTGTATGGAGTGTTTGCTGAGGAAAGGCAAACAAAAGTTGCATCCAAGTATTTGCTTTGTAAACTGCTCCTTCAGTTATTGCCTCTCTTGTCCCTGTTTCTGATAGAGCTTTTTCTTCACTGATCTATCTTCAATTTTCTCTTGGTGTTTCTTCAGTTTCTTGGCCTTATTTTTTCCAGATAGTCTTATTTTGGGATTTTTTTTTTGTCCTTGTCTTTTTTGTTTTTTTTGAACTGTTTGAATCCCCTTGAAGTGTCTCTGTGCACTGGAGTTTGTAAACTTCATTCTATATCATCTGCAAATTTCATTAGCATGCCTGTTTCCAGTCTTTTAGACCATTAATTAATAAAACGGGACTAGCACAGATTCATGCAACAAACCAGTAGGCATCCCTGTTAAAGGTTGGTTACATGAGTGTATGTCAATATTCTTATTTTTGAAGCCGATAGTTGATTTACTGATCATATAAGCAATATTCTCCAAGTAATTTAAGCCATCAGCTATGATTTACTTGGTGATAGCAAATGCAATTCTAAATGTAAACTTGTTCCACCATCCACTGTATTCCTTTCATCCTCTAGCTTTATAATAATCCTATCCTCCTCTTGAAAAACAGTCGCGTTTATCAAGATTTACAATATTGTTTATAATAAACTCAAATTATTTGCTGTTCATGATATGCTCCCCTCTCTCTTCCCCAGTTTCTGCATTACACCCGTCACCATGTTAAGCCAGTACCAAACACATTACTTTCTACAGCCGTGATCAAGGAAAGAGCTTTACAGAAATCAGTGATGTGCTTGAATGGGGCTCTGAGGTTACAGGATCTGAGACTAGCTGGTGAGAGGGTTGGTGTTTCTCTCCGTTTGTTTTTGTGGTGTTTTGCTCCTGCCCCTGGGCTCCTCCTTTTTCTGGAGATGATGCAGTCAGTTCCCTTTGTTTTTACACCATATGAATTAGAGGTTTTCCTGATCGGGCGGGGCAGCTTTTCCAGTTCCTGGTGCCACTGGCTGAGTCACTGGCTCTGTTTTCTGTTAGAGTTTTATAGTTACCTTGATTGTATCTTGGGATATGATTGCCAGTAGCTAGGTGTTTTACTTTGCTGTCCCTTCAGAGACATGAGTGTGAGCGGCTTTCAGAGCCTGGATACAAACCCTTGCAACTTGTGCTTTGCTATTGCTAAAGAGAAAATAAATTACCATAGTCCTCAGACTGCTTCCTTTCAAACAGTATGGTAACCATTAATGACAAATGTTCCGACAAACTTTAATCTATTATAACCAGAACTGCTGTGCTTTAACCGAAGGAAAAGTCAGGAGAGCACTGAGTATCCATTAACTGAGATAGGAAAGTGCAAATATAGGATGATTTACTGACAGGTAAGTCCGTCTTATCTGACCATACCTTTCCTGAACAGGTCCTTGAAGTAAAACTCATAGATATTAGAGTAACAGGATTTATAGAGGTTCTCAGGATAGCAGAGGTAGGAGAGGAGGGGAAGAGAGGTGTAGAGTAGGTTTGCATAAGAGGACTTTCTCCTTACCTAGCACTTTTTACTTCATCTTTCTAATTAAAAAAGCAAGTTATTTCCCCTCTTCCATTCAGGTGTGAAACATCTACACAAATAGAATAAAATATCAGCTCAGAACAAGGAAAATTGCGATATCGAGCATATCAAGTAAGCTAACTGAAAATTAAAGAAGAAGCATCTTTTTTTTTTCCCCGCAGTTTGTTTTTGGTCACAGCTCTTATTTGTAAGAACGTGCCCTCAAAAGTGGAGCTGAGTCTTTTCTGGTGGTGTCCCTTTAAGAATCTAGTTGTGCTTGGCTGGCTGCCCTTGTTCCCCTGTAGATTAATCCAGCAGAAGGTATATAACCTGCTGACCTTCCTGGGGAGAAGGGCCTGGAAGGGCAAAGAGATAGATTAGAAGGTTTGAGCTTTCCCGTCATATCTAGGGGTAAGTTTAGCTTGCGTTTTTCATTTTTTGCTTTGTCTTTTTTCCCCTTCTTTCTCTGCTTAGTGCTTGCAGTTTGAGGATTGGGGCCATAGTTACAGGTACCTGCTCATGGTATTTGCTGGCTTTCCATGAAATCTGTATGTAGCTGCTTGGAAATAAGAGTATATTTGCTGCCACAATTCAAAGGAAAGGGCTCTGACCTCAGAATTACACTAGCATGAGTTAAGGACTCACTTAAGGACTCTCCCACTGTCAGCTGGTGGGAGAACTGTCTAACATGGCTGGAATCTGCTTGTCTGCTGGGAAGATTCAGACTCCGTTATGGAAGAACAAATTTGGTGGTCTTTCCTGAGTGTCAGCCTTTAAGAAATGATCTTTTGAGCTGTCAGCAGTGAATGTTTGCTTGTCACGTGTTCCAGGTGGAGCGTGCATAGCCCAGCTCTGTGGTGAGGTGACTTCGTAGTCCCCGGGGAGCTTGATAGCTGCATGATAGGCAGTAGAGACTAGGGATCATTCATGGGGCCTCTAGGTTGCATGGTTATTCCTTACTTTTAGGCATTGGTTTATAAGAATTGCCAAACACCTTTGGACTCCTGCTTAACTCCTCCTATTATCATGGCATGTGCTGAATTGGTTCTATTCTGTGAAAAGGCTGTTAGCTCAGGTTCAGCTATTGCTGTTGTTGAAGGCTGGTTGGTTTTGGAGCTGAGTATTTTCATTGCTTTGGATGAGATTTGAGAAGGGAACAACATCTGTCTCATGCTTGAATTCATGTAAAATTTTGCATTGGTGTCATGAGAACCTAAGTATATCATGGTTGTAGTTTCTTTAGGACATCTGCCCTTGAGCCCTAGACAAGAGGGATGAGAGGCATGAATAGAAGGCAGGAATGGGGAAAGCACTTAATGTCCTCCCTTAATTGTAATGCTCAAATTATGAGTCCCTCAGTTTTGGGACACTTGATAGATTCAAAAGATTTGCAATTTCCAGAAAATAATAAACCTAAATCCTAAGAAAACTGAGTCCTTTTGAAGTTAAAGCACATTTGCAAATTGCTTTAAAGGTTTTTTTGTTGTTGTTTCTGTTTTTTTTTTTTTTCCCTTGTCTTGAAATACTTTGTTGGATTTTACTTTACATTTGTTTGTTCATTTGTTTGTTTGCTTTCTTATGCTACAGTTTTTCATAGGTCAAATGGGGGATGAGTCTGGCAATTGAGATTTTCAGAGAACTGACTTACGGTGGAGCAAAACATTTTTAGGTTCCTGTTAAAAGCTCCCTATCCTCTAATATTAAGGTAAAGATTACTCTTTGGTAAAATGTTAAACATGATTTATTTCTGCCTTGAGTTTGATTTGGTAAGACCTGAGTGATTTAAATCAGTCTGTACAGTTGCCTGTACCCAAAGAGTACATCATGCTTTAAACATGTTAGTTAACGCTATTTATTGATGATTCTGTAATGGAAAATGAACGTGATTATTGAATTCCTGGGTAATTCCTGCCCAGCCAGCTCCATGCTTGTGGGGAATACTACTGCTACCAGTGCAAGGCTGGCTATCCTTCACCAGCCTAGCACAGCCTTCTGCTGTTGGGAAAGCTGCGGGATGGCAGGGAGAATGGGAACTCTGGGAACAGCTCCCACGTGGGCCGTAACGGTGACTTCCCTGGAATTGTGGTGTTCCGCTGAGGGCGGAGGCTGGCCCAGTGTTTGCTGGGAACCAGGGCAGCCTGGCAGTGTCGGCCTCGGCTGCCCTCGCCAGCTCCTTTCCCTCCCAGGGGAGGTGTAGGTTGCCCAGTAGTCGTTTTGCCAGTTCCCATGCCGGTGACCTTGTAATACAGCTCCCCGCTGCGGGCCCTGTGCGAGCGGTTTGTGGCTCGCAGCCTCTGCGCTGGCCACCGTGGCTAGTGAGAGCAGGATCAGGCTCTCGGGGGGCTTGTGGCCCTTCCGTGCCTCGGCCCGCAGCGTGGTGCTGGCGAGCCCGGCTGCGGGGAGGGCGCGCGAGGCCACGCGCAGCCTTGTCTCATCACATCCTGTCTGACTGCGTAATCCAGGGCCGTTCTGATAGCAGTTCTCGTCTCTCCTTGTTTGGATTTGCATCGTTGCGCTGGACGCTACGTCCTCTCTCCGTTTCAGCCGGAGCTCCACCGCTGCGATAATTTGAAAGTGTTGTTTTGCTTTGCTCAGGAAGTCAGGTGCCTTTGGAACAGCAGCTGCTGCAGGCGGTTTCTGTGCCCCAAGCAAGCGGAGCGCGATCCTTCGCTGCGCGGTGTGGGAAGCGCTCTGCTGTGATCTGAAAACGCAGTCTGAAGCTGGTAGTGCCCCTTCCTTTGTAAGCTGGTTTTATTCAGTGCTTAGAAAGAGACAAAAATTTCTGAGTGCAATCTGCAGATGTAGTGCAACAATTGCATCACCTTGCCTGATGCACACAGGGAAATCTCAGTTCTTCTTTCTTTGCCTGCCGTGCTGCTGCCTGTTAAAAGAGTTTTTGCTTTTCCTATACAGTATAACACCTACACTACTAGTTCTATGCACAGCTGAAGCAGCAGCAATTCTCTGGTGTCCTGGACAGGGATGTTCATAGCAAATAGCCAGCATTGCGCAGGGATTGCAGGAGGCCTAGGGTGAAAGCTGGGATTGTAACGAGTCTCAACACTTGGATTAGTTGTTACAGAAGAAGCAGAGCCCTCTGAACTGTTCCTGATCCTCTCCGACATCCCTGTGACCTCTGAAGGAACCAGAGTGGGTCTAGCTTTAGACTGATTTAATGATGAGAGTACAGATTCTGGGAAGCCTGAGTGACTGCTTGCCAGGTAATGACTAATGTGTAGGTGCTTCCCCACCTTTGCCCTTCCCAATACTTTGTTTGTTTGTTTTGTTTTCCCACCCTTCCTTCTCTTTTGCAATCTTTGAGTTGCTTCCCCTCGGAGCTACCCTTGCTACCCTTCTACCGATTGCCCTCATTTATCTTTCAGAGGGACGGAGCTATTTTTGTGGTGTCCTGTAGAATTCCCCTGCCTGTTTCTGCGGATGGGCTTCAGTACTGTGTGCCACTGAACCTTAGTTGGTAGCTCTTCTCAAATTGTTAGTTTTCTGAAATCAATCTCCTTGTGCTGCTACACTACATTGTGTAAACACTCGTGTTAGTGTATTCTGCATGGAAGTAACTGGTTCTTGCTGTTTCCAGGTTTTCTTATTGCTATAAAGTACCTCTCTAAAGCTATAGTTTGAGCAGTAGGGCATCTCCTCTGTTTGGACTCATTCTTTTTTGAAGTTGTCTGCTCGACCGCATATGTTGGTGGTCAGACATGATAATGCTGTGGTTCAGGTCCTCTGTAGTAGCAGTATTTGGCTCATGTTACCAAGACAGCAAGTACTACAACTGTGTATTTTTTATCTGCATTACAGTAACTCCAAGGAATACCTGTGACAAGAAGCAGCCCCTGCCCCTGTTTTAACAGAACAGCTTGCCGTTCTGTTAAATGAGACAAGGAATGAGGTGGGGAAGAGAGGCCCCTTGTCAAGGGAAAGTGACTCGCTCAGAGTGAAGCCCGCTCGGAACCAAGAGCAGGACCGTGTTGTCGGGCTCTCCTGCGCGGCACTGGCAGGCGCTCCTGCCCCAGGGGAGGCAATAGGGGCCTCCTCGCTTAGTGCATCCTGCTCAATACTGATTCCAGGAGGGAAAGGGAGAGGACGTGGTGGGGGAGGGGAGAGCCTTTGGGACAGAGCAGCTCTAAGAAAACGGAGCAACTGGAGACAGCTGGCTGCAGATTTTCAGATCCTCAGGAAAGTATGAATCTGTGTGGAGCAGCTGGCACACACGCTTAGGAGGGGGCTGTCACCAAGAGCAGCAAGTGTGGCACTGACATTAGAAAGCAGATGTGTCAGTCTGTAGAGCCTGGTAAAGATGCACTCCCTGTCAGTGAGTCCTCTGCTGAAGGGCTCCTGGCAGCTGCTTAGCCCTGCGAGGTCTCTGAGCCTCAACGAGGGGCCATGTGTGAGAACTGGAAATTATCAGTACAGAACAATTCAACCAAAAAGCTGAAAGATTGTGCTGTTATTTGTGGTTTTCCTATCCCATAACCCAAAAGGCTGCCTCTGTGAGTGCTTTGAATTAGAGATGAGCCACGGCATAAAGAAGTTTGGGGACCAGGGATGTTTGAATGGAGGGAAATGCAACAAGAAATTGGAGATGTTGTGGTGAGGAGGTGGAGGTGTTGTGAGGGGCTAGTTTCTTTGATGCTTGTAGACAGGACATGACCGGAGTCCACAAAGATGATTAACCATCCCTGAGCAAAATAATAAAGAATGGGATCAGAATAAGAATTACTGTAAGGTGCAAATGCAGAAATGAAAGAGCTAAGAAAAAACGTGGAAGGTTAAAAATGAGGGAATCTGAAGGGGGACTCTAGCCTGAAAACTAGCTAAGTTTGCCATTGTGAGAGAGGATCAGCAGTGTCAGAGGTTGTTGTTCAGAAGAAAGGTGGCTAGTCTGTGCATTCGTATTTGGGTGAGTCTGTCCAGGAAGAGGAAAGTCGTTTAGTGAGAAGCTCCCTTTCAGAATCAGATTCTTTCCACATCTGAACACTTTGTAGTTACAGACTCTGCACAAGAAGGCAAAAAAAGAAGGAAAAAAAAAAAAAAAGGCAGCTAATACTAGAATACTTTATGAAAGTAGAGCGCAATAAGACACCATTAAAGGAATTGTATTTATAGAGTTATTGAATGGGAAAATAAAAAAAACAAATTGAAAGCTAGATACTAAAAAGTAGCTTAAACGTTCATTAATATTATTTAAATCTTTCCTATTAGCAGTATATTCAATATAAATGTTCTAATTCTGACCAGATTCCTTTTCTGATAAAAAGTGATTCTACTGATGTTTATTTTTTTGTCTTGCCCTACTACTAGACCCACTTATCATACAGTTTGCCGCCCAACTTCTCTATAGTTTGCTTTGCTTGGTTCAATAAATGTCTACTTTTGCCAGTTCCAAGTTGTGTTCAACAATCTTGGACACTAAAGGCCTGAAGTGTCCAGTGAAAGAGAACTATGGACCCAGGTAGCATCTGTCCAAATTTAGCCATACTAATGTTTCTTATTTCTGATCTGGGTGTATTAGACATGGAGCATACTATTTGAGCAAAGTTATTTAAGAAAAACGCACAGACCCTTTAAGGTGTTAACATGAAACAGTCCTGTAAAGCCCCTGCACCTTGCTGAATGAGAGGTTTTCATGGTCATTTCAGTCTGTGGCCTCTCTTCTTAAGCTGGCAGAATAAGGGTGATTGGTATTAGTATACTGGTGATTTTTGATATTTTAGACAGAAATGATCAAATATTCTCCCTAATTTTATAATTCACTCAATTCCTCTTCCCTCACCATCAGTCAGGAATTGCTGTAGTTCCAAGAAAGCAGAGCAGAATCAGGCTTCAAGCTATAGAAAAATTATAGGATTGGCCATGACAGCGCATGTCGTTACCTACTGACCTAGGTGTCGCTTGGGCTACGTCTGAGATTGCTGGTCTAGAAGTGAAAGTGAGAAACAGCATTAAAAAAAAAAAAAAATCAAAAAAAACCCAAAAGGTTTAGATCAGTGTGAGAAAAGGCTCAGATATTTTTCTATCTTGCTCTGTGGATTCTCCTGAGTATTGAAATAACTTAAGGTGAAGCCAGTGCAGCTTTTCTTTTGCTTTTGGAGAAAAGAGTCCTGTGAATTGACAGGGTGTCCTGCATGCAGCACGTGTTTTCTTCTCTGCTTGTTTTGGAGCTTGGACCAGAAGGGACCTCGAGCTTCCTGTCGCTGAAGATGATTGGCACAGAACTGAAGCCTCATAAACATGAGATATCAGGCAGCAACTTGCAGAGTGTGGATGCAGAGGCAAAAAGAAGTGTTATGCATCAAATGTGTTTGTTCAGATTGCAGTATATCCTGCTCAAATAGCCTGCAGAGACATTGAGATTAAAATAATTTGTTTCAAAAATGTTTTTTTGTGTGTTTGCTTGATGGCTGTGCATTGCCCAGGGCATGATTTTGCCTGCTGGGGGCTCAGCTCTTGAGAGCAGTGGCTGCAGCTTCCCAATGGCCGTGGCTTTGGAAGTCCCACTGCCAAGCAGTGAGAGTCTGTTTTTACTTGGTGGAGAGGCTGGTGGAGGACCTTTTCTGTATCAAACCTTAGGTTTCTTTATGCATGCTGCCATTTCTTAGTCTGTCAGCCTAAATTAAAAGCAGTCTGTGCCTTGTGTCTGTGGAGATTTTAATGTACATTAAATATGGAGACTATGGATAGCCATCAGGAACAAGGGATGCCTGGGGAAACATCAAAAGAGCAGGTGAAACAGGTAGCTTCTGTTTCTCTTCCTGTGCCTGGGTCTCCATTGGGAAACTTACTCTTCTGCTCCCTGCTACCGCCACTGGAGAATCTCAAATACCCACATATATATATATTTTTTTGTGTTCAGCATGTGCCAATGAAAGGCAGAAAATTGGTGATAGATGCTTGCTGAGGGAAGCAACTTGCCACTTATTTTGGGGCCTCTAAAAGCCACACCGTCTGCTTTGGGGCCATTCACAATGGACTTCAGATATCTGTCCCAGTGCTAAAAATCACGTCTGAGTTCCCTTTCCCTCCCCCATTCCCAGCCCATCCCCAATTTTTATTTCTTCTCCCATTTATTGTTGTGCTGAAAGTGTGTAGCATGGGTCAAGGGAGTTGAAATAGTGCAATGTAGGGATTGAAATGGACTGTTGGATGGTGGTAGAACATGCTAGTGGTTCTTGTATTCCAAACATCCTAACAGGGGAAATAAGTTGTATACTAGATTTTCTGGATTTTCACCTCAATCACTTGTAAATACCCTACATCATGATGTGAGGAGTATACTGCATACAGAAATTTATTATACAAACATCCACTGATATCCTACTTGTTTCCCAAGTTTATGGAGATGTAAAATAGCTATTTGCTGTTATCTGAAGTTGTTAGAGAGCAGTAGAACCGTCTGAGAACTGCTGTTGTCAACATTTTACAACTTTTTACTGTTTCATCTCTTGGCAAGTTTTGGGTTGTGCAAGCCCAGAATTTTTGAAAATCTGAAGTTGCCTGAACGGATCTGCTTTGTCTTTTTACCAGATGGGGCTTGGCATAACTACACTAATTTTATTCTAGCTAGTTTTCCATGTAGATCATGTCCAGTCTTCTATCCTCTGTGTCCTGCTTGTCATCATCACTGTGATATCTCTGAGCCAGTCTGCCTTGTCATGATGCTTGTGATGATTCTCTTGCTCTTGCAAAAAAAGTCATGTTGACATTGCACTCTTACTCAGCAATGCAGGGAAGTTTGGAGCTCTCTTATTTTGTTTCATTAGGGTGGGTGTTGGTTTGTGAGCCTTCTTTGTGGCTCAGATAATAAAACTAATAGAAAGGTTTTGAGGCAGGGGAGTGGTTGAGGTCTGTTCAAAGACATTTGTCTGTGTGATTGGCTGGAAGCATCCATATGGGCCAGCAGTGATTGCTGAACCGCAGTTTTAGCAGCTCCGGTTAATGGCTTCTGTCTTATTGCATTTTATTTATTTATTTATTTATTTATTTTTAATAGCAGTTTTCAAGAGCTAGTTGCTGCATATTTAGGTTCAAGGAGAAACCAGTTTTTATTCCTGCTGCTGGCAATCTAATAGCCCAAGATCTGCAAAGGATAAAGGGACAGAGAACCCCAGAGAATGTAAAGTTGTTCTGAAGATGAGTGGTAGAAACAACCTAAGCTAAGCACCCAGGATTCCTGATGTGCAACCCAGGGACATTATCCTTTAACTCATGGAGCCTTCTGTCCCTTCCAGCCTACAGCCTGCAAATTTGGGAGACATTCCATTAAACTGCCTGAGTCTGGGAATTGCTCTGTAAAATTGTGGCTGATGATTAAGGAGCAGAAATGTCAGTGTTACAAATGACACTGACCACTAACTCCAGTCCAGTGAAACAGTATCTAAGAAAATTTGCATCCCTGTGCTCAGTGATGACTAGGTAATTCATCACAGCTTTATTTTGTGTAGTGTCATTCACCCAGGCTGAAGCCCTGCATGCTTGCATGTTTCAGAAGGTTAAATGATATTACAAAAGTAATGCAGTGACAGCAGAGGGGAAAGGAAAGTAAGAGAAAAAGGTGTTTGAAGGGAATTGGAGAGTAGCAAGCCAAAAAGATACAGAAGCAAGCTCTTCAGCAGGAGCATCTGGAGAAGAAAAGTCTTTTATCTCAACAGTAATGAAATGAAGCACATGGTTGAGTTACCATTTAAGGTAAAATTGAGGTAAGTTGTGTTTGCTGAAGCCTTGATGAAAGAACTTAAAAACTCACATGAGTTATGAGTTAGGAACACATATATCTAGTTGCTATGCCAAGCTGGTTGACCCCCTTCTGCTCTAGTCATTCAAGTTATTCAGTTGTATGTTTGAATTTTAAGACAGAGCAGAGGGACTGAGCCTTTTCAGACCGCGTGCTGCCTTTGGTAGGACTGGGCTGTTAGCTGAAGTGTTTCTCTCTTGGGAAGGCCAATTCATGTCTGCATGGGCAGCTCTCTGTTTGCTAGATTTTTTTTTTTTATTTTTTTTTTTAGCATCTCCTCTGTTTTCCTAGAGAGGAGGAGTTCTAACCGAAAGATGGGATGTGTTTGTCATTGCAGATTCTGAGTCCCCTTCTCCACGTGGCACCTTGGAGTTTCTAGCTGGCACCATTACCTCCAACGAGTGGAGTTCTCCCACCTCCCCTGAGGGGAGCAACGACTCGGGGGGCAGCGAGGCCTTGGACAAACCAATTGACAATGACGCCGAGGGCGTGTGGAGTCCGGACATTGAGCAGAGCTTCCAGGAAGCGCTAGCCATCTACCCGCCATGCGGACGGCGGAAGATTATCTTGTCAGACGAAGGCAAGATGTATGGTAAGAAGAGAGGCAGGCCCCTCACAGCGCCTCAGGCACCTTGCCCTGTGCAAGCCTTGTACCAAACGATGTCCTGAACTACTTCCCTCCTCTTGGGCCATCCCGCATGGAAGCAGTCGGTGACTTTCAGTTTAGGAGAGTCAGTGAAGATTTTAATTAGCTTAAGATTTTAAACTTCCCTTTCCCCAGAGAAACAGATATTCCCCAAACAAAAACACTGTAAGCTAAAGGGTGTCTGTTTCAGGGGAGAATCACGAAGGCAGATCCCAGAGCTGGGCGTGCTGCTGAGCTAAGGTTTGGATAAGTACGCTATAACAGCCCAACGGAGGTGAATAAATACATCTTTTAAGGTATCTCCTACATCTCACGCTGCCTTCTCTAACCTTCTGGTTGTGTTAACTGGTAAAATTCGGTGTCTGTGATGCCGAAGCTCGCAGGCTGAGCTCCTGAACCACCGAATGGCCCAGCTGGTGTTGTAAAAGCACAGACAGTTCTTTAGGTACCTACACTTAAAGGAACAAGTCTCAGCAGAAACCAGACAACTCTGGCTGCTCTCTCTCGCTCTAGTTTGCCTTCTGACAGCACTACAATGAATGTCTGTCACCTGTGAGCTGTTCTCAGCTAGCATGCCACTTAGTCCTGAAGGCAGAGATACACTGGCCTGCAGCTGCCGCAGAGCCAATTTTAGGTGATAGAGGTGATTTTTGATCCACTCCACAGTTGTTTTAAATTTCTCTTTCGCTGTAGTCCACGAAGAGCAGGTCTGACCTGGATTGTTTGGTTTGGAAGGAGTCAACTGGTACTTGAGTGACTCTAAAGCAAAGCAGAGGTTGAGAGTTTACAACCTTTGGGTCAAAGTCCAATGTTAAAACTGTTTCTTGTTGCACTTGGAACATCTTGTGGAAAACAGCTCTCTCCTGGATATTCGAGAGTATTTTCTTGTTTTACAATTTATTGAATCGGTGTGTCTCTGAAGGCCCCACTATGGGAGCAACATGCCCTGAAGCTTTATACGCAGCATTTTGCACATCATTTGCAGGCTTCTGACCAACCCTTCAGATCGTTGTTCCTTCATCTAGGGATAGATTGCGATAGATTGCTGTGGTGGCTTGGGTGGAGTCTTGTTTACAAGACCTTATCTACACTGTTTGGTTTAAGTAGATGCATACTCATAATTACATGGAAATAGAGAACATCTTCAGCACAGAGTTTAGTTTGGTTCTTTCCCTAGATTTTCCCATCCTCACAAGTGCAACTACTGATCTAGATTTTTGTTATAGTTTTGGTTTGGGCTAGCTGCCTTGGCTATGGCTGTAAACTCAAAACCAAATTACACTTCTGTCTAGGCTGATAACTTGTTTGCAGGCAGATGAGAAGCTAAATCAGTGGAATATTTATAATCTTCTGGCATCTTCCCATAGTTCCTGTTGAGTCAGTGTTCTTCTGTAATCCAAGCTGAATTAATTGTTGACTGGTTTCAGCCAGTTGGTGACATTGTTTCAGCCTTTCTTTTCCTCCAGAAGCCCCTTTCCTGCTCCCTTCTACCCCATCTAGGGCTTTTCTGATCTTGCACTGAGTTTTCCCAAAGAGCAAACTTAGGGGAAGACTTGTCTTTTTGGTTGCATTAGCAACTGAATGTTTAGGCTGTGGTGGCTCCAGCTCATGAGTCCCCAGGGCCAGAGTTATGTTCTCCCACAGCAGAGACTCCAAGTGAGCTCAGCATACCAGAGACCTTAAAGCCATGGGATGTGTTCCCTTTCCAAGGAATCTGAGTGTGGGTGGCAGCAGTAATGACTCAATATGGGTCAAGGGTACCACACAGCAAGTGGCAGTAGAAGTTCTACCCACCTCAACTTGCATCTTATGAGCAGGCTCAAATATAACTATAGCAACAGTTGGACCGACACGGTGGGAGAAATGGCATTTTGCACCATGGGGAATAAGGAAGGGAGAAGGCAGCAATATCTTGAACGATTACAGAGCTACACTTCCATATGGAGTGTGATCACCCTAAGACTAGGCAGCATTCTGGTGTAGATACCGATTCCTGCTCTGTGTTGGTACAAGTGTTTTTATGGCCGTGCCATGGAACAGGCCAGGAAACAGATCTGGCCTAAAACTAGCATGGCCAAAAATTGAGAGAAAGGGAACTTTAATTTGGATCTGTGATCTGTTTCACTGCCTTGCTGCACAACTGCTTGGGCTTGCGCTTCAGAGAGGGATGATGGAGACATGAGTGAGCAGCCAGGGTGGAGATGAGGGTAGGACTGCTGCTTCTAGAAGCAATGCTGGCTTAAAATGTTGGACAACTAAAATCTTCCTTGAAAATGAACCCTGTGGTTTGTCAGGGTTTAGGTAGCAGTGTGCTCCTCACCACTCTAAGTCTGTGCTAGTTTTTGTGACAGCTGATTCTTAAAATTACTAATGAAATAGATGTATTTTAAGCTTGCCTTCATCTCCTAATCTTTTTGTGTAGCCCTTGTCTCTGAAATACTTCACCTTTAGGGCTAATGTGTCAGAGCAGGGACTGAAATGGACTGGAAAAGAAGTAAGAGAATTGTCTTTGCTTTTGCCCCCACAAAGTAGAATGAACTGCAGAAACAGAAGAGACTTAACTGGGCTCTGACCCTGCATGCACTGACTTTTGGTGGAAAATCTCCCCTTAACTTAACCTGTAAGATACAGAAGGTAAATAATCTATGGTGCAGGACAATAAATTCATAGATTTTCTACAAAGCCCTCCCGCCCCCAGCTCCAAACTGGGGCAGTGTCCCTGCTTGCCTCCACTGCACCTGTTGCCAGCGAGGAGAGGCAGCTCGGTGTGCTCCTGACAGAGCTCCACGCGCTGATTTATGCCCTCCACCGCTTACGAGCGAGTCTTTAGCATCCATGCCAAGGAAGAGGGGCCCAGCCTGCGAATCTATAGAAAGATCTGACCAGGCAGGCACGTAAATATAGCCCGTGATTTCATCCTCGCTGCTTAAGAGCCAATTCATGGTGCAGGACAAGCTCGGCGTCGATTAGGCCTTGAAGGGAAGATTGTTTGGCTGCACCCTGAGTGATTTGCCATCAACTCACTGAACCATGGGGTAAAAGTGTCACCAGGAATGGTATAAGCACCTTTCCCTTTGACAAAAGCACAACCTTAACATTTTTGCCCACTCGGTGATAGCTTGTGTAGTACATATGTTCTTTTGGGCATGATATCTCAGGCCATAAGACCTCTCATCTGTGGAATTTATACAGCTTTTACTTGTTGGAGGACAACCTGTAATCCATTTAAAGTTAGATGTAGTTCCATAGCTTTTACTTGTTGAACAACCTGAATTTGAGAACCAAATATGAATAATAATTTAATATGAAGAACTTGCACTGTTTTGCTTAAATAGGTTTAAAACCTTTTATTAAAATCATTTCCATCTATACATAGGACTTCATGCTGCCAGTTTTCCTCAGGATAGTCTTGCTGCTCACAGCTCTTTAGATTACACTGCTGGTTACTGTGTGGGGCTTGCTGAGTGCACATGGTTTCTACTACACCTGTAGTGCACTACACTTTGTTTATTTGATTGTTTTTTTTTTTTTTTTTTTTTTTTTTCATTCTGGACATGCCCTATTACCACAGGCAGCAATCTGACCAAATAGGCTTAGACCATATCACTGCGCAGAGTACAGGCCTCTCTCTCTTCTCCTGCAGTCTCTGCCTACCACATGCTTGAGGCCTAAAAAAAGGATCTTATTTGACAGGGAAGCCTTTTCTCCTGATCATTCTGTTGATGTTAAAAGTGATTCCAAGGCATATTAAATTACTGATTTTTTTTTCTTTCTTTTTTTCCTTAGTGATAAGCACTAAGATGCTTTGGGAGTATTTCTTCATAGTGTTGCCTGCTTGAATACCCTGGGAGCATGGTATTTTGAACCTGGCTTTTACTTTTTCCAACTATATTTTTTCCATGTGAGAAATATCAGTAGTATTTGTACCAAAAAGGTAATGACAGAGCTTGGTGTTAGTCAGGCATCTGATCTGGAGAAAGCTGAGGGAAATGCCTTGCTATGTCTATGTGATTTTCGTGGAGATGCTAAATAGAGATTCCTAGCAGCAGTGAGATCAGAAAAATAAAAAAGAGAAAATAGCATAGTGAGATTTAGTCTAACAGAGCACATCTGGGGCCTTGATTTACATCAAGGAAGTAAAGGTTGGGAGAGCTCATAGAGGGACTACCCTAGCTGTGAAGCGTTCCCTTCAATTGCACAAACATCTAGCTGTTCCTGAACCCAGGTTTACAGCACTATTTTGTACGAAAAGCTGGAACTGGTGGCTGTTTTTGTTAGAAAGCTATTCTGTAGCATGTGTAGCTTAGCAGCTGGCTTCCAGACAAGACAGCTGTTTCTGTGGGACAGGCAGCTGGAGGTAGTCACCTCCACGGCTCATACCCTCGCTTTGGGAATCAGCTCTCATGAGACTGACAGAAAACATTTTCCTCCATAACTTAGAAGTTGGATGCCAGGAGAAGCCTACTTAACCATGCTACTGGCTAAGACCTGAAGCTTTTGCAGTTAAAACCTGAACCTTTGCAGTGAACTGCAGAGACTTGAGGCTGCAACACAAAATAAGCTGCTATAAAAGGTCAGTCTGATGCTGAAAACTACCATGTCATATGTAGCTCATCCCACCCCACTCTTCTGAAATGACGAGGCAAATGTGAAGAATATTGTCTACGTCTCAAAGGAATAGAGTACTAGTTAGTGTTTTCCACAACCTCTGATATCCAGCTAAGTGCAAAACTGAAAAGCAGACAAATGTGAATGAGCAAAATATAGGCTGCCTGCTTCCATTCACAAAAAATTTTTTTTTTGGCCTTAAGGGGAGGAGCATGGCCACTCATGGACAAA
Source organism: Nothocercus julius (assembly GCA_013398735.1). Lineage (NCBI taxonomy): Eukaryota > Metazoa > Chordata > Aves > Tinamiformes > Tinamidae > Nothocercus > Nothocercus julius. The sequence continues at coordinate 1,699,190 of VZSV01000129.1, read as the reverse complement.
TGGAAACCTCCAAGGTGCGGATATTCTTCTGTAGCTGGGTTAGCGTCTCACCTTACGCTATCTCACTGCGAGCAGTGGGGACACGCCGAGGACGGCCTTGCTCGGCATTGAACGGCCTGGCCCAGGCAATTGCAGAATTTGTTTTTTTGGCTGCAGTTTTTCTTGGGGGGATACATTAGCGCTACTGTCCCTTCTGTTACTGCGATGTAATGAACCACAGAACAGCCCTCTGTCCTACAGGTTTGGTAACAGAATTGGATCTACCATTTTAAGGGAGTTTAGTACTGTAAGACAGTTGAAACTTAAGTCTATGGACAATCAGGCCATAGGCTGGGAGGCTTTTCTTCTCCCCCCTCCTCTTCTGGTCTAGGTGTGACTTTTGTGTTAAGAGCAGCAACAGATAACAAGATTTTATAACAACAATAACAAGATTTTATAACAACAATAACAGATAACAACATCTTAATAACAAGATTTTATTTCACTAAGCTTTCAGTTTTGCCCTGATATGGTTCTGGTTCTTTGTTTTCAGCTATTATAAAGCCGTATTTCTGGAGATTTTTGAAACAGATTAAGCTTTTGCTGGAGTTTATGAAGTTTTTCCTTCCATTCTTCTTTATAAACAGAGTTCAGAGCTCTTCATGTTAAACTGAATTTCAATTTAACTGTTATCTTCTGTGTGTTCCATGCAAACATATAAAGAAATGTTTTCGCACAAGTTCCAAGCATTTCCTGAGAACTGAGGAATTTACCTCTTTTAAAATCCCTGCCAGTCAGAAACCTGCTGGTATTTGCAGGGGAGGAGGAAAAAAAAATTAATAAAAAAAGATTAATAGTACTATCTGTGGCTTCATTCTTTTATCACACTTAGTAATGAAATGAATGGAAATGAATTAATGGTTTTATTGTGCTGTAGATGTTCTCTAAATTATGATAACTATTTTTTTCTTTATTTTGGCACAAATCTTCTCCAGTCCCTTTATGATTTTTAGTGGTTCTGTATTCCTTTTTCTTTTTTTCCCCCCTCCTATCAGTCCTAAAGCCCACATAGGGTTAAGTTTTCCCTTGTATATGTCTGCAGTCACAGCGTGTTCCTCATGTTCAAGGCAGTGCCTTCATCACCAAAACTGCACAACCCTTTATGTTCTTCCTTGGGCTTTATTTCTAAATTTCAAATATTCAGTGATTCTGGAAGACTGACTTGACTGGGAGGGTGTATTTCACAGTGGGGCACTGGTACTTACTCTTTTTTTATGTTGTAAATTACACCAGCAGTACGGCTGAGTGCCTGTTTGCTAAGCCAGCCTTATGGTTTGCAGCTGTATCTACTCTTCTACCTTACATTCTGAGAAGATATGTTTCAAGTTCATTATTCAATATTTTCACTTCTTGTAGTTCTTTTTTGTTGTTGTTATGTGCACTACACACTTCCAGTTGTTTTCTGTTTAGTAAAAAGACCTTAGTGTTATTTTTCATTTTTAAAGACACCGAGTTCCTTCGCGCTTGGACCCAAGTATTTCCAACTGCCACTGTGCTCTTATGTATACAACACATTCATTTACAGCTTCAGATTGAATTCAGTTCCCGGTAACATTAAATATGGAATATGAAAATACATGTCCGCTGGCTTGGGTTTCTTTTCCCTGAAACGAAACACGTATGAGTCTCTCTTCTTGCCAGGTTTTTACAAACACGTTACCAGAAAGATCTCAAAAACACAGAGTAAGTTCTAAGAAGAGCAGCAAGCATTCCAGACTTAACATTGATCTGGGAGCTGAAGGGACTGATTTAGGAGGAAAGATTAAAGTAGCTAAATATACATAGCTTGGCTAATGGATGACTGAAAGCGGGAGAGGACAGATACTAACAGTCTAAAAATATTTGAAGGGTGTTAACATTTAGGAGGGACAGGGATTATTTTATGTGGAACATGTGAGCATGACTAGGATTAATGTGAGAGAAAGAAGAAATCTAGGATGGATATCAGAAGAAGCTTCATGGCAGCGCGATGTCCTGTGCTGAAGTATCTCTGTCCCATAAGGACTAGAAGGGAAACATTGTTATTTGGGACTTTCAAAACTGTATCAGAGAAAACTATAAAGAATATATCTGTGAAACCAGTTACAAAGCATTGCCTGATGGGGTTGAACTTTGTATCAATGAGAGATGAGCTTTACATTAAACATACTATGATCTTACATAAGAAAGTGGACAGTAGGCATGAGCAGGTGACCAAATACTATTTTCACTGCAAATAGCTGCATATTTTTTGAAATTGTTAATATTATGTTTTATACTGTCTATATTTCTGTGCTGTGAAGAAACTTATTAGACCAGTGGACTCACAAGCCCTTTAATTTCTTAGAATTTGTCTTAATTCTGTTCTTTAATCAAACATTGGTTAGAGGAGGGTATTAATGTTCCTCAAGCCAGGGGATCTGCACACACAGAAGCAGCTGATGAGTGCGAATATGCGGATTGTACAGAGACCTGGCCATAGGAAAAAAAGGAATTTTCTTAACTTCAGCAGTGCAAGCTGGTTAAGTCTATCCCATGAATCAATTTTCTTTTAAATCCATGCTGCAGGGTGACTGGGCATGTGTGCAATACAGCTTAGCAAAACTTTATTGCGTATTGAAACATTTGTGCATGGTATTTTGAGCAAAAGTGATGCAAGACAACAAAACTTTCCTGGGTTCTGTTGCTTTCAGAGTTTTAGCCCAAAAGGAAAGAAAAGCCACTCGATGAGAGAAAGACAATAGTACAGGTAGCAGAAGAGGCAGGATTTTCATTCATATAGGATTCAGAGAAGAAGAGTGCAGGCGAACTAGAGCTGCTTGGTGGTTTTCAGCAGTTGCTCCTGAGCTCCTCCGTAACAAACCCTGTATTGTCTCTGTGTAACGAAGGTCTGGGCAACAAAACTACGGAGGCTGCGTGCAGTTTGCACCCGCACAGATGGTCTCGCGAGTCTGTTGGTCACTGGCAGAGCTGCCTGAAACCACTGGGGCCGGGGCCCACCTGCTGCTGAAGGGTGGGGAACCAGCAGCTGCTCCTCGTTAACGGTCACCTTGAACTTTCGACCCATCTTCTGGGTGCTCCCGCAGTGCCTCGGCACGCACATGAGTGCAGGCGCCGTCCTGCTCCCTCTGCAGCTTCTTGAACAGGCCATTGCACTGTTTTCGTTGCAACTCTTCCATCTGAAATGACCTTGGAGTTGTTCGTTTTCACTAGAGCGCAATGTGGACAGGAATTGCAAACTCCTGTTTGGGTGCTCGTGCGTGAGCCTGTGGAGTAAGCACAGGGAGCGTGACCAGTGCTTTATGTGACAACCCACTAGGAATGAGCTGTTTGCAGGGAACCGTGTCGGGAGGATTTAACAGGACGTTACCTTGAGCCTTGGCTGGAGATTGCAAGCATTCCTCCTGCAGTATGAAGACTGAATCGCAGACTGGTTGAGGTTGGAAGGGACTTCTGGAGATCATCTAGTCCAGCCCCCCTGCTCGAGCAGGGTCGTGCCCCGTTCAGCAGCAGGCCCACATTTCCCCTAGTCTTCCTTTGGTTACTAGCGTATTTAAAGAAGATCTTATTGTCCTTAACATCCCTCGATGGATAAAACTGCAGATGGGCCTTGACCTTCCTTGCTCCATTGCTGAGTACCTGGGCAACGTCTCTATATTCCCCCAAGCTTGTCTGCCCTTGCAGTGCCTTCTGCATGCTGCCATCTTCTCTCGGAGTTTTGCCAGGAGCTTCTTGTTCATCCGTGCAGCTCTCCTGCCCCCTTTACTTGTCTTCTTGTCAACTGGGATGGACTGTGCTTGAGACTGGAGGACATGATCTTTGAATACCAACTAGCTGTTGTTGTCATCTTCAGCTGCAGAATCATAGTCAACAGGCCCGAGAGGGGCCTCCCAACATCGTCTAGTCCTTTCCTTTCCTGTCCCCAGAGGCACAGCTCTACTTAAGCCATTTGTGTCTCCCCTGATCTTTTATGCTATACACAACTGGGCAAGAATAATTTGATATTGTAGATACAACAATTTTCAGCTAGAAGGAAGTTGAAGCACTTAGATATTTACAAGTTTCCTTTGAAAATGCGTGCATTTTTTGGTAGCACTGGCAGGGTAGATAGTTCTGTCAGCCTCTTGTTCCTGCCCTCATACCTCTTCCTGAATTATGGTTGCCCAGCTCTCTGTCATCGGGCAGTGCTGTAAACTCAGTGCGGGGAACAGGTGCTGAAGGAATGTGGAACTGAACTCTGCCAGTGTTGAGAACAGACAGAGAGGGGGAAAATAATCACAAGCTACTGCAAGGAAATTTGGAGCTTGGCAGGTTTCAGTTACCCGGGAACTGATCAAGACAGTAGCTATAAAGCCTTTTCTTTTCTTTTCTTTTCTTTTCTTTTCTTTTCTTTTCTTTTCTTTTCTTTTCTTTTCTTTTCTTTTCTTTTCTTTTCTTTTCTTTTCTTTTNTTTCTTTTCTTTTCTTTTCTTTTCTTTTCTTTTCTTTTCTTTTCTTTTCTTTTCTTTTCTTTTCTTTTCTTTTCTTTTCTTTTCTTTTCTTTATTAGTGACCTTCTATAACCAGCAATGATCCATACTTCATGTTCATCTATTAAAAGATATGGCTTCCTTAACAATTATTGTTGCTCATATTGGGATGGTGCACGGCTCCATGCTGAAGGGCTGTTGTGTTGAGGCCAAGGGTGTGTTTCCTTAGGAAGTGCTGAGGTGATTTAAGAGGTTACTGCAGGAGAAAAGGGGCAGTTCCCACTCCCATTCCTTTGTTTCTCTGCGCTGCTCCCAGTTTGTGCTCCCAGCTCTTATGTTGGCTCTGCTTTTCAGCAGAATCCTTGCTGAGCCACTTCAACTTGCTAAATTACTCTGTCAAATGAAGTGGGCAGGTGTCTGCCAGGATAGAGCCCATCTGACCTGTGTAAGGGTCTGGTGTTGGGGAGGTGTTAGGGGAAAAGGCAAAGCCTCTGTGAGCAGTAGCCACCTATTAGATTAGCTCAGCTTCCCGTGAAGCTATTAAGTAATCGTGATGATGTCTATGGTGTGAGTTATGGCAAAATCTGGAGAGGGGTGAAGTCGGAGCCTTTCCTCATACAAAATCAGTGTTTCATTTCTTCATATAATTAAGAACAGGCTCCGTATGCTTTTGCTCTCCTTGAGGCTGCTGTGTATTTTCCAGTCAGCTGGGGCTGGACTGGATCCTTATCGTAGAAGGCAAGCAAAGCAGTTCCAGCTCATCACAGAACTAAGCTCGACTAGGCACTGACAACTGCAGTTTTCTACTGGTCGTGCAGCAAACGTCTGAATGATTTCACAGACCCCTTCCCATCCTGATTTCTATGGTAGTTGGATGGTTTCTGTAATTGGTCATCCTGCCACCTAGCTAAATGCACTGAACAGATTAGTACTGGGGCAAAATGTGCAAGAAACAGTGCACTGTTGGTGCCAACAGAGGTAGCTGATGGCAGGGCAAAAGGAGGGGAGGTGCTGAAGCTTTTTGCTTTCCTTCAAAGTCATAATCCAGATGCATTATAAAGAGTTGCTCTCTAATAGCACCTCAGCTACTGAAAGCTGTAGAAACAAGCAGAAAAACTTTCACTGACCTAAGGAAGTGTTTGACTAGTGTCTAGGACCTTAATGTAGGACTTGGACACACAGGAGCTATAGATTGTTGCTGGAGTTGCAGTGCTACCCTGAATGATCGTGTTCTTCTGAGCCTGGGCCTTACTGAGTAAAAATATGTTTGTGTGTGTATAATTTTGTTTATAGGTGACCTGTGAGACTGAAAGCTGGCAGTCTGACATGGCTTTCCATGCAAATTCTCATTGGCGGTTTCAGGTGGTATCTGATACACTCGCTGACATATGAAAGATTCACACAGCTGCCTTGGTGTAATTGTGGGGTTCCTCAGCCAAACCGAATCTAGCCACTGCCTGTGAGATTCTCGCTTCTGGAAGCACCAGAACAGGTCCCTGGTCTGTTTTTGCTGCAGTCCTTAGTGTGAACATGAAAGAGTACATTATTGGAAGGATCTTGCAAAGCTATGGTGTGAGGTACTTACTAAAAGCTCATCTTTCTAATGAACAACCCCATGTGCTTTGGGGGAGTAAACAGGAGGCACTACAATTCTGCCTGCCCTTAGGCAAGTGATGTAAGGGCAGGAAGACCTTGCCCTTTCTCCCACCAGTCGTGCCTGAGGGCAAGGTGGAACAGAGTTCAAGGCTACAGCTTCTCTGGTGGCAAAGCTGGTTTAAGAATAAGAAGTTCTGCCCTGGTTCTTACTTTGTTCTTGCTGTTGTGCCAATACTGTGGATAACGTGGCAAAAATGGGAACTGGATCAGCATGCCAATTAAACAGATTGAAACGGATTGAAAAGAAGCATAGTTTGTTTTGTTTTGTTTTTAAGAGGGAGAAGAGACTTTTAAAATATTTTAGTAATTTGTTTTACAAAGCAGATGCATGTGTCCTTTCCCCTTTCACCACCCCTCTTTCATAAGTTTAACTGGTACAGCTGCAGGTCAGAGATGTTGGAGTATTGCACTGGGCAGGAATGCCCAGCTGAGGAAAGAGGAACATCTTCAAGTAGCTTTGCTGATAAAGAATATGTTGGTGTGGCTACACCTGTAGTGAATGACATTTCATCTCCATTCATTGGAACCAGCAAAAGGCTTTTGAAAACCTACAGACTCTTATTATTGTTATCTAGGGGGGGGATTATATATCCTCCTCCTCTAGTAAGCCCTGGTGAGGCTACGTCTGGAGTATTGTATCCAGTTAGAGTTTCCCAGAGAAAGAGAGATATGGAGCTACTGGCAGGAATATAGTCAAGGACTGCTAAGATTATTGATGACTGCAGCACCTCTCCTACGAGGAAAGGCTGAGAGAGCTGGGCCTATTAGGCCTGGTCAAGAGAAGACTGGGGTGGGGGGGGTCTTGTCAATGTGTGTAAGTGTCTGAAGGAAGAGTGTGAAGAAAATAGGTCCAGACTATTTTCACTGGTGCCCAGCTATAGGACAAGAGGCAACAGGCACAAACTGAAACACAGGGAATTCCATCTGAGCATGAAAAAAAGCTTTTTTGTTGTGAGGGTAACTGTGCACTGGAACAGGTTGCCTTGCGAGGCTGTGGAGTCTCCATGCACTTTGCATGATGAATCTTAAACTGGACACCAGGAGAAATCAGTTTCTGAATGGGGATAGCAGTTCTTGTATTTCTAGGTGTGGATTTAAGCTACATGGTGGAACTGAGAGAAATAAATCTGACCCTTCCCAGCAGAAGGCCATTTTTATAAGACAGAGTTCTGGTATTTATGCCAGCCAGGAACTGGAACTGCTGAGTTTTATTATCTCAGCCAAAATGATCACCAAAACACTGTTTCCCCATATATAGCACAGGAGAAATCAAGTACTAGCTGAACTTGCTCTATTGAGTCTTCCTTGCAAATTCTTCTTTTTGGGACTGCATGAGTGCAGGGAATCTTTTCGTGGAAGGTTAAAAGTTAAATCTGAGCAAACTTGAACATGGAGTAAATGATCAGAGTGATGAAACTTCTTACAGATGAATATGAAATTCGCTGGCATGTGTAACTAGACTGTGGGGACTCAAACCTGACTATTCAGCACTGTGGTTCTGCTGTGGCTGGGGAGAGATGTCTGGATAGGAGTGGCCAATGGCCCGTGTTTGCATGTGGTTTTCTATGGTCTGTTTCATGCAAAGAGATCCCAGGATGATGGTCCTAGTGATGTATTTAAGTTCTTATATTGACTTCTGAATACCTTTCTCCGAGTTTAGAATTGGCCACTAAGGAGAAAGACTGTTAGAAGCCTGAAAGGAACTTGATCAGAGTGAACTTTGTTTTTATTAATATTGTTTAGAGAGTTGTCTTTCATGCCTGACACGCAGTCAACGTGAGGCTTTTGAGAAGGTCTCTTGTTGCCAGGGCCACTGGCCACATGGATTTGCCACTGGTCTAGTCCAGATAAATGGGAAAAATAAGCCACCCTGCTGCATTTTTGCTTTGTGTGCTTAGTTTGTGTGTACCAACACACACTGAAGACTGCTGGCGAAGAGCAAGCAGCAGAGTTCAGAGGTTAATGGTGGAGGAGGGAGGGTGCGGAGAAGTGGAAAGGTTGAGAGTTGGGGATGAACAGGCAAATGGTTATTGTAGAATTTTTATTGACTTCTATGATAGTCTCAGCTGTGATAGTGGAATTAATAGTAAAAGTAGGAGCTGGAACGTAAAGGTAGAGAAGGATTGAGCCTGTGGAAGAATCTGAGTGCTGAACATCAGCTCTGTATGATATATGTGGTAAACTGAGACAAATTTCAGAAAGAGGAAAAACTATAGGAGAGAGAGAAGCCAAATTTTAACGCTCCATAGACAAGTTCCCTAAAAGAAATTTTAAGGGTGCAAACAAGCATGCTAAGTAATCAAGAAAGATGTGACATTAGTGATAGACGAAAGCCAACAAAGATAGCGAGGACAAAGGGAGCCCAAGCCAGAGAAGGAACAGGTGTTGAAGGCATATCTGCTTGCCTGGAAAAAGCTGGGATGGGAAATAGGGAAGCTAACAGAAGCTCCTTACCAAGGTTTTGGTAAGAGGAGATGGTTTCTGATGGAAGGAAAATCTAATAAAGATGGCATTACAGGAAGGAAGGAAGGAAGATATCACTAAAGGACAAGTGTTTAGGTATCTTGCCGAGCGGACAGGTTTAGTCAGCAGAAGGACAAAAAAAAAAAGAAGTTTTTTGGCAAATTCCCTGTTTGTAGAAAAGGTGATACTCAGGAAGGCATTTAGTGTAGTTGGGAGGAGGAAGCAGTGAAATGAGAGTGATGAAAAGTCAAGTTGTGTGGCTAAGCAGGGACCACGTCAGACCTGATCATAGTTTAGCTCATATTGTCTGTGCACTCGTGAGCAAAACACACACTTTCATCGTAAGTCATTCTGGGGGAATCTAAGACTTGCTCTGCAGTTAATTTTGCTTTGTGTGCATAGAGAAGCATTAACATTTGGTGGACAGCTGGACATCCATAACTTCCCTTTTGTCTCTAGATTTATCTGTCATGCTGTGTCTGTTGTGTGCAGTTCATTACGTTAATTGTAGCAGACAGTTAACTACAGGCATAGCAAGTTTGGGAGATAGTGATGTCCTGGAAGCTATCATGAGGTGATACAAACAAGTGGAAATAATGGCTAAGATGGCTCCATTGACCTTGCTTCAGTTAATCTTTCACTATATACAGCTGGATTTTTGCTCCTATAGTTCTCTTATCTTTGCTGTACTTAGCAGTTAGGTTCATACATTTCCTCTGGGAAGAGAGCAATAATCTCTGTTAAGAAGCAGATACTTTCACGTGGTTTCCCACTGGAAAGATTTGGCACAAATCACAAGTTCTTAACTCTTATCCATCTAGAAGAGAGGCTTTTGGTTCTTCCACCCATCTCCCTCAACAAATGTGCTAGGATAAAGTAATTCCCATGCTTAAAAAGAAGCTCTATCTGCCTCTTGTGTAAGCAGTATTATATACCATTACTAGCAGAGAGCCAACATGAAGCTGTGAAGTAGGATTTGGAAATGTCTTTTATGGCCCTGGGAATTTCTCTTGTTCCCCCCTGCTCTCATAGAGGGAGATACTTCTCTCCTGTTACACTGGAGTAAGCTCAGGTGTCGAATTCAGAAGCTAAAAATCCTCTGCCCTTCTATGAGCAACAACTTTCTGATAACTGCTGAGTGCAAATTTTTGCAATTCAATGTGAGAAGGTGTGGGAGCTGAAATGATGCCCTTGGAAATTTATGTCTGTTGGGAGTAAGAGTAAAGAACGAGAAGATCTCTCTCTTTCCTCCTTGTTTTTTCGGAACATGCCTCCAAGGGGGAGGCTTCAGGGGGGATAAAGGGCTTTTGGGTGTTGGGCCGCCATCGGTATGTTGGCTAAAGCTTCATGAAACCTAATGCGTGGTTTCGACAGAAGAATCACAACTGTTGGAAGGTTCCAGTGACCATGGCAGGCCTCGACAGGAGTTATTCTAAGAACACAACATATGATCAGGTTACTGAGGGACACTTTGCATAGCCCTAAAAAATGAACCATCTGACAGCGTACGACAGCTCTGTGTGCCCCAGCGGCGGGAGGAGCGCCAGCTCTCGCTCACCCTGCAGCCAGGGTGCTGAAACCAAGCAAGCGCTTGCCGTGCTCTGTGAACCTGCAGACTAACGGCAGTCTAGTGCCTGCCATCTAACTTCTGATAAGGAGAAGAACAAAGACGTTTAGGGCTTGCTTATTTTGCAGTTTTGATTTTTGTGATTTATTACCTTCCTGCCGGGGAGATGCCTGGACGTGGCAAGCTGCGTAGCTGTCTTCAGTGATGGGGTGATAACGGCTCTGTGGAGCGACCTGCTTTCGCCACCAGTGTCTTTATTCCCCCACTCCTCAGTTTTCTCCAGTGAAGAACGTGGCATGAGAGAGCCTTGTAATATTGGCTGATACAATGGGCAAAGCAGTCTGGATTTGAGGAACTTCACTCTATTCAATTTGTGGCCAATTAACATACTCTTATTTCCTCATTTAAAAACAAGAAGACAAACAATTAAACTTTGGGGGAAAGACCTTTTCTCCCCCATCTCCAGCTTTGGCTTCAGTCCACCACCGCTCCCCCTGCCCCCTGACGAGTCTCGGCTCCCTTGTTTTCTCCTGGTGTTACTCAGTCCCTCCCGGTCCCTTTGGCTGCGGCTCGGGGCAGCACAGGAGGGTGGGATCAGCCCATAAAAGGGTTTCTTTCTGCTGCTCCTTGCTGCTTATTTTCTCTCTTCTGCCCCTTCTTGCCTCTTTCTGCTCCTATGCTCCAGTGTGATTTCTGTGTTTCTCTTGGTGCACCTATATACATGCCTTCTTCATAGATAAAGGGGAATGAGGTATGAGGGGTATTTTGTCCTCCCCATTTCCCCTTCTAAGGTGTGTCGAACTGCAGCCTTCTGAACCCTGGCTAACGCCAGCAGCTGTGGCAGCCATGCCTTTTCCCCATCGCTTCTGTTGTTTCCTGCCTTGTGAATCTGATTCACGTCCAACAGACGGAGGCCTTGGAAAGCCGTAAGAGCTATTCTGGGCGCTGGAAGAAAGTGGTACAAATGAACATCACTAGCAATTAGTCTCAGCTTGTAAAACTGGTTACATTAGCTGTCAAAACAGCCAGGTGGAGGGTAGCATAACAACATCTGGTCCGATCTAACTGTCCTGCACATGTGATGGTGCTATGCTGGAGCCATGGGAACTGGAGAGATCAGAGTGCTACATGCTGGGCGTTGTGTTTCTGGCACAGAAATTGTTCTTAATTTGTGTATAGAGGAGCTGGATTTGTCCTCTTTTCTAAGCTACGGATGTGATTCTACTACTAGGGGAACAGGAGGGCTTCTCCGGTAATTATATCTTTAGGAACAGACTAAGTTCTGTGAGTCTGTAAAATGTTTTCCCTCCTTAACTGTACTTTGGTTACATTTCATGAACATGGCACAAATGCCATCATAAATGTTTACATTCTTCTGTTTCTGAAACAGATGGAATTAGGGATTTTGCTAGATTTCTATAATGGCTTGTGTGATCAGTCTCCAGCACTGAGTCCTTCCTTGTATTCAGTTTATTCAGAGAGTGAGTTAAATAAGGATTTAACATAAAAGCAAGTGAGAACTCTTTTGTAAAATGTTAAACTCTCTGAGTAAAAATCTCCCCTCTTTTCAGTGCTTGCTGTCTTGATTTCTGCGATGTTCTCAGGTACAAGTTCTCCATTTACTATTTAAGTATTTCACTTTTTTTTTTAACATTTTCTTTTAAATGAAAAAAATATCATACCTCTGTTATAAATAAATTTTACAAGAGCTGTGACTATTCCTGCTTGATTCCTTAAGCACTTGCAGACATGCAAGATTTCTCATAACCTTGCACTTCCCACTCCAGCTTCCTGGAGTGGAGTTTCTCTTTTTTTTTTCTCCATCTTTTCTTTTTTTTTCTTTTTTTTTTCTTTTTTTTTTCTCCACTGTTGCTTTTCTGTTTCTGCTCTTTATTCCTCTGTCATGCTCTTGCTATTCAAGAAAAGGAAAGAGGAGCTGAATATCTGGTCAGACTTGGCACAGGGAGCCAGTTAGTGGAACCTGCATGGTCTGTCTCATGCCTTGGTATACCCTCTCCAATAGCTTAATAGTGTTAGCTGTGAATCAGACTGTAGGCTTTTTTCTCCTGTTTACTGTTGACATTGTCAGTCTTCTCTTGTCTACTTTCTATTTTCTGATTTTAATTCCTGGACCTCAGTCTTCTGCTCTTGTTCCAAGCAGTGTCAAGTTCTGTACCAATGACCTCCTCGCTTTATATTTCATTGCTGATTTTATTGATAGTTCTGATACTGCAATTTCCCTCATTTGTCACCATGACCATCTTTTGTTTGCCTCTCTTCACTGGCCTTTCCCTCTTTCTTGCACTGAACATATTGCTGCTTGTCTTCATTTCCCTGGCCCTGAGGGCCTAATCTCACTTAGGCATTTCTAACAATCAAGATGTAAAACTTTCAGCCTTTAGTACCACTTGTTCTCTGTTCAAACAAGTTTTGTTTTCTCTTCTGTTTCATCTGTTCCAACCTGTGCCCCACTATCCTGTTCATGGGAGCTCCCCTTTAACTTCCATAAAGCTAAGCTTCCTTTTCTATATCTCTTTTGAAAATGCTCTTTTTTTCTAGAATAACTGCAAGAGCCTGAAAACACTTCATTCACTGTGTTATGTAGCACTGATAAATGCCATCTGTATCCATGTACTTCTGTTGTTTTTTATTGTTTATTTTCCTGTAGCTAGATTCTGAGTGCTTTGGGGGCAAGGAGCTTGCTTTTTTGTTCTGTGTACCGGTGGTCTTGATCCATGCTTACAGCTTCTACACAACATGGCAGCATGAGTATTAAACAAAGCCTTTAATTCCCCCTTTTACTGATAATTTTAAGCTATACAGATGCAAGTTGGGAAATAAAACTTGCAGATCAAATTCTGCTTCTAAAACTCTGGCCTCTACCTTGTGAACTGAATGAGTACCTTCCTAAATAGAAGATGATGTGGGAGCATGTCATCTCTCTGCTGACCTCTATGATAGGAAGTTCCATTATGCATCTTTTGCCTGGGCTCTGAGCTCTCTGAACTGATGTTGACATTATTTCTCTGTTCCAGGCCGAAATGAGCTGATTGCCCGCTATATTAAGCTGAGAACAGGGAAAACGCGCACAAGGAAACAGGTAAGTGGCAAGTTTACTCTGTAAACGTTAGTTTCTTTGTGCCGCTTCACACAGAGAACAAATCCCTTTGCTACTCATTTGCTTTTAGTTTGTGACTTTCTTCAAGAGATTTTTGTGCTGAGCTGGCTAGAAAGAGTGGTGGGCAGTCACACATTTTATGATTGTACTGTGACACTCACCCCTCCCACTTACATGATGATACACAGTATTTTCTGCTTTTAAGCAGTGTGCAGGTTTATTTGTCTGGTCTGCCAATGAGCATTTCTCATTATGACCATCATTGTGGGCTTCTATACCAAGGTTCATTCTTCATCCCAGATGATGAAGAAATCAACAGCAATGTTGATTTTCAAGTAACTTTGTACAAGGAATTTTTATGGGATTTGGGAATGACAGGCAAGGCAATGCTGGAAAATTCCTGAGCAGTCCGGACCTGCTTTGAGTAGGGGGTTGACTGTATGGCCTCCAACTTAAATTATTCCTGGTCCTTCCAACTTAAATTATTCTATGATTCTATGATGCATTTCAACCCAGACTAGCTATAGAGAAGTTTTGAGAGTTGCTATATAATGGCTAGGGATGCAGAATATGGATTATTCTTCTCCTAAGAGAAGGCTAAGTTGAAGAGCAAAGAGGTCAGAACTCTCAACCCCCAGATTTATGGGTGGGCTTTTCAGTTTGAGGGAGATCTCTAGTTTGATAAAGCCATTTGAAATGAAAGAGACCTTAAATGGTCCATTTCTGCTTCTCCCCCGTCTCACTTCATGACAGTTAACTTACGTTCAGAGAAGCATCTCACTGGAATCTAAAACTACCTAAAATAGAAAAAGAAAACCTTAAATGAATTCCATTGCTCAAGGTGTCCAAGGCATGTTGTTTACTTCTGCAAGAACTACCAACTACTTCTCTGGAATGAAGACGGATTTTGTCTTTCAATACAGGTATCTAGTCACATCCAGGTCCTGGCAAGGCGAAAAGCTCGAGAGATCCAAGCCAAACTCAAGGTATGTTGTATCCTTTAAACATATCTTTCAAGCCCTCCAAGTCAGCTATTCCCTCATCCTTTCCTTCCTTGAATAACCTCAATAAAGGGTGTGATCAGCACAAACTGTGGTGAGTTGGTTAGGAAAAGCTATTTTTCAGGAAGTGTTGTGCAAACATTCGTATTGTTGAGGCTCTGTGACATCTGAAACAATTCTATTTAAAGAAAAAAGAAATGCTAGCTTTAATTTTGATGTATCTTATTTTTGCCTGTGTTTTATGCTGTTGTCATCCAGGCCTGAGGGACTTCTGGGGGTATTCCGGGGAATGAGGGAAGAGTGTTTGCTTGAGAAGGAGTCGGGGTTATGGTTACAAATGCTGGCCCGTTGTAGTAGCCTAGGGAAAGGGTAGTCTTACAGTTACTGCAGCACTAGTTCCATGTCTAACACTGGTAGTGCTGCGGGCTTGTCTGCAAGAAATAGTGTCCTGAGTTGACATAACCACTGGGAGGAGGTAGCAAATCCATCTGGCATCATCTCAGGGAAAATGGTGCTGGCTGAGTTGACTTTGCACTTTGATTAATTCAGGCTTGGATTTGAAGAGGCCAGGGTTGATCAGAAGAAAAATGGCTGAGTTCTGCCCACTTGCTTAAGTAAATCCCTTTGTTTTTCTTTCCATGGGAAGACCTTGGAGAACAAGCTGAAGAACCCCATAGCTCTTGACATTTATTTTCACTCAGTTTCAAATCAGTAAAATGGTTTATCTGCTCAGAATGAATTGATGTAAATGTCAAGAAGATCAAGCTTACGGGTGCAATTGCACAAGAGAGTTCTCCCTGCTAGAATGTGAGCTGCCCCAAAGGGGCCTGGTGAGCAAGATGGGAGGCCCAGTCCTTGTTATGAGTCATCGAGATAGCTAGGAAAGGAAGGTGCACACTGACCTTCCCTGTTTGGTATGCCAGGATCAGGAGGAAAACATGTTTCCTGCCCTGTGTGATGCACATTCCCCCTGATGGATGATCATGCTCTGAATGATAACTATAGTCTTGACAGACCCGCTCGGCCCTAACTGTTCAGTGACCGTTGCTAGGGGTGCTGCTTCTTGGCTCTCTGGGCCATTTCTTAATTCGGCCTCTGGAGGAGTGGCCTTTCTGTAAGCAAACAGTTGGGACTGCCTCCTGACCAGTGCTGAATCGCATGCATCTCTGCTATGAGCTGTGATTACCTCTAACAATCATGACTTCATCCCCCCATCCCTTTGCCGGCTCCATTTTAGAAAACAGTGCTGTGCCTCTAATTAGCCTGCTGTGTTTCCAGCGGCTCCAGTAAGGGAAAGCAGCTACAAATTACAACTGGCTAAATCAGTGCTTCTAGGGAGGGCTGCCTAAGCCCGGAGCCTGTGGTGGCCTTAAGCAGTCAATTCAGGTAGAGGCCTGCTAGAGACACAAGCCGGAGTGAGCGTGAAACAACAACCGCCCAGGGCGCTGAAAGTTTCAGTGCTGCTTGTATCTGTGACCTTGATTCTGTTCCTCGCGTCTTACAGCTCTGTGATTTGGCATGATTGGAAAGGCAGCCCGCTGAGCCCGTTTCCACTTAGCGCACAGGAGCAACCTTTTTTTGTTCTCAGGGAATGAAGGTGTCTCAGGGAGCTCCATGGAGCCCTTGGTCATTCTCATTTTACGCTACCTGTGGGCATGCTGTGAGTTCTGCCCAGCTACCTGCGGCGAACCAGTCCTCAGTACCAGACTGTTCCTTTCTGCCTGCAGAGGCAAGTCTGTAGCACTGATGCAACTCATTTACTTGTTGCTTTCCTTAGTAATTCTCATAGAGCAAGGAAATGAAATCACAAAAGCTGCTGCCCTTCTTCCAAGTTCTTGTGGACAGCTATGTGTTCTAGCATTGTTCATTTCTCACATCAAGTACATGTTTTTTTGTTTATACCATAGAGAAAACTGAACAGGGAATGATAGTTAAAATCTTCTCGCTGCTTAACTGCTCATGTTTTTACTTTTAGAATTCTACAAGTGATTTTATTGCTTCTTCCCTTAAGCTCCAGTAGAAAAAATATTTTTCTCTACTTTCTAAGGAAGTAGTCCTTATATTTGTCATGGAAAAAAAGGGGAGAAAAAAGGAAGATTGCTTACCCTTTAAAAATGTTGCAGGTAAACTCTAAAGCCCCACAGCACAATTTAAACTAGATTCTGAAAATCTTTCCCGAAGCTTTGGAAAGCTTAGGAATCTTCTCTGCAATTAAAATGTTTCCCTTCCATACATTGGAATGGTACTAACACGAGTCACAGATGTTTAAAAAAAAAAAAAAAAAAAAAAAGTAGATATCCAACTTGTGGTCATTTTTACAGATATTGTGACCATATTTTGCAGATCATAAAAGCAGAGTCTCTGAAGGAGATAAATTAGTTTTTTTGCATAGGAAGAAAGGCAGGAAGTTCTTCTACCTTTTCTTGGTATATAAAATGAAGAATGCTTTTAGTTTTAAACATACATTAGACCTAGTCGTTGCACTGCATCATTGTTTCTAAAAAAAGTGCAGTTCCGCAGCCATGTTAAAATGCAAAATGGAATACAAAATAGTCATCATGTGTGTGCCCTGGGAGAGCACCTGTTTCCCCAGGGTTGGGACTAAACTGACCAACTCTACCTGAAACTAGTGCAATCCGAAACTGAGCCTGTATTTTTCCAGTCATGATGACAAACTCCTTCAGTTTAAATAGTGAGGTGTTTTTTAGTGTTTCTGTAATGATCAAGCGTCTTTCCCATTGAATGTTCTTATCAGTGATTAAAACACAGGAATGGTCCCAGCATTTCAAAAAGGAAGATGAGTCATGTCTGAAACCTTAGGAATGCTTAGCTTTGCAGAATTCTTACGACTGTTATAAATCTGCTCTCCTAGTTTTCAGAGATGTTTGTTTCCTACAAAGAAGTGGATGGGAAACCCTAGTTACACAGCATTAGGCCAGAAAATGTATTTATTATTATAATCATTTTTTTTTTCTCTTTTGGCCACAGGATCAGGCAGCTAAAGATAAAGCCATGCAAAGTATGGCTACAATGTCATCTGCCCAGATTATCTCCGCAACGGCCATCCATAGTAAAATGGGCTTGCCTGGTCTCCCACGACCAGCCTATCCTGCTGTTTCTGGGGTGAGTGAATCAGAGACTGGGAGGTGCTGGGCAGAGCAGTCTTGAGTATTTGAAAGGGTGTTGGGACCTGCGTAGGAACATCCTGGGTAACATCGAAAAGAATGAGACCAAAAGACAGTGTCTTTGTAGAGCAAACCTATCATGTGGCTGCAGTAGTTTGCTTCTGATTCTCTGCTCACACTGATGTAAAGCAATAGAATTTCACTGTATGCTTTTTTTAAAATGACACAAGTGACAGAAGAATGAGATCCTTTGGGTTTTCAACTGCCTGAAATATTTTTAGGTCTCTGTATCCCTCTCTTAGTCCACAATCTTCTTGCATAAAATGGTTTGAGCTATCCTGACTCTTTCCCAAGTTCATCACTGAAACAGTATGGTCCTGAATATGTAGATACCTGACTCATGACCACTGCCTAAAACCTTTAAGAGAGAAGGCCTGTCAGCATGGCCTAACCTTGAAGCTGGGCCTGGTGAGCTTTGCTGAACATTAATTTCTGCCAAACTACTCCTGTGAGGTTCTCCTGGAGAAAATGTTCCCTCCAAGAGGGGAGGAATCTTAAAGGCTCTGGAGACTTGGCCTAAGGGTGCATGCATAGTCTTTAACATTAAAACTGCTGCTGAGTCAGTCACTTGCATGTCACTACTAGAAGTGTATAGAAAGAAAGCAGGGACCAGTCAGCACCCCCACAGGGATGAAAGCAGGAAGACAGAAAGGGAAGATAGAGCTAATCAGCCCTTTTCAAAGTCTGGGAGCTTGCAGTTTTTGTCAAACAGAAGTAAGCCTTGCTTTCATCTCTGGCCTCGGGGTGATGACTTTTTTCTGTGTGTTGTTTGTTCTCTTGCAGTTTTGGCAAGGAGCTTTGCCAGGCCAAGCCGGATCTTCCCAAGAGTGAGTATTCCTTCCCCCGAGCATTTGAAACAGGTGTTGTGCTACTGTATGCTTCCTGACAAATACTGCTAGCTAATTCAAGATTTAGGAATTGCTAGATTTAGGAATTGCTAAGACAATGTAATCTTTGTTCTCAGGCAAATAGATTCCCTGACCATGGATCTGAGATTTGAGGCCTCTAGTTGAGACTCGTACGAGAGCCTTGAAGAGATAAAGCCACATGCCTTCCTACAGTTCCTTCAGCATGGATAAGACCCCTTTAAGATGTCCCATGCAGCCTAGTGTGGGATTATGTTAGGGAGGTGCAGCATCCGGCAGCCTGGTGGAGGGGAGGCTGCCACAGCTCTGTGCCCCAGGTGCAACCAGTAGCAAGGCTGAGCGTGCGTCCCCAGTGGGCACACGCTCAAACCTACACGTACAGTACACGCACACACCCCCATACTGTCAGCCACAAAGACGAACACAGAGAGAAACACTCCCCAGACGCGCAAACAGAAACAGTGCTCGTGGCCTCATCTTGTTCTGTCTGATCAAGATGAAAGCCCACAAGGGAAATAGATACATATATGCGAGGTGGATCCCTCTAGCAGCTGGGCTTCTTAAACCCTCAGTCTATCCCGTAACTGACCCCCAGATCCCTGGTCTCCCCAGCTGCTGACACCCGGGCATGCAAGTGCCCAAGGCCCACAGCCCCGCTCCAGTAGTTGATTCTGTCTCCCTCGCTAACAGACACCCAAACACTCGCCCCCTACACAGCCACAAACTCACCCTATGGATTCCCCAGGTGCTGGCCCTTCGTTGCAGAGCCCATCCAGTGGATGGTCCTGGATGCCCCCTCTCCCCAGTTGCTGGCACTTGGGCTTGCAATCCCCCAGCCCTGCCGCCCCACTCCAGCTGCTGGACTCACACACACGTACACACATGTTCATTGTGGATTCTTCCAGCAGTTGGGCTTAGACACGGAGTCCATCCGGCAGCCGGCTCAGGGTGCTTGTTCCTCCTCGTTGCTTCCCACGCAGACACACACACACACCTCAGCCAAATCCCAGGCCCCACAGTCTCTCCACCAGTTAACCTGGTGGTCTCTTCGCTAGCCAGCTGCACCAGGCGCTGGCTCCCAGCCCCTTGACCTGCCTGTTGCCCATCTTGCTATTTGCTAGCGAGCACAGGCTGACACGCGTACTTTCCTCCACTGCAGTTGCCAGGCCCTGTGGCCTCTGCTCTCCACTCCGTTTAATGAGACTGTAGGACAGACGGCATTGGTCAGGCCCTGGACATGGCCAGACAAGCTCACTGAGCAAGCAACCTGTTCTCATGCACCTAACACCTTTTCTAGCATCATGCTTTGATTTTCCCGCATTTGTAGCTCCCCAAACGGCCTTAATCCCTGCCTTTTACCACCTTTAGCTCCTCCTGTAAGCCTCCCATAATGTCTGACGCACTCCTGGAACGCATGGCCCTATGCAGTAACCCAATGTGTGTGTCTCAAGTGATCAGGAGAGCTGCTTCTGTAGACAGATCTGGTGGGTTTCAAGCCTGGACCCTGAGTCTGGTGGCTGTCCTAGGACAGCCGCGGAGGGGCTGGGGCAGGACCCATGTCTCTGCGGGGATTATTTGTGTTCTCTCCATGGTCCTTAATGTTTGTGGTGATGAGCCTTTCCTGGGCTGATGGCTTTCCTGTGATGGGTCTGGGAGGAGCTGAGTGAGGGTGATACTCAGGTTCCCACCTGCTCTTTTTCCTCCGTGCTCCTTTAGGGATGGGGAGATGAGCTGTTTATCACTTAACCTAGCAGGAAGTGGTGCTGGGAGCACCTGAGGCCAGCTTAAGGACAAGCTGCTGAGAGGGAGCCTTGCTCTGCACCCCTAGCCACGTCTTCCTGTTCCCTTCTGCTATTGCTAACGTTTGTGGGGTAGGGCAGGGAACAGATCCTGTTTAAAGATCCTGAGTGGGTAATTGGTTGGTAAATGGACTGAGGCATTTCAGAGAGAAATGAAAGGTAAATTTTATACCTTTAGCCTGAAAGCGAATTGGGAAGGGTCACCGTGAAAGGTTGTTTTACAAGCTCAAAATAGGTGCTGCCCCTGAGGTCAGATGTTATCTTTAGGTGCTTTTTCTTTTTTTTTTTTTTTTTTCCCCCCTACAGTGGCATTAGAATGGGGCTGAACAGTCTTGAGAAACTAGGTTCAATTGTGGGTGTTGTTGAATAGCTCTGAAAATCTGGACCTGAAAGTCTGCGTGGAGTCCAGCCTAGAAAGATACCCGCTTGCCTGCATTTAAATCCATTCAAAGGTGAAAGGAAAAAGGAAATAAATGGGGCCTAGTGCCTATGTTGACAGGCTGAATAAGGATTTCCAAATAAAAAATTGGAGATGTTGTTATATATCTGCAGGGAAGGATTACTCAGTCCAACCCAGGCTGGTTTTGTTTATGAGTTCTTGTCCTGACCCTCTCTCACCCACACGGATGTTCTTTCCCAAAGCCGTTTATGCTGATATGTCCATCAGGAGAAATACTGAATT
The DNA here is from genome assembly GCA_013398735.1 of Nothocercus julius. Taxonomy (NCBI): domain Eukaryota; kingdom Metazoa; phylum Chordata; class Aves; order Tinamiformes; family Tinamidae; genus Nothocercus; species Nothocercus julius. Next base: position 1,678,368 of record VZSV01000129.1, on the reverse strand, counting down.
TAATTTGCACAATTGACTAAGATTATTTTATTTTTCTTTTGTTTCTGTTACTATTAACCATCTCTCTTTTATGTTTCTATAGTGTGAAACCTTTTTCTCAACAACCCTATGCTGTTCAACTTCCATTACCAGGTAGGTAAGGAAATACAGTACCTTGCATTGAAATTATATTCTACTTTCAAAAAATAATAAATGGTTTTAAATAAAGTTTAAGAATAGCTAATTAAAAAAAATGGCTCTATAGAAATCTTTGAGTGAGCTCAAAACTGTATATGATTTACCTCTGACTTCCATCGTTGTACTGAGAGCTGAAAAAATATTTTGTATTTTGGCCTTATTTTGAATAGTAGTTTTTTCTCTTTTTTCTTAGTTGGTCATTTTGGGTTTCTTTTCTCCCTGGCTCAGAAGAAAATATGAGTTCACATATCTCTACTGCCCTTCCACCCACCATGCTGCATCTGCTGGAACACACTGCTTTTCATCATAACACTATTGCCTTTTTAGTGCCTGGTTAAGTGGGGCTTTTCCTTCTGAATTCCCCTATTTGAGAGGCTAATGGTGATGTTAACTGTGATGAGTCATTCTGTGTGATACCTAAGGACTCAATCAGAGTCATCTTAAAGTTGGTGGAAGTGTTTTATCTGGTTTCAGAATCAGCTAGATTGGCTTTTCGGTCATACCAATCCAATCCTAGATGAGGATAACTGACAAGCTGTTTAGAGCACAGGTGGAGAGCGAGGAGCCTGTGAATGTTATTTTTGCATGAAGACTGAAGTCATGAAATCTAATTAGTCTGCTCTGACAACAGGTGCTTTACTGGAAAGCTGTTACCAACTTGTCTCTTTCTAAATTTTGTTACATAAATCCTCTGTGCTTAGGGTTTGAGCCTCCTACTGGTCTCTCACCATCCCCATCAGCACCAGCTTGGCAAGGACGAAGGGTTGCTAGCTCCAAACTTTGGATGTTAGAATTCTCTGCATTCTTGGAACAACAACAAGACCAAGACACAGTAAGATACACACCTGTCTCCCACACCTCATGTATTTTTGGTCTCCAGGTAGCTTCCATTCATCACGGATGTGTTATGCACTACTACTGTAGTGTATTGTATGTGTGGAAATACGTGCTTCTTCATCTACTGAGAACAGAAAGACATTCTGAGGAAAACACAGAACACAGTTTAAACAGATATTCCACTTAGAGGACAGAATTGCTTAGAGGACAGAAAAGCAATATAGCAAGCTCTGTCCTCTGTTTCTCAACTCCCACTCCAGTTAATTGTTTGTGTGCTGCAGTTCAAGGAACTGAGGTCATAAAGCAGTTGTACAGCCTCTGCAGGGCTATTCTTTGCCTTTGAGGACAGACCCAGAATCAGAGGATGGTAAGATCACATGAAGCCACATGTGATCTCTCTGATGTGTTGGGAAGAACTAAAATTGTTTGGGGGCAGCTGGGATGAATTTGCATCATTGTGTTTCCTTGGGGCCACCTATAAAATGGGAGTAATCCAAGCTGCCTGCCTCTTGAAAGCCTTGTGATGCTGCATCTTGAGACATACATTGGTGCTGGGCCAATTATGCTTCCTGTCTCCAAGACAGGAAAACTGCTCTTCAGAAATGGATTTGGTGCCGGTATTTGGCTGGTGTGCTGCTGTGGGATTTCAAGCAGCACTTCACAGGACAGCAAGTTTTGATGCTTGCTGTGACAGGTAACATTCTGCATCACAGGGTATTTCTGTGTCAAACAGCAGCATGAGGCAATGGCTTAGGAGTAAATATAGGAAAAAAAAAACAAAAACAGTGTTTCATACAAAGCAAGAAATATAGGTGTGTTGACAGGAAAGAAAGAACTGTTTGAGCTGGCATTAGCTGAGATATTTGTGCTAATACTTCCGCTCACTTGTAAGTGATATCAAATCTTCAGTGATATCAAGTCGTCAGGTCTTACCCCTCAGTTCTAGATAAAGATGACAGGGCATCAGGGCTGGCTTGGTGTGGTGGTACACAGCTCTCGGTGCAGTCGGTCCTACCGTTCTGCGCAGCAGCCCCTTTCATGTGCTGTTCACACTCCCTGCAGGAACTGGTGAGCGAGCTGCACGCTTCCTGCGCTTGACGTCCTTTTTAAGTGGTCTGACCCTGTCCAGAGTTCTTTGCATTTCCTTGGTGAGGTAGATTCAACTAGTTTGCTAAAAAATCTCAACTTTTCTTCTCTGAAGACATGTGAGTGTCCAGTATGTACTGAACAATTTTCTAATTCCCTATTTTTTTTTTCTTTGCAGTATAACAAACATCTATTTGTGCACATTGGGCAGTCAAGCCCCAGCTACAATGACCCCTACCTCGAGGCAGTGGATATCCGACAGATCTATGACAAGTTCCCTGAGAAGAAAGGGGGTCTGAAGGAGCTCTTTGAAAAGGGGCCAGCTAATGCCTTCTTCCTTGTCAAATTCTGGGTAAGGGAACTTTTATGCAGGGGTGCCCATGTTGCAGGGTACCCATTTACTGTCAAAGTCTTGCTGTGAAAGTGGTGGCCTTGGTAGCTGTTAAAGACTAACAAAGATCCAACAAGTTTTTGCCATGGAGGAGATTGTTCTTACAGCCACAACTGTCACCCGATATCTTTACTTGATTGCAAAAGGCCCTTGTTCTGGTCTGGAGCAAGACAGATATTTCATGTCTTCTGTGTAGTTCTTCTTGACTAGTGCTTACGGATTTTAATTATCAGTGATGATTTGGGCCCTTTGAAATTTTTATTTATGTGTAAGAGAAGAATTCAGAGGAAATTTTTCTCCTTTGCATTCTCTTTTGCATATGTCTTCTCTTTCCTCAGTGTTAAGTAACTTAGACAGCATTTTGGCATCTCTTCTCCTATCTAATTAGGCACTTGTGACCTAGTAGATATTTGCAAAACATGTGCCATTATGCTTCAGGGTACAAGAAAAATACTTCTGGTTTTAGATATTATCATAGGTATTACACGATTGAAAATAAGAGCAGCTTGGGGCAATGGCAAGCTAGAGGGCTGAAGGGATAAGGGGATATGGAGACTTTCAGTTTACATTTACCACTTACAATTCAACTCCACGTCAGGAGTGAGATGATGAGAAATGAGCTTTATCTCAATTTATGTTGTGTATCACAGAAGTACTTGCACTAATCTTCCTGTGAGATTTCAGCTAGGATCTCCAGGGCAATATAAAAGAGACACTCTTGTGTGGGTCTCTCCAGAAAAATCAGATTTCTTTTTGATAAAAATTCCAAACTTTTTTACTGGAAAACTTCAAATTCAGCATGCTTAAAATGTTGTGGTAGTGCAGCCCCACGGCTAAACTAAGTATATGAGCCAAGTATCTAATGCATCATCCTGCTTTTGTCACCGGGGTTCCTGGGTCTGTTGCCTTGTAGCATGTAGGGGTAGTGCAACTGCTGCCCAAAGGAGGGACTAAATCCTATGAAGCAGCAAAAACTGCAAGTTGTGTGTGACATTACGTTGGCATTACCAAATATAGATTTATGGGGCTCTGACCAAATTTATACTTCAGCCAAATATTGGCTAAAAGCCAAAAATGATCTTGTTTTCAAAAGCTTGTTTTTTCACTTACACAGATAAGGCCATGAGGTCCCAAATCCATTTTTTTCATCTGAAAAACTAATTTTGGATGAATTATTTTACATCTCTGTGTTTTTATGCTTCTGTGATAGGATATGCTAGGGTGTTCTTTCATTTTGTCTCCCAATTACTCTGTGCCACTCTACAAATTTAGAGTTTTAGATTCAAAGGTATGTTGGATAAAGCAATGACTATCATTTGTAGCATCCTTTCATCCTAAAAAGTACTATGCAAAAGCAAATTAGTAATGCTTTTAAACTCAGACAGTAGAATTGAAGGCTTTTCTTTTGAAAGTTGACCTTTGCATTTTTGTTGTTTTTGTTTTTTTAACATGGAGATTAGGTTTGTTGTTGTTGTTGCTTAGAGGTTCTGATTTGAAGAGGTGGTTGCAAGTGGCAAAGATTTAACCTTAAGACACTGGTTGTGCTGGTTTTGTATTTATACACTTCAGGTTTGAAGAGTTTGAGGCAAGGACATTTCCTAACTGCATTCCACCTATGTAGAAAGACCATGTTTTAGGATTCTTGATATCATTAATAACACTTAAGATCTATGTGACAGAGATGTTCAGTTTTGTTCAGTGATGCTTTAACTTTCAGCTGTTGTATAAAAAAGCTGGTTACTTTAGAACATGAGCACTGTTTCCAATTCCTCCCTGATGATTTGGCTTTGGGAGTCTGTGGTACAATGAGCTACTCCTGAGCTTGGATTGGCAGGTTGTGTATGACATCTCTGTGACATTTCTCTGTGCTCCAAGTGCATTCTAGCACATGACAATGAATGTGAGACATTAACCCCCCAACACATGGGCAGTGGCAGCTCTGCTCTTTTGCAGTGTAATGTTATCTCTGCCACCTGTTATTTGGCTCTCCCCATGAACTCCTCTTGCATGCATCGTTATTAATAGTCAGGAGAAGAGGGGTTCTCAGGGCTTTGCACATTAGTGGAATGGTGCACTTGAATCTAAAAACTTTTAGAAGTTGTTGTGAGAGACTGGCTGGGAGATGGAAGGAAAACGACAAACCAGGAACTTAGGACAGGCAATACTTTGTCCAAAGCAGCCATCTGCAGAGGAGCAGTATCAGGGGAATTGCCCGGGAGACCTTTTCTACCAGTGATGAATGAATAAATGTAATAGTTTATCCTTGTCAATGACAGGCAAGCTAAGGAACCAGTCTAATCACTCAGTGCTCGCTTTTCATTAGTGAATTATTCTTTCTCAGAAGGGGCTGGAGGGGTGGGCTGGAGACATCTGTCCTGTTCTTGCCTTCTCTCCCCTGCCTAGCAAACGCAGTCAGAGCAACAGCAGCAGCAGCAGTGCAGACTCCTCTGGGCACTCTGCCCTGCCCACTGTACGCCTTCAGTCCTGCCCTGCCAGGAACTGCCTGCAGCGAAAGGGAAGGTAATTTAGTCTCCGTGTCCACTCTGTCCTTGGCTTTCTACTGAGGCAGCACACAAGAGAGCATTTAGCAACAGAGATTTTTTTATGATGTTTGACCATTTTTACTGAGAATGGATCGGAAAGCAGCTCATTATTATTTCCACCTACATTCAACAGCACCACCTCCTTGCAGCTGTTCCCTTATGCAAAGAAACTCTAAAGCAATGGCCCTTTTCCACCAAAGGTGCTCCCCAGGGTGCTCTGTGTAGAGATGGTTGGCAGCAGAAAGCTTATTGAACTGCTGAGGCATCTGTCCTCTGGATTCAAACTGACACAGTCCTGAGGGTCCAGCTGAGTCGCAGATATCCTGAGTGTCGCAAGGTCTTTTGCTATCTTTGGCTAGCTCAGAGGCTGCTCCCTTTCTCCTTTCTTGGTGGCTGAAGCTGCATGAGTTTTGGACCATTCTTCAAGCCAAGAGTTGCTCAGCATGTTTTCCACTGACCATGTGGAATTTGTGTTGACCTGCATACTTGACCCAAGTGCAAGACATCTTCATGGCATGGTTTCTCATAGCATTAACTGCTACTTGGATCCTGTCACTGTTTTTCAAAGCCCTGATGACGGAAGCCTGATTCTCAGAGGTCATATTTTCTTCTTTGAAGATAAAAAATGTAATACTAGCTTGTTCATGATTACCATGTCCTTACCTGAACAAATCGCTTTTTTTTTCCCATCTTGTCTGACAGCTATTAAAAAATTCTGTTTGTCTGGAAGGGAAGAACTCTCAGATGTTTTCCCCCAAAGCAAGCATATTGGGTCTCTTCATGCATTATGCACATCCCTGAGATGCAGCAGTGACTGCAGTTTCAGCATTCCTGTAACTCAGCAGACAAGCTGTGGGACAAGTATGTGATCTGTGCTGGGCTTGCACAATAAATTAAATGCATCCCTGTGCATCCCAGGCACATCAGATTACTATTATGAGCTAACTGAAGTGTGTACACCTTTTTGCATCTTGAATTTCTTGGACAGAAATGCAAGAGCCCTGACTTGGTCAAATAAAGTAGTATGGTTCAGTTGGTGGCTCATGAGTCACATGTAGCCTGTAGTCTTCCCCTTTCTTTTGCTCTCTTGTCTTTGCTCTTGAGGAGATGGAAAACAGCTGGTGGAGTGCTGGACACCCCTGAACCAGATGAATGCTGCTTCTGCCTCCACTGCAGTCCCACTGTGCTGCTAGCTTTTCCAAATCCTGGCTGCTATTCCTTTGGCTGCCTGGTCTGGGATAAGGTACATGTTGTAGAGTTAATTTCTTATTTGGTGAACAAAAAGAGAATTAGCTGGTGAGGCACTGAGAAATCTAGGCACTAGTCTGCCAAGTCTGAATCACATGTAGAGTTATGTTTTCAGCAAGTCTATGAATTCCAACGCTGTAAAGTAAGGATTGACCTTCCTACTTGCTATTGCTGGGAAGATAAATTCACTTCAAATCATAGTCACTAATATTATTAGTATTAACATTAGCATTATCAATATTATTCCTTTCATCTCAGAGGAACGGAATGTATTGGACAGAGTAGACCTTTCTCTGCTCAGTGTTGTGCCTGGTACAGACTGGGCAGGGAGATATGTTGGCAGGACTGGGTATGGTTTGGAATAAACTTTTCTGTAGAGAAAGAAACTTTCAAAATGCAGAGAAAGGAGGCGGCCTTTCCTCAAAGCAGCAATGGTCCTGCTGGCCTAGGTGTTGTGAGGAACTCATAGGAAATCTGGGCATGATGACTGTAGCATTTGTAGATGCTACCTTCAAAGCAGTAGCTCTTTTGTCTATTAAAGACCCAAGATACACAGTAAGATTTTGTCCTGGTGTAATACTGGGAAGTTCAACCATTTCTATTTGGGACTTAACTGAGTCTCCAGGTCACATTTACAGGTTGTTTTTGTCTATGGCAGATAATAGTGTGTTCACTTCTTCCAGCCTTTGCCTTCCCAGAAGTAGTCATCTCCATAGCAGAAAAAGCTGAACAAGTTATCGTTCCACTCATGAGCTTCTGCAAATCATTCATTCATTCATTGTAATCATTCATTGTAATTATATGTCACTATCATTTTCATTTTACATGAATAAACCAGGCTGTAAACAATTCAAGTGCAGATATGTGTGCTAAATCATCCCCGTTACAGGAACAGTAACTTCCATTAGAAGGTGGAAGCCATCAGCTTGGGGCAGTATCTTATCTATCTGAGGTGCTGCAGCTCCATTTCCTGCCAGCACTAATCGGAACCCTTGGCTGTCTACTCTTATTATTTTCTGGAGTTACTGAAATGTCCTGCGCATGTGTTTATGTGCTGATATCTTCTGAGGGGAGAGAAGGAGATGTGTGCCCCACTTTTGCTGACTGACTCCCTAAGACATATCTGAAAATCCTAGCCCATACTGTTTTAAGTGCTTTGGAATAAGGGTGCAGCGTAAACATCAGGTGGTTCAAACATGAACCCCTTGCTTCACTGGGATAGGGCTCCCAGGGAAATTGTTTGGAGGTAATGTGAGTGATGATGACTGCTTAATTCAAACAATATTACCATAATTTTGCTTCCTGCCAAATAGTTTAATGGTGATTAATTAGGTGTTAATTAAGTGTGAAATTCCACAGACCGATCTTTCTGTGGGAGACCTGCCAACTTGTGGAGGCACCTGCAGTGGCTTCTTATGCATCTTCTGTCAAGCTTCTCATGAAGATCTTTCTGCTTTACCTCATATTGACTGCGCTTGTTTTTGAATTTACCATATTTAAGAGTTCATGGGAATGTGACCCTAGTTTTATTGGTGAGAACCTAAAAACCCGCGTGCGGTCCTGCAGTGAGAGCCTCCTGGATGTCTGCATAGCTGTGGTCAGACCAAGCTATCGCTTGCCCTCAGTAGCCGTTCCCCTTTGCTCTTTTGACTCAGCGGGGCAGTTTATTTGGAAAGTGGGATTTGCTCCATCCTTATCACTTAAACTCCAAGAAAATGACTAAACAATATTGTAAAGTACTCCCAGTCTAGTTCCCCTTTGGAGAAGGGGAAGAATTAATCTTTATTCACACAGCTGAAGTGTGGGTCACGTAAACAATCCAATGAGCTGTATTGTTACAGGAGAGGCATACGATAGCCTGATAAAACCTAAACCAGAATAGAGCAGCTTTGCTACTCTGTAATGTATACATATTTGTGGTGGGAGCAAAGAAGTTGGATGAGCTAATAGTGGGGAACATTTGATAGGAAGGACTTCAACAGCAGCCATAAAGAATTACTAGGCTGCCTGAATTATGAAGGAGTCTGTAGGACTTATAGGAACAAGTTTGTGCCTTGTTCCTGTTGGCACTTGTGCTACTGAGTTATAGCTAACTTGCTATAACTCGCCACATAAGCTCCAGACGTAAGTGCACACGAGCCATGGGAGAATGACACTGCATTAGTCTTCCCGGTGGTCATGCCAGTGTGAAGATTTCCAGTCTTCTTCCAACCACTTGTTTCCAAATCTTGTGGAGATGTTATCACTGCTGCAGTGGTTCTAATCCAAATGATATAAGATGATTTTAAAATCATAAAGATAAAAGTTAAACCCAAGCTGTTTTATTGATGTGGTTTGATCTGTGGGCCCAAAATCTGTTTTCAAGGCAGGGAGGAGGCAGAAAATTGTCAGGCCAAGAAGGGATAATATGGCAAGAGAAGATAAGAACATAATATAAGCTGGATAAATTGTTTAGTGAAACTATCTCCTATGGAGAAGTAAATGTGAGGAAAAGAAGTAATTATCAACTTTATACTACTATCCCCTGATAAATCATAGGGTACTCTTCAGCGTGTAGTATAGGAGCTGACAAATATAAGAAGAAATAAAAGAGATGGGTTCAAAGCTGCTGTAAACTGGTGTGATCCTGTTATTTGAGTAGAACCAAGCTGATTTACAATAGTTAAATATTTGTCACTCCTTCAGAGGAAAAGATTCTGCTTCAGAGGTGAAATCACAGGAAAGATGACAATTGGATTTCTTCCACCCCTAATCCATGGTGAAGATAATGTAGGTGAAAACTGCTGGAAACAAGAATATGTCATTTTGAAGAGGTATTTGTGATCATGTAGTTAAATACTGTGCTGTTACGTTCTCATAACAGCGTAGTATGTCCTCTGTATTAGCGTCAGAGTGAAACCTGTGCGTTCATCCCTAACGCTGCCAGCCAGCGTTGATCCCATTCAGCCATTCCTTTATCTCGCCTGGACTGAACCTGGCTACAATCAACCAAATCCCGTAACTGTTAATTTAAGAGGTATTACTGGAGATACACTGCTCCTTGTAATGACTTTCTGTTTTGCAAGTCTTCTGCTCTAGTCTAAGCACTCGAATTCCTTTGCCCTAAGAAGCATTATATATATCCTGCACTCTGTTTTCCCCACTGCTGTCCCTCCTGTCGAAGCATGCTCATAGTGTGAACGGCCACCGGCGTTTCTGAACCCGGCCCGGGAGCCGATCCCACTGAGCACTAACTGAGCAGTTCCTCAGTTTTGTGCTACAGCTGCAAAAAAAAGAAATGTTTCTGCCAGGACAAGAGCTACGGAGAGGCGCCAGCAGCTGTGGGACGGTGGGACTGCTTTGGGTGGCACGATCACTTTGGTGTTCATCAGGCTGCCGCTCTGCGGTGTGGACTTTGCAAAGGGCCGAGTCTGTGCCGCTACCGCAGCAGGCGGCCTCGCGCCCTCGGCCTCCGTGCGCGCGCGTGCGCTCGCCTCGTCCTGCCCTTGCAGCCACGCGGGGATTGCGGTGAGCCTTCTCCGCCGGCTAACCCACCGAAGCCACAACAGAACGGAACAAAGCGTTCGGCTGCGACCAGCTCTGCGGTCCGGCGAATTGTGGAGTCGCATGATTGCAGCGCAGGCGTAGGGTGACAGGAACCTCTTGTGAAATGGCCGCTTTAGAGAAATAAGCCAACAGCGTTGCCGAAACAGCGTTGCACACGAGGTTGGGTAGCGTGCACGGCGCAGAAGACATTGCCTATCTTAAAGGCTACTCTAGATTTTGAATCGAGAAGTTGCCAATGACACTGTGTAAGAAAAACATGCTAGAATTGTGTTTAATGCGGAGTCCTTTTCTTCCTGCCCCGTGGGCAGGGCAATAGAGCGCATTATATACGGCAGGGACGCCGTCTCCCTCAGTTCGGCAGGAAGGCCAGCACAGCCCCAAGGGCCCCGCGGCAGCGCTCGGGGCGGCTGACGCCGTGCGGAGCCTCCCGAGCACGGACCGGCACCACCCTGTGGGCCTTGAAAGGCGGGGGAGCCGAACGGCCGGGAAGCGCCGCCGCTCACGCAGGGCTGGGCTGCCCCCTGCTGGACG
>VZSV01000129.1:1654182-1667879 GCA_013398735.1 Nothocercus julius | reverse complement strand
CGCCTGCGAAAATCGCCGTCCCCGCGGCGCTGCCTGCGTTGCGCGCCGCGCAGTCAGCGGCCCCGGATCCCATGCGCTTCCCTCACTGCCGCTTTCCTCCTCCTGGCTCCCTTCCCCCTCATCAGCGTCTCCGGAAGGGAGGGGGGTGGGAAATGACAAAAAACTCTTGCTCGCTGGGCCCTTAGCGTTCCTGCTCTTGCTCCTGTGGGAGGCAGCACAGTCTAGCTCGTGAGGCGCCGTGCCCTGTCTGCTGCCCCTGTGCATCCGCGTGTCGGCCTGGCACGCGTTCCGGGATGGTAAATATCAGTTAAGGCATCAGGCTGTGTCACAGATTTTTAAAGATCAGAGTATTCCTGAGCATGTATGCAAATCCTCACCACCGTTTTTTCAAAGTGGCAACTGGATTTTACTGCATGCTTTTCTTTTTTTTTTTTTTTAATTTCATCTGCTTGTTTGATACTCGTTAATGATTATAGAGCTTTGAGCACTCCAATACCTTACCATTGTGGCCAAGCAAAAGTCTTTTAGGTTGTGGTAAAGACCGCCACTCCTGATCACCATCTATTCCTCTCACCTTTTTTTCTTTCCCTTCTTCCTTCTGCAGGCTGATTTGAACACCAAAATTGAAGATGAATCTGGATCTTTCTATGGCGTTTCCAGCCAATATGAGAGCCCTGAAAACATGGTCATTACCTGTTCCACTAAAGTATGCTCCTTTGGAAAGCAGGTGGTGGAGAAAGTGGAGGTATGCAGCAGCCGCCTGGATGCAAGGCTCTCTCAGGGCTGCTGCAAGTACTTGCATGCTGCATATATCTCAAGGCAAAATATATCCCGTGCTTTTTGTTGGGGAGATGGACTGGAGAAGCACTGACATTCATGCCATAGATTGTTATTTCTGAGACATGCAGGTGTAAGAATGCTCCAGCCTGCAACATAACCTTTTCTCAAGACTTCACTGAAGGTCTGGTACTGTTTGCTGTTGTTTTTTGCCTTAAGTCTCAGTTTCTGAAGACATGTGAATACGTGAGACTCATTTTTTGGGGGGAGCAGAGAAAAGCTGGGAAACGTAGTCCCATATCTTTGTAGTCCCGAAAGCTGAAAGCAAGTAGACAACACCTCGTTCTCATCAGTGGTTTTAAATAGATCATTTATAGGGTTTAGTCATGAATTAATAGAGTATAATAACTTACAGACTATATAGCGAAACTATAGGTTTATTGTTTTATGAGGTTTATATTAGTACTTGTAGTGCTTGTATACTTGCAGCTCTAGCAACAACAGGGCTGCTTAATTTTATTTATATATATATATATGTATATATATGGCATTGAATAAGTTCTTCTTTCCGATGCCAGATTCACTTGCTAAGAGAGCTGCTCTGACCTGCTCCCTGCTGTCTTCTTTCTCAAGGAGCCTCTATGTGCCAAAGGAAAATTTTGTTCACAAAGCTGCGTTCTAGCGTCAGTAGTCAACTCTAGGCTACTTTCTTCCCTAGGATCCATCACCAGCCACGTGATAGGCCTGCCTGAACTCTAGTTATGAATTTCTATGTGGTCATAAGATGGGATACATAAGCCAAGGAAGGGTATCATAGTGCATGAGAGAGGACATCAAGCCTATAGAAGGACAGGAGGTAAAAGGCATTTAGGGGGTTGCTGTGAAGTGATACAATCTGGTGTCATCTTCTGGCCTTGCTGAGGAGGACTGTAAAGGAATGATTAATCAGCTCATTACCTTTAGTAAAATGACTTGAAAATGTCGAGGTCATTTTTCTGTTCTGAGTCCCTGTATGAGATTAATGTGATAACGTTGATCCCACATGCCCTTTTTCTGTTTTACATTGCAGACTGAGTATGCACGCTATGAAAATGGACACTATTCCTATCGCATCCACCGCTCCCCTCTGTGTGAATACATGATTAACTTCATCCATAAACTTAAGCACCTCCCTGAGAAGTATATGATGAACAGTGTGCTGGAGAACTTTACTATCTTACAGGTGGGACATCAAATTGGTTTTGCTGAAGTTTGGAGACATAAAAGTCTCATAAAGTAAGAGTTCACAGTTATAAGTCAAAGCAGATTTCCTTTTACAGCTCCGTATCTGACTGAGCTTAGTCTCTCATGCAAATTGCACCTCAGGACAATTTATAGACCTCTAGGGAGCGTAGCTCATACAGAGAAGCAAGAGGAAAAAAAAAAAAAAAGCGAGAGGTTTGAGTAAGAGCAAGAAAGGAAAGATGTAGGGAGAACTGATGAGACAGATACAGGAAGGAGGAAGATGCAAGAGTTACAGTAAGAAAAATTCTTGTTCCTTTAGACAGACACTGAGGCCCCTTTTGCAAGGTAAAAAAGCAGGAATGCTATTAAGTGGCCATACAGTTTTGACATAGAGAAAATGCTCCATCCTTAGCAGGTGTAAGAAAAAGGTTGCTTCCTCATGTCAATGGTGAGCCTGGAAGGAGTGCAGAGGAAGGAGCATGTCACAAGAAGCACTGAGACACCTTCATGAAGCACTGCAGACTCTAGCTATGGCAGTACTATAAGGCTACAGTGGCTAGATTTCCATTATTGTCTATGTAGCCTTTCCAGGCTCTGGAAAGCCAAATAGAGAGAAGAGGGCAAAGATAGCTTAAAAGGTATATTTTCTTAATGGGCTGTGAGATCTTCCCCCAGAGAACCTGAGGTTGGGTAAGTGGAAGAAATGCTAGAAGCTCCGTGAAAGAATAGAAATGATCATTCCATCTGTTGAAGATCTTGTGGGACTTCAGGCAATTTGTTTCACTGCCCTGTGGTGCAGATACTTCAGCTATACAGCAAGGTGAATAGCACCTGTTAATGCCACAGGGCTTTAGAAGGCTTTGCTTTTTCGTGTTTGTACCAACCTCTTAGTGCCTGGAAGAAAAGATGAACGCAAATTCTATGGGTTTTTTTTTCAGGTGAGCAAAGGCATGAAATGGGCAGAGCAAGAAAGATGGAAGGCCTGTGTGCTGTAATTCCTACTGAGGAAAGCTGCAGCTGCTTTCTGCACACATCATTCCTCAGCCAGGCCTGGGCTTCCTCTGAATTTATGAACAAAGTTGTCATATAGATATACTTCCTTTGGGGCTTTATTCTGAATAATCTCATGCCCTACTCTTACCTGCAGACACAGAGAAGCATATTTAATGTGGATGCTGGCATGGCCTTTCACATATTTCTGTTGTAATCTTGCAGTCCTGTTCCCTGAGTGGCAGGCTGAGAATTTTCCACCCCCTAACAGATTGCTGAGAAATGGCTGTTCTTAATGCAAAGCATGCTGCTAGTCCTGAGTTCTCACTGCCACGTTCTGAGGCAGGTCGGATTATACTTTTTCTAGACCCTTTTATGAGTTTGGATACCACTGCACTCTCAGTTATAGTCTATCATGCTTTGCACATAGCTCTAAATCTAATGCTGAGATTTCAGAGCCCATTTTGGTGTAGATTTTTGGATGGGGCTCTGGCGCCTTACCATTCCCAGATGCAGACAATTCAAAACCCTGTCTGCAGAAGGAAGAAGTGGTAGTTCCGCTGCAAAGCCAATCATAAAGAAAAAATAAAACAGACTAAAATCGATCTGCTAAAATGAATAAGCTTTTAAAAGCATGTGCTTTCTTTCTGAACGAGGGTGGCTGTGCTTTGGTACAGTACAGGCCTCCAGCTGGTATCCTTTTCTTCTGCAGATGAATCGGTGCTACTGCTGATCAAAACATTGCTCCTCCAGCAGGAAAGAACTGCTTGAGTCTTAAGCTGTGACACCAGCCTGAATTATAAGAGTGGGCAAAGATCTGTGGTGTCAGACATATGGGGGAGAGAGGAGCTGAGCTAGAAGCTCTGGGTGTAACATTTCACCTGTGGCTGCTCTGTAGCCTAGGCAGTGAGTGCTTCTGAGGCTTAGACAGCTCTGCCCCTGGCCACACTGCGCTGCCGCTCGGTGCCGCCGCGGAGCGTTGCGGGGGTGCCAAAGGTAGCGCAGAGGGAGAAATGCACAAGGAGAAGCAAGCTTCTGTAAGAGTAGCTGAGCGTAACGGCCAGTGTTCTCCTGACAGCTACAGCCTGCGGAATGGGAGGTGTAAAGGAGTCCAACTTGCTTGTCTCCTGGATAATGATAAATACAGAGCAGACGTGCCGCAGCAGATGGCATCTCGAATCCCAAAGAACAGAGCAAAGAGAGGTTTTCTGCAAAGCACTTTCTCAGTCCTGAAATCTGCAACAGGAAGGGGTAGGGAGCCGGGTCTGTCTCAGGCAGGGGTGCTGCCTCTTCAAGCGAAGGAAGCACGTGCTTACCCTCGGAGAGGATGCCCTTCCCTGGGCCAGATAAACCCACTTCCCCGTGTGTAGTCACTGCTTCGTCTCAGTTTTCTTTCTCCCATATTGGATGCTGCTCACCTCCCCGTCTTTTCGCTGCACTGTAGTCTTGATGTTTGGAAAGGCTTAGAGGGCTTCCCCTGCTGGGTGTGTGGGCACTTGAGTTGAGGGTGGTGGCGGCTGAGCTATGTATCATTCCAGATACTTTGTTTTTTGCCTGTTATTAACTTTTTGCTAAATGTTTGTATTGTATTGGAATTTGTAAGTGCAATAGCAGTTGCCATCTCAGCTTCCTCTCCATTTCTGTCTAGGTTGTGACAAACAGGGACACACAAGAGACCTTGCTGTGCATAGCGTATGTTTTTGAGGTGTCAACTAGTGACCACGGTGCCCAGCATCACATCTACCGGCTGGTGAAGGACTAGACTCGCTGCCCCAAGTCATCCATGGGATATGTGCCTGAGGAAAAGCTGATGCTTGAACACCCCCAAACCCCCCATATCAAATCAAAAAAAAAAAAAATAAACTGCAGATATTGTGTATTTTCAGAAAAGCACCTCCGAGCTGTTTTATGACTGAGAGGGCCAAATAAGTTTGTATCTCCAGGTTTGTGCAAATGGGAAAAAAGCGTGGAATTGAAGAAACAGGCAAATAATTGCATAGGGGTTACACTGCAAACAACATTCTCTGGGATGTATCTCCCACACTGGGAAACCAGGCCTCAGAGCAGGCACCAGGTGTGATCATGCAGATAAAAAGACTGGTACGGACCTGACCTGGCAGCTTTGGCAGTGGTAGCAGCTTCCACTTAAGCTAGACCACTTAAGTACTGGTTGAAAGGGTGTGTGATATGCCTGCCCTCGGTTTGTGTGGGGGTACTCATATGCATCCATTCATAAGTCTACATGTGCAGAGACATACTTTTGGTATGTATGTACAGATTCTTGTACAGTTAGATGTGCAGGGGTATATGGATATGTGTGTAGGAGTGCACATACACATCTGCCTCTCTAGCTGTGCCTTTGCAGATGGACAGTCACATTATCCTTCAGCTGTACTGTTGTTGGAGCCTGGACGTAGTTTTCCTCTCTTCCTAGCACAGGAATACTAACTTTTGTCTCTGCCTTTAAAGCTGCCCTTTAAAATGCAGTTGTGCTTAGAAAATTGAGTGTGTTAAATCATGTTGTCCTTCCAGCAGATTTCCTCCATCTGCTGACTCGACTGACTAAATAATTATTGCTGCTTTTGCTCCTGTTGTCCCTGTGCAGCTCAGGGAGGTAGACACTGCTCTTTCCTTGTGCAGCAGCAAAATAATAGTTTGCCAAGATGACAGAACAGTGTTTTTTGCACAGAGACAATACTCACTGACACCTGAGATGTACATTGGTAGAAACAAAAGGACTTGTTGGAATGTCGGGAGGTAAGTGCTTGAGCCACATGTAGATGAAACCTGACCACTGCGAAAAATTTCTGAGCTCACTGGTATCCCCCATGCCCATACAACTCTCAGTCAGCTGGTAAAAGGGTGCTCTGGGCTGCCTGAAGATGCTATTCAGATCCTCCCATAGCAGCCGCAGAGCCCCGCAGGTCTGCATAATCTCCTCTTCTATCCATCTTCCTGATATTTCAATTTTTTTTTTCTTCTGGATTTGTAACATGTGCTCATTTACCAGGTACTCCAGAAATCTCCTCATAAACTGGCATTTATTTCCTGCAGGTTTAAATCCCAATTCTCTTTAAAATTTTAAACTCTTGTAGAATGTTCTTCCCATGTTTTATGGAGTTAAATGAATCCTTTAGGAACATGAAGATCTACGTCTCTACTGGGCTTTTTTACAGTTACAGGTGAATATCCCCCATCTCACTGAAATTCATGAAAAATGCTTAGCTAGTCATCTTGCAGCGTGAATTAGTATCACTGCTACTTGGCATAGCAGATTCTGAAGGGGGGAGTTCCTTTACTGAAAAACTTGCCTTTTTAAACGCAATCTGCTATGTACCACATCATCTCCAAAGTCCTCACTATGCTCAAAGCACTCATGTGTTAAAAGAACATCTGTCAGCAGTTCTTCTCATTGTTTTTAGTGGCTGCTTCGGTCACATCGATTGCACCTAACTGGGGTTCTGTGGCTCCTCATCTCTTTTTGCTATCTGCTACCTTAAATGTTTGTTTCAATTAACTCATTTACCAGTTTCATGGTAAATTTTCGATGAACTAATTTTTTATCAGCTGTGCTCTAATTAGCTTCCTTACCAACTTCCTAACTGCTCTTTGTCTTACCCAGCTTTAAACGAGTTCTGAACTTACCTGAGTAATGGTAGCTTCGACCACTCCGTGCTGTTCTTGTGAGGATGAACCTGCTAATGCCTTCATATCATCATGGTTTTATTTTGAAGCTGCCAATAGGAACAATTGTCCTCTGCTACCCAGTGAGCATAGAGAAACATGCAATGGTCCCTTCAATGACCTAAAACCTTTAGCATTCCCCTTGCTTTTCGCTGGCTGACAGTCTTGTGTTTCCTTCAATGAAGTGTTGCTCAACCCACGCGTAGAACCTGTCAGGCCTGTAGTACTTTCTCCAGCATAGCCCAAACCTCCCAGTCCTGCATAGGACTTAGTCTATGATCTTAAGTTTCAATACAATCTTTCCTGATGCCATGTTACACCTGGGTGCTATAATTCCCACATGCATATCCAAGTCATATCCAAGTAACAAGAAGAAACACACTACTAAAATTTAACTCATAAATCAAGTAAGTTAGACAAGTTTATTACAGTAAACTTTTTGTATGGGATCTTCTAAATTTTCCTGAAGTATGGATTCACACTGGTATGGCTGTTAGCAGTTAGATATAAGGAAAGAACTTGAAGATCATCAATAAAGACAATGCTAAATTACTCTGATTTGTACTGAAAAGATCAATATAGGCCCATTCTCCTTTAACATCTTCATCAGTGACCAGGAG
The DNA here is from genome assembly GCA_013398735.1 of Nothocercus julius. Classification (NCBI taxonomy): domain Eukaryota; kingdom Metazoa; phylum Chordata; class Aves; order Tinamiformes; family Tinamidae; genus Nothocercus; species Nothocercus julius. Next base: position 1,660,584 of record VZSV01000129.1, on the reverse strand, counting down.
GAAGAAGAAAACACATGGCTAAATTATTCTGCAGGAAGATTTTCTCAGTTGAGTAGGTAAACAGTGACTTGAACCCTACTGAAACACTAGGCTTGCACTAGGAGGATGAATGAGAAGGGTGATGTGAAATGTAATTTAAAATGTTCTTACAAAAAAACAGACAGATGACAACTGAAAGGTAAGTTAGATAGAGATTTCAAGTAGAAGACTGGAATATGGTTACCTGCAAAGCCCTTCTGGATGTGATTTTCATGCAATTGCCATTTGGGTACTCAGGTAAGCACAAGCTGCACCAGGACGAACCTAACGACACACAGGCTTGCTCGGGGCCCTGCATCGCATGGGCCTGGGTGCTCAGTTCGTTGTGCAGGAGGAACTAACTGCCTTTTCCCCTAAGTTATTGCATGCCAGTTGCTCTGTTTTAGCTGCCCAAGTGCAGGTTTGTACCTGCTTGTAGGACGTCCCTCATAGGGATGAGTCTTTACCAGCCCTTCTGTAGGGCAGCTGGCATGTGCTGGTATATTCCCATGCGCTGGTATATTCCCATGTGCTGGTATATTCCCATACGCTGGTATATTCCCATGCGCTGGTATATTCCCATGCGCTGGTATATTCCCATGTGCTGGTATATTCCCACGCGAGGTCGCAGCTCCTACACCTTCTCTGTCATGCACTTCTCTGCTTGGGACCTCCATCTACGTCACAACTTGGCGCTTCGTAGGTGAAGAGAATAGCAAACGTGATGCTGTGAAGTTGGAGCTAGGGAAAGATGGTTTGATTTTTGTCATGGGAAGAGGGACCATTTTATTTTTAATACACTGAAGGGATCTTCCTCTGACCTTGCAGACCTTACACTGCCAGAGGCTGCTTCTAAGCAATGTGTGTGACTAGTGGCTGGTTTATTTTCTCTGTGCAGGAGCCAAAACTGGCTAAAGAGGAGAGTGGTACTTTTTGCACCTATCTGCCTATGGAAGAGGCGCCTCCTGTGGTTACCCTCTCCAACATTGGGGATAGCCAGCTTCCGAACAGCGACACAGAGCTAGCAGGCTGTTGACAGTCTTCTGCATTGCACACTGCCAACACCTTTCCGTCAGATCTGCTATTGGATCTGGTAACCAAGCTTCGATAAATGCAAACCAAGGTACATAGCTTCAAACACCCAGAAAACACAGCATTTTGAAATACCTGATGTGTTAACACAGCTGGAACGCAGAGAGGTCAAGGTCTGCTCTGTCGGTCAGGTGTCACCGCTTACCACAGCAGCAGGATCACACAGCACAGACCAAATCACCTGCATGTCTGTAGGCTCCAACCCCCGCACTCAGCCACCCTGGCACAAACGGCACCGAATGGGAGAGCTCACTGGCACCTGCTCTTTGCAGCCCTGTGCAGTTCCCTGCTTAATCCCCGACAGATGATGCACACAACAAACCGCGCGTAGCCCAACAATGGGAAAGAGAGTGACTCAAGGGAAAATATACTGGGCTAACACAGCAAATCTTGCAATTTTTGGACAGCAAATACGGTTTGAAATTGAGGCTTGCACAGAAAAAAAGGACAGTAAGTAGGCCCCAGAAGAGGAAAACTGCTTGTAAGGTGTTCTGGCTCTTCTGCAGACATGCACCTGGTGCACGTGAGTGCACTGCAGGTTTGCACTGGCACAGCAGACCCAGTGGGGCAGTTCAGAGAGATGGATCCTATAAGTCTGCTTTGTCAAGCATCTGATAATAAATAAAACCAAGCTCACCTAGTTCTAAGATGTTATCAAAACCATGAATGCAGAGAACAGGCTGAGCAGCCCGGCAAATGTAGGGACGTGTAGCAGTAATGAAAGTCTCTTCCCTGGCACTCCTCCTCTCTTCTCAGGCCTATGGAGTTCATCCCTCTTTCATGTCAACAACTGGCATTGGCAATAGACTTCTACCTACCTTCCAAACCGAGAAGGGAAATGCACAGAACGTTCATTACTTTTATGCAGTGCTGCCAGATGAAGTATATTTAATAGAGCTGCATTATCTATGAGCCAGAAGGAAGACTGGAAATTCTGACCTGGACTAAAAGGCTTCTCCCCCTTGCAGCCTGAGTGAGATACACACATAAATACTTCAGGAACTGAAAGGACTGAAGATCTCTGGCCCCGGCGCTTGCTTTCTTGCTTTCCTGGAAGAAACTGGTCAATAAAAGCCAGCTGCAATTCTGCTGAAAATTAGGCAAAGCAAATACAAGAAAAGCAACACATTATAAAAGACCTAGCCCAGCGTCAAGAGGAAAAGCTAAATTATATTCATAACAATCAAAAATATATTAGGCTGTCAGAGAATCTTATGAGCATAATTTTTGTTGGGACACTGATATGTGCTCAGTAAATACTAATCTTAACCTGTTGTGAATTTTTCAGTCTCTCTTTGAGTTTTGCATCCTGGTTTTGGCCTTTGGCATAATGGTTTCCCAGTGACTTTTTCTTCCCCGTTATCCAACCCATTTTCCTTGACTCTTTGACATTTTGGACCTGTGCAAGAGGAAAAGAACAACAAATGGTGACAGCAAATATTTGTTGTAAAAACAAAAGACAGGGCACCAAAGCTGTTTTCCCTGATCACTTTACAAGCACAGCACTGAAGCATTAGAAGATGAGGTGACAGAGCTGGAATCTTAAGTTTTCCTTGGAAGAAAGCGGCTCAAAAGTTTCCATTAAACCCTTGTACCTTTCTTTTCTAACCCACTCTGCAGCATATCAGCCCTCAGTTGTGTATCTACAGCTGCTTGTGAAGTCGTGCCAAACTGGATCACTGAAATTATTCCATTTAAAGACAGCCTGCTGAAATTAGATACAACCGAGCAGATCTGTGGTGTGTACAACACAGGGCTAAATAAGACAGAACAAAATGGAAGCCCTGCCTTTACTTCAAAGCCAAAAGAAACACTTCAGGCAAGACAAGTTCATTTGACTACATGTATTTATCTGTGGTGAAGGAGTGGGAACATCTTAAGCTGATATTGCCAGCAAAGAAAACAGAACATAGAAGTAAATCTAAAGACAGCAATAGGGATTGAATTTAAGTCTCTTCCCTTTTCTTTCAGCATCTAAACCCAAAGATCAGTCTCTCCTGGAGTCTTGCACAGTGGCTTTGGCACAATGGTTTCCCAGTGACTTTTTTCTTCCCCATTATCCAACTCGTTTTCCTTGGCTCTGACATTTTTGACCCAATAAAAGAGGAGAAGAACTTGAGTTGTGACTGCGAAGAATAATAACCGATTCGGACAGGTGAAAATGCCCTCGAGCCTGTGCTAAAGCTTGTGCTGAAGCCACAGAACGCCCCAAAGAGGCTGCCGAGGAGTCATGCTACTTCATCATTCCTATTTGCAAGTCTGCATCAATACTGAGTAGCAAGCGCAGTTAAGGACTGGCAGCCTTGTCGGGGAGCAGCAAGAGCAGGGCTGCCCCGCAAAGGGAGCTCCACAAGGGTTGCCCGCGGCTCTGTGTGCAATCCCACAGCATCCAAGCTGGGGGACAGCGCAGGGGCTACAACAGATTCCACCGATGGACCACCTGCCATCAGGAAAAGGCCAGGTCAGGGTTGAAGTCAAGCTAGGAAAGCCAATCAACAACTCAGGAACCAGGACACCTACAACATAGTTCAGACAAGGCCTAAAGCACCTAGGCCTGAGCTTAACTGAAGCTCCTGAGTTAATGGCAATGGTTGCATGGATTCCAGGTGAGGCTGGTGAGGGCAAATGAAGCTTATTAGTGCTCTCAGGAGCCTGAGTGCTGCTCTTCTTCCCATCAAGCTGTGCCCCATGCTTTACAGAGCTCTGGGCTGGTGTCCTCTTAGGCACTACACCACGCAAAATGAGAAAGGTGTCTAAAAGAAGGTGTCTTGCCTACATGCACTTGTGGTCACATTTTATTTATATCTACATAACTGAATGTGGGGATTCAGGAAGTACTCGAGGCTGCAGACCTGCCATCCGTGCCATTTTTGACCTCAAATGTGTCACAAAGTACTGATACTTGTCCTGATAATAATGATGGGCAGAACCTGCTCTGAATATAGCAAAGCTAGGCAATCTAAACAGACCATCTCTTTCTGACAAAGGGAGAAGACAGACTTTCATTTTTACCCTCCCTGATTTTCCTGCAGTACTCAGGAGTGTGGCCATTTTATCTCAAAGAGGTGTGTGGTACCCAGAGCAGTCTGTTGCAAGGGTTGGGATACATCCAGTGCGCGACACCAGAAAGTTACATGTCTATTTCTAGATCCTGCAAGCGCAGATACTCTTTTATGTATTTTCAATAGCTGTATGCAGCCTTCAGGTGTGCGGGTCAGGTGTCACAGATTCAAGGGTTTGTGTGCGGCTAAGGAGGTGCAACTCCGTCGGTTCCTCGTCGAATGCAATGGTGCAGACGGCCAGAGGGCCTCTGCGTTAGACTTGCTCAGGTGCGAAAGCTGGCTGAAGTTGAAATCAAACTCTAAAGAGATTTCTTTCCTCTGCTGATTAGCATCTTGAGCAGAGATCTGCAGCCTGGTGCAGTATCTTTGTAGAAAACACTTCTATGGTGTGACACCTCTTTATGATGCCTTACTGGTCTATATGACCCCATGTCATACAGTAGCATGTTTTGCCTTCTTTCCAAGATAGTTTCCACATGATGACTTAACCTCAGCTATTCATCCTATATATTTCACTTGAGCTACAGAAATGCAGTGTACCTAGATACAAAGCTGCTTGTGCCTAGAAAATACCACCAGATGACCACAGCAGTATGTTGTCTCTGCTACCCTAAGCTTGTCAAATTTGTCCTCCGATGTCTGCACCAGCTTCCTGCTCCGCACCAAATCATCAGCAGCTCTTCGAGGTGTGAGCCCGAGTGGTTTAAAAGATTGACAACAGCTCTGATATGAAGATTCTTTACTCCTCATTTGCCAAGGGAGTTACTGCATTACAGCTACAGCTTCTCCGAACAGGAGATGGAGCTTTTTCATAGCCCAGAACCAAAGAGCTCAATAATCTTTTCTCCACAAATCTCCTTATCTTCTGCTACATTACAACACATGCTTCACTCATTGCTTGTTTTAAGCTAAACACATAGCTACATTTATACATAAATAAATGAAGAGCAGAACACTGCTGCACTTGTTTCTCTCCCAGGGGAAGAAAGAGTTAAACATGTGGCAGGTGATAACAGTGTTGCTGGCAGTGCTACTGTCAGGATGCTCAGATTCTGGTGCATCAAGCAGGGTATAAGAATCCACATAGGACAACTTAAGGCATGTTATGACTCAGGATAAAGGCTGTATCTTCATTATTGATAATCCAATGTATTTGATGTGAACATAACTTTGAACTGAGAAGCATAACAACAGCGCCACTAAGGAAATGAGGAAACACGGGGACATGGGGGCTGAGGATATGAAGCAGGTACCTTCTGCAGAAGTACCTACAGGAAGAGCCGTGAGGTGCTCTTTACATACCATAAGATATAGCATGCCCTCCCTACAAGCCCATGTTTATAACTATACCGGTCTGTTTCTGTTGAAGTCTCTGTCCCTCTGTTGCTTCTGATGTGCTATATCCATGCCGGGATGTTCTGCAGCCGTGTCAGGGCTGCAGAGACAGATTTTGGGGCTGGCTCTATTAACTCTGTATTTCACTTCCACTGACATCTCGGAGTAGGCAGATGGGGGACTTTCTGTAGGATCTCCAGCATCACAGATTAATACGCCCTGGGGAATGCAGAGTCCTGCTAGCTATACGGGCAGTGAGCTCCAACAAATGTCTTGCCTTGCTCTCTGTGCTGGAAGCTGTAAGGACGTGTTGATGGTCAGGGCCTTGGGAACGCAGCTGCGGGCTTGCCTGCTGCATTAACAGCCTAGGTGCCAGTGCGGGCGATCCCTTCTGGCCTGCAGGTTTGCACAGCTTGTGCCACTTATAGCGAGGAGGCCTTAAACTGCTGGTCTCTCAGGAAGGGCAACTGGGGAAGGGGAGTCAGAGCTAATAACTCCAGACTGTGCACGGACTCCAGCCAGGGGCATCCTGGCGGAGCCTGTTCATCCTTGGGTGCATTAGCTGTGCCTGGAGCAGAAGGATCCTGTGTGTCCTGTGGTGTGTGGGCTGCCCATGGAGTTGCAGGACCTTTGGGGGAGTCCTGGGGGGATCCCAGGTGTCCTTGGGTGCATCAGCTGCCCATGGAGCAGTGGGGCACTTAGGGGTGTCCTGGGGGCATCCTGTGCGTCCTGGAGAGCACGGACTGCACATGGAGAGTGGAGGCCTTTGGAGACATCCTGCGGGGGGGGTACCCCGTGTGTCCTGTGCTGCATGGGATGTCCCGGGGGGTCCGTGCGCTGTGCACGAGGTGGCGGGGCCCCGGGCGTGGAGGAGCGCGGGGCAGCAGGCCCTGCG
>VZSV01000129.1:1627129-1653622 GCA_013398735.1 Nothocercus julius | reverse complement strand
CAGCAGCGCCCTCGGCTCTCGCTTCCCCTCCGCGCCCCTCGTCACTGGCAGTCTTTGCGGAAATGGAAAAGTTAGTTGAGAGGGACGGGTCTGGTGTGCGCTCCGAGCTGCGGAACTCGTGTCTCTTGGGAAGAGGTGGCTTCATCCGGGGTTTCTCCCCGTCACGGGGACTGTGTGTGGATGCGTGTGGGAAGGAGTTCTGCGCCGCGTGTTTGCGGGACGGGAGGATTTCCCTCCCTGCTCCGGTTCTCCCCATAGCCCTCGTGTGGATCCAAGCTATGCCCTGGGCAGGTGGGAGCAGGGAGGAGCCGCTGCCCGGGGCAGGGCACGACGGAGGCTGTAGGAGCGAGGTCCGGGTGGCTGGAGGAGGGATGGGAGGGATGCCGCGGCTCAGGGAAGGGGCAGCACCGGGGCTGCCCGCGGGGCAGACGCTCGTAAGCTGCCTGCAGAGGTGTGTGAGCGCGCCTGGCTTTCCCCTAGATATGTAGGACCTGACCCAGCCTGCCCCCTCCCTCTTTCTTTCTTTTTTTTTTTTTTCTGTTCAAGCTGCTTTTGGAAACTTCTCATGCTGAACCTTGGTGCTTGTCTGTCACCCAGCTTCTGATGAGAAGTGGGGGGAAGGAGGGAAGCACCAGTCTGAGCTCTGCCTCTCACAGAAGCCTTCAGCCCAGGAAATGTCCGATGGGCAGAGAGGAGGCTCTGTGGTGTGAGGATGCTGTGTTTGGGAAGAACTAGCCTGCAAAGGTGGCTCCAGCTGCGTTTCCTGACTTAGCCCTGATATCAGCTCTCTTGTTCTTGTGTGCTTGCACTCTGTGTACTTTTGTGGTTTGAACCTCAGGACTAGGAATGGGAACATCTGAATTAATACCTGACTCAGCACTGGACTTATTTTAAGACTTTGGGTGAGTTACAGGAGACTCGACTGGGGAAAAAGGTCGGGCTTTCTCTAGAACAGTCACAAAAGTCAAATCTTTCAGCTTGTTTATGCTCTGGTATTGCTAGATGGGCCTAAGCTTTACCTTTACCTTGAATGATAGGTGGACTTAGCATATTACTGTAGCAAAGCTCTTAGTTGCCACCAAGAGAACTAGTGATTATTTGGTCAGTTGATAGCTGAAGTTTGTTTATAGCTGTTATAAGGGGCCAGATGTGTGCGTGTATGTTTTATTTTCAAAAGATAACTTGTGAAATGATGTGTGTGACTGATAATGCCAGGGTTTAATAGAAGTTAACAACGACTAGTAGTTGCTTGTTATAGTTCTGTGCTCTTCAATTTCACATTTTTTAAGGTGTAGGAATAAAAACTGATGGAGCTAAAGTTGCTTTTGCCTCCAGATCTTTCACTTTCCTATTTTAAAACCTATGCTGTTCAAATTGCAGTTCCTACAAATGAGGCTTTTCCTATTATGGGGTTGTGGAGTTTATGGCAAATCTGTTTTGGGCCATCTGCACTTTCTTTAAATATTTCTGGCTGCTGAAGCTGCATGGGCGGACCTTGGGATCAGAGTATAACTTGTGCAGCATCTTTTGCCTGATGCAAACAAAGCTCAGAAGTTAAAATGATCATGCTCATCTCCTTTGAGGAGGGTAGAGGGTTAATTTTGAAATTTAATGACTATCTCTGTGAATGTTGGTGTCATCTTAGGTATTGTGATTATTGTAACAGAAAATACTGTGCATATTCCACAATCCTTTCTTCCTTGCTATTTTTAAAATATTTTCTTCCAAGCAGCCCAAACTTCAACCTGTTCACAAGGGTGTTTCCAATAGAATTGTGTATTTTCAGTGTGTTAAGCCCTGTCCCAAAATACCGAAACCAAAATACTATTCTAAAAGAAGAGATGCGTGGGAACAGCATAAATTGGCAAACCAGTGATAGGAGTGCAACATTGGCTGGTAGAGTTACTTTAACTTTTAAATGTATGTGAAATTGTAGTAAAGCTTCTACTGGAGAAACCAGAACTTTGTCACACAGTGTCACTGTGTGGGACAAGCCATGGAGTTTGTGGGCCTTGATGCAAAGAGACAGTTGTGTTAGAAACAGTATACTAACATTTCTGTTGCTGTTGGTTTTGAGAAGTGAAATCCCATTTCTGCTGTACCTGAGTGAAAGGAGTGGGGCAGAGCCAGGATGGCAGACGGGACTGAGATCACCAGAAAAATTCATGGCGACAAGGCAGGAACCAAGTTCAACGTGGTAAGTGACTAAGCAGGTCAGAGTCAGGTCTGCTGATGGTGACAAAGATCAGACACATTCCAGCACAAGTCCATAGTGATGAGGCCGGACTGAAGTCAAGCTGAGAAGGCATCCGCAGGTCAGGGCCTGGATCACCAGGGCCCCTGGCCAGATGCAGGCAGGGCTGTGACAGTGTTGGAGACAGGCATGGCGACAAGCAGGGTCTGAAGGCCCAGGCCTGTGCATAAATGGAGCAGAGGCCCCAAGTGAGGCTGGTCAGGGCCATTCAGGGCCTAAGGCCTTTTGGTGCACACAGAGCCCTGCAACACTTCAGCCCCACCTCGAGGCAACGGGGCTTCTTCATGCTGGGGAAGGGATAGCTCTGAGAGTACATAGTAGTAGACCCCAATACCTGGGAGAAAATTATCAAGAACACAGAAACAGGCCCTGAGCAGTGTTGCATGAGGATAGGATGGGAGACAAAAACAAGCTGAAAGAAAGAGATTCAATCTACATGTAAGGAAAAACTCTTTTACCATGAGGTCAATCAAGCTGCTTGCCCAGGGATGTGTACTCTCCATCCTCACAAATTTAAGACTTGGCTGGATAAACCCTGAACCCTGGGTAGAGTCCTGGTCTGACTTCACAGCTGACTCTGTGTGGAGGAGCAGAAGATGGACTATATGTATACAAACTTATTATTTTTTAATGGTCAAGTCCCCTAAAAAATGCTTTCTGGAAAAGACCAAGATTTTTCAAAGTTCATGTAGGGAGTGTTATAACAGTACAGCATGGTGTTGAGCTTGGAAAAAGACAATATGTGGTCATGGAAAAGTTCATAGTTGAGAGTTACCTTCTTTGACTCTTTAGAGGATAGAATAAATATGTTAGGAGCAGCACAGCATTTCTCCATTTGTGATGTGATTGTTCTTGACCCTTAGGTCCATTCAGCCCTGCTTATAATATCCAGAGAATACGAGTGAATCAGGAATGAGTTATTGTCCTTTCCTCTCTGCATAATACTGTGATAAAGCAGGAATGTGTTGAGGAAATAGAGAGAATGAATCTAGAAACTAGAAAGAACTAATCTAAATGGATGAACAGGGAACTCCTGTCAAAACTTGGAACATAAAAAAGAAGTATATAGAAGATAGAAGCCAGGGACAAGTAACCTGGGAAGAATATAGGGAAATTTTCTGAGTATGCAGGGATGGAGCTGGAAAAATAAAGGCCCACTTTAATCTGGGGTGGGATGTCAAGGACAAGAGTAATGGCTTCCATAAGTACATTGGTAACAAAAAGAAGACTGGGGGAAATGTGAGCCCGCTGCTGAATGGGGAAGGGGCCCTAGGGACAAAAGATATAGAAAAGACTGAGGTAGAGAATGTTTTCTTTGCCTCAGTCTTTACTGCTCTTCAGGAATCCCTGGCTGTTTAGACCAGGAAGAAATCCTAGAGAAAGAAAGACTTTGCCTTGGTGGAGGAAGATTGGGTTAGGGATCACTGAAGGAAAGTGGGCATCCACAAGTCCACAAGCCCTGATGGGATGTACCTATGAGTGCTGAGGGAGCTGCCCGATGTCATGGCAAGGTCACTCTCAATCATCTTGTATAAGTCATGGAGATCAGGAGAAGTACCTGAGGACTGGAAGAAAGCCAATGTTGTTCCCTTCAAAAAGGGCAAGAAGGAGGACCTCGGGCCAGTCAGCCTTCAGCCTTCCCTAGATTCCTGGGAAGGTGATGGAGCAGCTCATTTTATATATCCTTTTCAAACATATGAGGGATAAGAAGGTGATGAGGAGTAGCCAGCCACATAAATTCACAGAAGGGAATCATGCCTTCCCAACCTCCTAGCCTTCTATGATGGAACGGCTGGCTGGGTTGATGAGGGGACAGCAGTGGATGTTGTCTGCCTAGAACTTGATGAGTCTTTTGACACTGCGTCCCATAACAACCTCATAGGCAAGCTGATTAAGTACGGCCTAGATGATCAGACAGTGAGGTAGATTGAAAACTGGCTGCATCGCTGAGCTCAGCTTTGTGATCAGAGGAGCAAAGTCAAGTTGGATGCCGGTCGTGATATAAAACTGGGAGGAGTGGCTGGTAGGGCAGTGGTCTGTGCTGCCATTCAGAGGAATCTTGGCAGGCTTGGGAGATGGAAAGACAGGAACCTCATGAAATTGAATGAAGGCAAGTGCAGGGTCCTGCACCTAGGAAGGAGTAACTCTATCCGCTAGTGCAGCTTGGGGACTGACCTGCTGGAAAGGAAGATCTGTAGGTGCTGGTGGACAACAAGGTGACCATGAGGCAGTGTGTGCCTTTGTGGCCAAGAAGGCCAATGGTATCTTGGGCTGCATTAGCAAGAGCTTTGAAAGTTGAAGGAGGTGGTCCTTCCTCTCAGTGAGGCTGCGTGTGGAGTTGTGTCCAGTTCTGGGCCCAGTACGAGAGGTGTGGAGCTTCTGGATTGAGTCCGGTGAAGGGTCACTAAGATGACTGAGGAAGTGGAGCATTTCTCATGTGAGGAAAGAGCGAGCGACCTGTGACTCTTTAGCCTTGGTAAATGAAAGCTCAAGGGTGCTCTTATGTATATAAATATCTGAAGGGAAGGTGTAAAGAAGATGAGGCCAGACTCTTTTTAGTGGTGTCTTGTGACAGAGCAAGAGGCAGTGGGCATAAACTGAAACGCAGGAAGGTCTGTTTAAATATAAGAAAAAACGTCCTTACTGTGAGATTGCCTGAGCGCTGGATCAAAGCAGTTGTAGAGTCTCTATCTTTGGAGATATTCAAAAGCCACCTGCATAGGATTCTGTACAACATGCTCTCGGTGACGCTGGTTAGGGTTGTACTAATTGATCTCTGGAAGTCTCTTCCAATCTCAGTCATTCTGTCACCTCCTTTTTCCTCTTCACTCAATACAAATGCATGCTATAGTTTAATTTTTATTAGAAGTTCTTACAGGGAAGAAATAAACTTTTACATAGTTTGCTTTCTTGGGGACAAAAGTGTACTCGGTTCTCTCTGCCTTTCCTGGTCTGCTGAAGCTGCCTTCACAACACTTTCTGCTGCTCCTTCCAGCCTCTCTTAGGTAAAACTCAAATGGCTGGATGCCAGTGTTAGGTTTCCTAGAAAAGATCATTGCCTTATGGGTCATTTTTGTGGGTTGTGTGGTGTTTGTATTTAAGTGGGACATTGGTCTCTGCTGAAAGATAATAGATAATTTTCTTGTTCCACAGATGTGTGTGGGAAAGTCATGAAGTGTCTCTCTGACAAGTCGACTATGCCTTTGGTTGGACTGATCTTAAACTGTCTTTGAACTCTTCCATTACCTTCATTCTCAGCCTACTTTGGAAAACGCTTTATATTCAGAATATATTAAACCATTTTTGCTGTTACTCACCACTTGTATTCTTTGCTGTCAGACTTTGAAGCCTGGAGTTTGTAGGTTAGGCCATATCCTTAGGCAAAGCTCTGGTGCCTTTGCCCTGACTGCAGGCAAAATAGACTAGAGTGCATCTGAAATCCCACACTTCACACAGGGGAAAGCACATATAGGAAATGTGGCATTCCCAATGGATAAGGAACTGCATTTTGATGACACTAGAATGTATTATTAGGCCGTCAAACTATTAGTCAAGGAAAGGTGAAAAAGCCTATTATTGAAGATCATTTGAAACCAAGCATTTAAAAGCCGTAGATGTGTTCTGGAGAGCTCTTTCCTAGCTTCAGGGAAATGAGGGAGACTAAACTAGAAGTGTTTGTAGCTCCAATAACTTTAAATGGACAAGGAATTAATTAAGCTTAGTATTTCTTTTCAGTGAAGTGAATATGATACGTATCACAATAACTGTGAAGTAGTATCAGCAGTTTAAAAGATATGAAATTTGTATTGGTCTCTATTTCAAAATATGCAGTATGGATACTTTTATTTAAGTTCTGTTGAAAATGTATTTTCTGTTGACTGTCATAGCCTTTCAAGTGTGAACTCTGCTGTGCTGTTCTGATGCCAGATATTTCTGAAGGTGGAAATGACTAATAGCTAGGGAGTTTATTTTCATGATCCCTGTTGCTAACAGGGCAGAAAAGGAAACAAACTGCATTAACTAGTGAAAAGCTAATTATATTTCTGTGGCTGAGCCACTGCATATATCTAGAACCAGCTTAATGGTATGAACTGAGGTTGGGTTTTTACACTGATACTGCTAAAGTAGAACTGCCTTTGCAGTCTTCACGGATTGCTTGGGCTGATCTGTGTGTCTTCCTAATAAGGATATGATGGGATATGTGAGCTTCAGGGAAGCACAGGGTCATGAGAGCTGTATTAACTTTGTAGGGGTGTTCCTGGGGAGGCGACAGGGCTAGACTGAAGAAGGAACTGAAAAGGGAGTAAGTGAAATTGTGGGAGTCTTGTGAAAGGAGGAGGCTAAGGGAGAAGAAAGGACCCCATGGATCTCCCTGCAACCATCCCCCGGGACTGAAAAGGAAGGATAAGGTGGCACAGTGTCCAGAGGAAGAGAAACTCAAATATTGCACCTAGTGGGTTTGAGGGTCACAAGTTCTAAGCTTGTTACTATGTGCTGGGGAAGTGGGATTAATCTAAGTCCTAGGAGTGCAGGGCTCCTTCAACTTTGCTGTGCTCGTTGTTCTTCAAATTCCCTTCTAATTAAAGTCATTTGACCTGAAGAACTGGGGGAGGCATGGCTGGAAGTGCCATACAAATATCTGAGGGGAGAGCGTAAAGAGGACGGGGCCAAACTCTTCTTGGTGGTGGCCAGTGACAGAGCAAGGGGTAATGGGTACAAATTGAAGCACAGGAAGTCCCATCTGCATGTGAGGCAGAGCTTCTTTCCTGTGAGGGTGACAGAGCCCTGGCACAGGCTGCCCAGAGAGGCTATGGAGGCTCCTTCTCTGGAGATCTCCCAAACCCGCCTGGCTGCCACCCTGTGCCCCGTGCTCTGGGTGTCCCTGCTGGAGCAGGGGGGGTGGACTAGATGATCTCGAGAGGTCCCTTCCAACCTCAGCCAGTCTGTGATTCTGTAAAGAATGCTAACTCTGCTTGAAAAAAGTGCGGATGAAGCTATGGAGGATTGAATGCAACATGCTAAGAATGTCTAGCATGCTATTTCCTCATTAACATGAGGAGAGTACAGTACTGTTTATATATATTTATATACATGTGGGCAAATAGCATCAGGGAAATGGGATAATGGCTCTAGCAATTGAAGAGACCTTTACTAACAAGCTGTCTAGAGTACATCTCCTTGTGAAATAAAACTAAATGTCTGGCTTAAAGCCTGTAAAGGAAACTTTCTAAATATAAATAACTGAAAGTGATGCCATTTCTTATGGTAAGGTATTCGAATGGATCTCTTTACTGTTGTTTTGCTGTCTCTGAGTTTTGTCAAGTTAATAGTGGCTTGGGGTGTTAAAAAGGCTCAGGAGGTCTATTTGGAAGAAACAGGGAAAGTGACAGAAAAGACAAGAATCTTGCATTTTGTAGCACCTGGGAAACTTCTGATAGCAACAGGGATAGCTAGAGGAAGTTTGTAAATCCTGTAGATCCCTATTGCCTAGCTGTTTGGTGACATAAAAGAGGAAGAGTATGGTGAAGAACTGCAACTCTGGAAAAAAAATCAGCTTATTCCCTTTAGATGTGCTTGAGATGGAGGGGCTTGACATTGCTTCGTGAAGCTATTCCTGTTTTGTGTTGGTAATGGTGAAGACCCAGGACAGTATTTCAGGTGGATGCAGTTATAGTCTGGGAAAAGAAAGTGCTGGTAAGAGTAATTGCTGGAACCAGTGGTCTATAAAAAAAGGTTATAAAAGATAAGAAGAGACTTTGCTGTGAACAGGAGCTGTTTGGGAGTGTTGTTTATTCCAAATATAGAAAGTAGAGTGAAAAGGACTGTGAAACAGAAGGGGTCTCCTGTAGAGAACCGGGAGGAGGAAACAAGAACAGACACAGAATCTTAAGTTCCCACACCCACGTAAATTCATCTTCATAGTTTTGATTTTTTCTTGTTCCATGTTTTCTTACCCTTCCCTTGCAGAATGGTTGCCGTAAGATATATCCCAAGAGTTCTATCAGAGACTTCCCCTTTTTGAGTCTGTTCTCAAGATATCTTTCTCAAAGAGGTCTTTCCTAAACTGTTGAATTAATCTTCTTCGAGTTTTTTCTTTTTTTGCTCTTAGGTTTTCCTTTTCTCACTTTACTAGCTGGAGTCTCCTACTCTCTGAGGACCCCTGAGTGACAACTACTATGTCTTGCTTTCTTTTAAGTAAGAAAAAAGTTTGGCTATGGTCTGAGTGTAGCGGTTTTTTTTTTTTTTTTTCCCAACCATGTAGTCTCTATCTTCTACTCTTCCTATTTGTTCACCTCTCCTCTTTGAAGAGCTTAGGAAGTTTGTGAATGTACTTAACAGAACTAGGCATCCTGTTTTGGTGCATGTGCTGTAGTTCACCACCACCCTCCCCATTTTGCATTAAGCCACCACAGAGGAAACGAAGCTGTAGCTCAAGCCATTTAGATTTGCAGCTGTTTTTAAGGGGGCTTTAAGAAGAAGTGCTGCTAAGTGTTTCTTTCTGCTTTAGCAAATAGTATTTTGTTCTTTTGTTTTTAGACTTCAAAGTCACTTCTCAAACTCTTCTCAAGGACACTTGTCTCTTTTGGAGGTGCTAAGGCATTACTGTTCAGAGGCTTTGGGAGGTTCGGTTCTTGGCTCTGTGTTCCTCTAAGGTTAATAGGAGTTGACTCTCAGGCTGTTGCATCTCTAGACAGGCCTGTTACTGTTTGAGAGGTAGGTTCACAGCACTGTCAGTGACACCAAAGTAGGTATTTACCTAATGTTGATGGTAGTAGTCTGAGACATCCACTTAAAATAAACAAAACAAGCTTTCTTTGCCCTTAGGACATGGTTTGAGGAACTGAAAGATGTGTATGCTTTATTTTAGAGGGCATATGTGGTAACGTACCTAATGGTTGTGAGGAGATAAGTGCTTACATAGCATTGAGCATACATGGCTGGAAGGGCACTTTTTGGGCCAGTGTTTCTGCCTGTGCTACACCAAAACCCAGCTTACACCAGTGATGAATTAAGTTGAATGTTAAATGAAGATGACAACATCCTGCTATGTGATATCAGTTTGGCTAATTGCCTAATGCCTGCTTAGTGAAACGGCGAGAACTGGGAGATATATATATATATATATATATATATGTTTTGCTNTATTCAACTTCTATATGACTAAATCAGCTGATGTGCGTGATCTGTTGAGGAGTTCATGCACTTGAGAAGTTATGGCAAGTAGACTGGGAACTGTGAATCAGCAAGACCTCCTCTTGGCTACAGACACAAAGATTAATTAAGAATAGAGTAGTTCTTAGAGCTGAATGTGAGAAGATTAAAGATGAAAGCATCTAATTGGCTTCTTTCTCACTCTTTGGAATTGGACAATAGTCAAGCTTTGAAAATGCCATTCTCAAAATTGGGTTTTCTTACCTGCTATACAAATAATATGTTAGAAATCTGAAACATTAAAAAAAAAATCCTCATAGATGTGCTTGAGTATTTTTGATGCCCTTAATATTGTTTTGGTTTTGTGTTTGTGTCCTCTGGGGGGGTCTGTGAGAGCAATCAGAAAGTGGGGCTAGCACAGGCAAGGTTAGTAGGAGAGGTCCTGCTTAATTTCAGCTCTTGGTGTTGTATAGGTAATGGATGTCTTGGTGGTGATAGAGGACCTAAACAAAAAGGGAAAGATGCTTTGGATTTTTATGACTGATATCTGATTTGACTTGACACACAAAGGTCTCGGTCTTCCCCTTACTCTCTCTAAGTCTGTTTTTAATACTTTTTGTTGTTCTCTGAGTTTTTGTCCAAATTCAATTATGCTCATAGAGACCAAATTGTTAAGACTTATTCCTTATGTTCAGAAGCATGTGGGATTTGATTTAACTTTGTTGTCTTTTCATGAAACCCTCCTTTCTGTCTTCTTGAGGGATGTATGAAGGGAGGTGGGTCCAGAAGGTAACCAAATTCATTTTAGTCTTTCTCATCCCTTTAGGTTTTGTCTGGGAGTTCTCCACCAACATACATAAAAATACTGCAGGTGAGTAAGATTTCTGCTACGGTTATTTAGAATGGGTCAATCTGATCTTTAACTGCGCTCTAATTGTTATTTAGAGCAGCAGAGTTGGGCCAACACTTATGAAACCTTTTGTAATGTGTTTTTACCTTAAATGGTAAAATTAAATGGTGGTTAAATGGTGGTTAATGGTGGCTTAAATGGTGGTTGTTCATGGAGATGTCTCCAAATGCTGCTGTAGGTACCAAGGGACGTGTAAGGGAGAAGTACATTAGTTCTAATCACAGGATGGTTGAGATTGGAAGGGACCTCCGGGGATCATCTTATTATATACAAATATTGTTTTGCCTCTATTTTCTTTTTCCTAGCTATCTCTGAGATTTGGAGGTTGAAGAAGGGCTCTGTCATATTGCACTGATATTAAGTATATGCAGTACGTACATTTGGCCACCTAGGTTTTGTCCACTTTTGCAAGTATATGTTTATAAAGAAGCTTTGAAAATACACCCATCTCGGAGATACCTGCTGTTACGCTCATGTTTGGTGTCCTCATGTAGTTGTGGGATAGAATGTGAGGCTGGTGGTTTCTTTGCACACCCTACTTATTTAAGGGTTTGGCCTTGGCTAGCAAGCGAGTAGAAAATGTGTCCCTACCTCTCTTTCAGTGCTCTTCCAACACAGTAGAGGAAGTGGCTTCCTGACTGTCAGAGAAAGGAAGAAAAGGAACCACCTTTTTGATCAATAGCCATGTGTGCTGCCAAAGGCAGGAGGGGTGCAGGTTGTTAAACTTTACAAACAGGAGCAGCAGAAAACTAATTAGTCCAAAATAATCAGCTTGACTTGCCAAGCAACACGGCATGTTTTTGTACTGCTTGTGTAAAACTCGTAAACACCGCTGCAGGCAGATGATACCTGTTATTATATGATTTGAATGACCAGTGAGCTACAGCAAGCTACAACTGCACAGGTGTTTAGATTCAGGCTGGAGGAGTGATATTCTGAAAGCCTGAAAGAAGGAACGAAATTAATTTATCATCTTGTCAGTGATGCAGAGGGAAAAAAAATCGCTCTGTTGCAGTTGGAAAAGACAAGGAAAATACTAGGTGAGGTTAAGAAAAGGAAATGTTGAAACTTTCCTTTAATGTTATTTAAATCAACCAGAACATTGTTACAGTTGATGACGTACGAACCTAATGACACCCTCGCAGAGATATGAGACAGACTGATCTTGGGAAATTGTACATGTCAGGAAGAACTGAAATACATAACTAACTTTAAATCCCTTTTTGTCCTACTGGGCATAAATAGCTTCTGGTACTTCTTGTTGCAAGACAAAATAGAGAGAGATGGATAGTGTTACGCATTGATAGAGGTGTCATTCATATTTGCTGTATATGAGACAAAATGTTACAGTATAAGGAACCTATAAAATCCCATGCTACAGATTATAAGTCAGAACAGAGCAGAAACAGCCTGGGTTTAGGCATAAGATGACTCGCCTTGTAAGGCTGTTGTGTATTGATATCTTGCAATGACTGTTTGGATGACTTTTGTATGTGTGATGTGTGCCATGCTCTGCATCATGCGGAAGGGTACTCTGAGTCCTGGGTTCTCAAAAAAGTTGGACTGATAGGTGATGTTGTACAGCTGTGAAAAGATAGTTGTGGAAGCCAGAAATGGTCAATTTTGGGCCCCCCCAAAAAATTCTTACTGACTTTCCTTATGCCACTTTAAATGATTATTGTATTGGGATCTTTTTCATTTTGTTCCCACCTCTTTAGAATTTGATACTCCAGAAATTAATGCAACATTAAGTATGATGCTCAACTGCCTTATGTTATGAAAGTGAGAACTCCCACAGCACCCTTAACTCTGCTCCCAGAAAACAATGTGCACCAAGTGAGTGTCTTCAGTTACACAGGCGTGGGCATGGGGTGTCGCATGTGGCAAATACTTACATTACAAATCTGGTTGAAGTTCATGGCAGCGCTGAAGTGTTGTACGCTAATTATGCCAAATGATCCTGCTATCCTGGTAAATGGGTGTAGGCTCCGTTCCCAGAATGCTGGTCTGTGAATCGCATCGTTGAGGAGTAGGAAAGAATGCACATCCATCAGAGAGAGAAAATAAATAGCGTATTTCTAACATTTTTCTTGCTTGCATGGTAATTTGCAGTACTCTTTCCATCATGGTCGTGAAATGAGATTGAAAAATTGCTATCCCTTCTCTAATGCAGGCCCCCAAATTACCTCACTTTTTTAGCATGCTGATCAGTGTTAGTTATGGGATTTCAGAAACCTCCTTGCTGTAATGCAAGGATATTATTTTCAAAGGTATCCATTCATTCTAAAAAGAGAGGACTTTTTCATGATGAGCGGGATGTGAGTGTGTTTTGTTTTATTTTTTACTATGAAAAATACTTGTGTTTACATATCTTAGAGGATTTGAAATAGTTTAAATTCTAAAATCTGCACAATATTTTGACTGATTAAAATAAGGTGATTGAAAGCCTTGCCTACCTCGTGGTGTTAAAATGCACACAGAAGTTGAATGAAATACATTGCATTTAATTTAGATTGATAAAGTATTGCAAAACTTACTTGTAGGAAGCCGCTTAGTAGAGAAGTCAAATTTGGTTGGTAGTAAGTGATGGTCTTCAGTTATAGTTTTAAAAAATCAGAACCCAAGAAGTATTTTTAACTTAAGTAAAGCACTGTGAGCAATTTGTTTCACTGTTGTGCAGTAGAACCAAAAAAAAAAAAATGCATGAGAAGCTTTGTGATGATATGCTTTTGGCAGGCAGCCACTTCAAATGAGCTGGACAGTTGAAGATATAATAGAATGTATTGAATAATGGGTTTTAAATGTTTAATTGTACTGTTGTGAAGAGATGGTAAGATTATTCCATGCCATTCTCATCCAAGAGAGTGTGGGGTCTCCTTGGGTGAGCTTGGATAAGTCATGCCCTTTGCTGATCCTTAAATTGGGTCAGTTCTTTTTCATTTATCTAGTTTGCTCTGGACTGTAAGTAAGTTTTTCTCCCAAAGCCTTTGTGCCACACTGAGCAAAATGAGGTAAAGGGAGGAGGGTGTGTGCAAAACAAACTGCACAGTTTAATTCAAAATGAGATCAGACAAGCAAGGTGAGCAAGCAACATGTGAGAACAAATTTAATTAATTTCTTCAGCTGCCTTACAATTACAGAGCAGCTTGATGATCTGAGTTACGCAAGAGAGCTTTCTTTATGAGAAGAGTGTAATGTCCCCGCTGGTCCGCAGTCAGGCTAACATTTCATTTATGTCTGCATGAGGTAACTTCTTGACAGAGTCTCTTGCTTGGTCAGTTAAAGATGCTGTCCGCATGTCCACTTAAATGGATATGGTTAGATAAAGGTCAGTAACATGGTGAAGAGTCCTAATTCGATAGCTTGAGGAAAGGAAAATGCCGCTGTCCAGCTGCCCTGGGATTGACCATTTGCGAAGTCAAGGTAATTTCATTTACAGGGGTCTCGGTTTTAAACTGCCTTCTAAGGCCTCAAGGCAGAATTGTAAATGATTCAGTCCTGCAAGTTCCTGAGTAATATGATATAGCTAAGCTTTAATGTGCCATAAACTTAAACCTCAGGGTATTGGTGAAAGATAAATTAGTTATGGGGAAAGCAAACTGATTTGTCCCAGAAGTATCAGTAGAATTAATCGTCATCTCTTCTCAGGTTGCTTTAACCTGGAATTTTTGCCCCTCATTAATTAACTTCCAAAGTTCTCTTTGGTGCCACAGTCATCAAGGAAATATGTTTTCTTATTAGTTCAGCTAGGTTGGAATATCAGCTTTGTGACATACTCTTACAGACCTATATCTATATCTGTATCTATATCTATATGCTTACGTTGTTAAAGAAATCATCAGTAGATGCTTTGTGCTTTCCCTCATATAAAATCATTGCCTTCATTCTCCCTGAAGAGCTTCCTTTGATGTAGGAGAGACATTAGGCCAGTCTCTGTCTCCACAGGTGGAAATACGTGGTCATAAGTGAGAAATTTCAGGAACCGTGCAACTTTGCTGGCTTGTAGCTTTGATCTTTTTCCTCATCTTTTTCAAGGATACATCTGTCACTCAGCAGAAGCATTTGTAGCATCCCAGAGGTTAGAGATAGAAAGGGAAGGAAAATGTTAAATTTCCCAGCTGTAAGTAGAGCTAGTATCAAATTGTTTCCTATTAGTGTGTTCCCTGGCTCTTAGTTCCCTTTGGTTGCTGAGACAGTCCATCCAGTTGGGTTTTCCCAAGCAGAATCAGGGAAGTTTTTCCATGATGAACGTCGTATTGTTTTTGTACAGAGTATTGTTATGGGCTGTAGGAGTTGTTGCCAGCGTGGGGGCTTGGGCTGGCAGTTCAGTGCGTTTGAAAGGAACTGTGCGTATATGTAAGTAGCAAGACTGGTGGTTAATCCTAGCTAGTCCTTAATCCTAGTTCTGACCCCTCTGTTGCGCTAAATAAATGCGCTCTCCTTTGGGTTCCTACCTTTAAATTCCTGTGGTGCTGTTACCCTGTATTCAGCCTTGTGGTGCTCTCATTTAAACTGTGTTCATCAGCTGTTTTATCTTTTCCAGCTTGCCACTTCTTCGCTGTTTACCTCACTGTGACAGGGGGATTAGTTGACCCAACACTGAAGAATTTTCCTTTTCAAAAGTCCTCATTTTGAGGTTGTTTAAGAAGGATAATAGAGGAACTGGGGAACAAATGGTCAATTAGCTTAGGATTTGGTGTGCAGAACGTAGGGGCATAAAACAAAATGCAGTATCACTGGCAAGTAAAGCATCTCATGAATGAACTGTAGCCGTACAGGGCTCAGGATGTGAGATGGAAAGCCTATTTTATTTCTTCAAATTTGCACTCGTTATTTTTTAGGGGCCTATAGAGAGACTCCCCAAAGTAACTCCACAGGAAACTTGTGCTTATTATAGTTGATCTATATCAAGGAAATGCAAGACCCTTTTCTGATGCAGGTATCAGACCAAGGTGATAGTTGGTGAAACCTGTTTGGATCTTGGAGGTATTTAGTGCAAAGCCAGGCATTAAATAAAGTCAGAATGAAACAGAGGGGTATAATGTGACAAAGCAGTCCATTATATGGACCAGAAAGGTGAAGCAGCGAGTGTGTTGACTTCTCCCATACGGTACTAAACAAGATGAATAAAATTTGCATCCGAGGCTGCTAGCATTTGACTTGCTTTTGTGTGTGTATTTTCACTTTTTCCTCCAGAGAAGAGCATTGTCGTATGCTTCTTTTTGTCCTATTGATTTCTGTAATCTTTTTGATGTGCTCATACAAATTGAGGTGAAACTAAAAATTTGAGTTGCAGAAGTGTCTACTTTTTCATGCAACTGTTATTTTAAAATATATTTGCTTTTCAAGAAGCATGCTTTTACAGAGATTATATCTGACAACTATTTAAATTTATATTGTCTCCAGGAATTAATTTTTAGCTGAAGTATGTAGCAGGTATGAATTCTAAAATATGTTCTCTGATAATGCTTTCTTCTTTTTTAACGTCTTGTACATTTGATAAAGAACATAAAAGAATGAAGTATATACTTTTTATTCAGTATTTTAATGTGAATATTTTAACATGTGACACAAGGTAAACTTAAGAGCATTTTGGGTTGCTTAAAATATGCAACGTTAAACCTATTTTCTGTGGTTTGTGGTTCTTTTAATTTCTAGGAAATGAACAGTAGCTCTGGGAGCTGATTTTTGCATGGGTTAGGAGGGAGACCTCACACAGCAAAACTGAGCGCGCTCTGTGTCCTGTCCCATTTGGGATGCCTGGTGGTATTGAGGTTAATCCAGAGATGTGCAAGATGAGAAAATAACTCCTGAGGTGAACTGAATCTTGATATTCTGTAGCTTTTCATCAGAAAATATTCCTGAAACTTATAGCCTTGTAAATTAATTTAAAAAGATAGTCTGTGGAAAACTGGTCTCTGTGGCGGTATCTGTATGTCACTCTTATTTATCACCTTTGACACCCGCAGGCATTTGCATCTGTCTGGCATTTAAAGCTAGCAGTCAAAATAAAAATCATGGTGGCTACGCTGACCTTTGTTAAGATTTGTTGCAAGTCTCAAGCGCTCGGTGGCTTACTCTTCAATTTACTCATTTTTATGTTAAAGCAGCGCACAGTACATCATCTCTTCCCTGGTATGATGCACTGTGCAGTTAAGGCTTGAGCAGGCAAAGGGCTGGTGCCAAGGAATGTACTCTCTAGATGTTTCCTGCTTTTGTATCTTCCCGTGAGTGTTTCCTTTGATAGCAGTGGAGAACAATGCATAGACTCAACGGATTTGTTTTAACAATTGTGACTTGTTCGGGAACAGTGGCTCACAGTTGGCCAGTACCAGCCATCCACAGCCAGTGGATGAGCGTGGGGTTGAGGGAATCCATCCCAGCTCAGACAAATTCCTGTTTGTTAAAGCATCCAGGATTACATTTGAAATATATTTTAGGAGTCTGATGAGCCTTAAAGAAATGAGAAGGTAGTAGCAGTATGTAGAAAGAAAAAGTTATATGGACATGCATCTTCTGCCTTTAAGGGAGAGTAGGTGAAAAGAGAGGATAGGGTTATACTTCAACATTTATATAGGTTGAAATACTGAAATTCTTTTGTGACTTTGTGTCCGTTTTTGTTTTCCGCACTCTGTTCACAGAAGGCCATGCTGCTATGCCTGTGTTCCAAAATAACCACTCAGTTATTTCACCTTTATGCATTTTTATTCATGTTACTCTAATTCCAGGGACACACACTTGAGAAAAAATGTAAAGTAAATACTTAAAATTCAAACTATATTCTTTTCTTATATAGGGGATCTTATCTTTGAGTTTGATAGCCTTCCAGCAAAGCTTTTGATCCCTTCCTTTCATAATACAAGAAAGGAAAGTTCAGTGAAACACATAAGTGGGAAAAGAATGAAAGAAAATCATGTGCAGTTTCTTTATATATCACACTGTAGAAGTCCTCATCAAGCTAGGTGGTGGGTTTATGAGTGACCTGCATTCGAAAGAGCTTGGGCATACGTGTAGATAGTGAATATCCACGTACGGTGAAGAAAACCTGCTTGGATAGGGATATTAAATTTTTGGTCTCAGCTTTTCAAAATCTGTTCTCTGTCTGTTGTGTTTGATTAGAGATTTTCACATGGGAACAAGTTCTGTCTTTACTGACTGCTGTGAAATTTTTGCCCCTTCCTCTGAAAGCGTACGCGCTCTGGGCTGATGCTGGCGAAAGCAGCACCACCCCAGAGCGATGCAGCTGAGGAAAGCTTTTTTTCTTCCTTTTTTTTTTTTTTCTTTTTTACTTTCTTTAATTCATTTTCTTTAATTCATTGACTCTGATCTTCTGTATGTTAGGTGCTTTGTTTCCTTTAAATACATATAGACATCATTCTGTCTCCATTTATTTTTTTCCATTCTTTCAAACTGTATTTATCTTTTGTCATTCTAAGCATTGAAGTGCTTCAGATATCTAGGGTGCTTTCTGTGATGCAATGCCTGCTGCTAATAATGCTGTGAACAGTCTAAATCTACACTGATGACATTAACTGTGGGTCCCATCACTGACTAACCTTGGCAGCTACTTGATACTGTTCTATAACCATCAGACTTCTTGATAATGGTTGTTCTTAAGGAGCGAATATAATATGGATAATGGCATTATAGGTGTGCTATGTGGGCTGAGGGGGACCATCTGCAGCAGGGAAAGTTGCCAAAGACTTGCTCCCGGGCTGACTAAGAACTCATGTCTATGTTGCCTTATGCATCTGGGTGCTCGTGTCCCTGCATCTGTACTGAGGGAAACATAAGGAGGAGGTGGGGACACTGTTTTAACTTGACTTGAAACAACTAACTGAGCACAGAAACTGTGGGTCAGCAGCCCAAACTTTGCTCTGCGCTGCAAACAGGTGACAGTGCTTCTTGTGAATGCAGAACAGCCAGCCCTGGTATAGGCAGATGCTAAGCTATTGATGCCTTTTCAAATGTATCTTCTAACAGCATTTTTATAAATGTTCGTTCTTCAGAGTGAAGAGTACTGCAAAGGAAATATTGATATTTGTTACTGTAATGTCACCAAGGGTATCAAATCTGTGATTCCTCTTGACTCCCGTCTTGTCAGGGCTGTAGGGTGAGATCACATCTCCAGCTAACAGCTGGCACAGTAACCATCATGGACTAACAGATGAGGTATTTCTGGGTTTATGCCAGTCCTCGTAGATCCATGCCCTGTTGATGAATAGAGTGTCTGCTAATGGTTTGTTGTAGAGTTGTTGTAGCGGTAAAACATCACAGAACCACAAAACCATTCAGGTTGGAAGGGATCTCAGAGAGATCTCAGTCCCCTTTTCCCAGGGACTAGAGTGAGGCTGCCCAGCCTATAGTTACCTGAATTGTGATTTTTATCCTCTTTGAATATGGATATAATATTTTCCTTCCTCCAGTCATGGAGGACATACCCTGATCTCTGCAAAATTTCAAGTGTGATAGCAAACAGTCTTGCTATGATATTGACCAATTCTTTCAGCACCCAAGGTGCATCCCATCTGGTCCTGTGGACTTACAGGGTTGGGGTTTTTAAAGAAATCCTTGATTCACACCCCTCTTCTGCCATTGGTCATTCTCGTTCTTCTTGAAGCCTGTCTTGAGACACAGGGGCCTGAGGACTCGCTAATGAAAAGTGAGGCAAATAAGTCATTAGGAACCTTAGCTGCATCTGTGGCTGCTCTCATTATACCTGCCCTATTCAACATAAGGCCAACATTTTCCTTGATTATTTTATTAGTGCTAATGTAACTCTTTCTGGCCTTGATATCCCTTATGTTCAGCTTTAGGTTTCCTCAGGACAAGGTTTCTGTGTTTCTCCTCTGTACCCTGTCCTCACTTCTATCTCCTGTAAATGTCCTTTTTGCGCTGGAGCTCAATCATAGCTTCCCTATTTAACCAAACCAGTCTTTTGATATGTATTTTTATTTTCGGGTGCGTGGGAATGGATGGCTTTCTGAGAGGTCATTAAAGACCTGCTGGTCTGTCGTTCCTTGCTTTGGGACCTAGAAGACTCGCTTCATACTAGTCTGCTAACTCTGCTGAGACCGCAGGCCTGGTCTAGATGTAATACAGGTTTCAGTGATGTGACAGGCCTGCTGGTAGGCAATAATAAATATAAATGTTGATCTTGCAATTCAGAAGTACCTATGCAACATCAGACACTGCATTCAGATAACCCTGAGCTGCTGCTCCCTGAAGTGGTGAAGCTACGTAGTGTAAATGGAAGCTTGAGGAGATACGATGCCACTCGGGCAAGCTCCATTGCAACGGAGCTGATCACCCTTATCCCTCAGAGGATTCATCAGCTCAGGAACAGCACTGTACTGGCAGCTATATTGCTACTGGGTCTGCAGAAAACTTGGCCCGTGCTAGCTCTATATCTCATGCTACAAACCTGAATCTACTGAATCTACTGCTTTCAGTGGAAATAGGTGTGTGACATCTTTAAACTTGGCCCTGGGTCCTTCAGTAGTGACCCTCATTGAACTTCCTTTAGCAGTCCAAAGGAGGTGTGTTTTCTTTTCTTTTTTTTTTTTTTTCTGCTAGTCATGAAAACCTTATCTGTATTTTCCTTCCTTTCTTCCTTAGAGAGCTTATCTTCACCACCTCTATCAGAGCATTTCTTCTATCAGTACCTCATAATCTTAGAAGCTTCTCTTTTTGGTGTGTTACCTTTATTCAGTATTTTGTTGTTGGTTTTCAGGGTTTCATTGAATTTGTTTGTGAGGGACTTTATGCTCTTCAGAAATGATTTCTCCTTGAGATTTCCTTCTTCAGCAAGGTAGGCAAAATCCAGTTAAAATTCATGCTTGAGGGCATGAGGAGGAGCAGAATTTTTCAGCTGTATATTTATATGTAAATGGCTTTATTTAACATGAATTGTAAAATATCTTTCTTATTCAGTAGTTATCTCTTTTTTTTTTTTTTTTTTTTTTTTTTTTTTTTTTTTTTTTTTTCTTGCAGCTTAGGTTATGGCAATAGATGATTAACTTGTTGTCTTTAAAAATATTAGTCATTTACTTTATCAGCATCAAGTGGAACTTTTTTTTGGCTGCTGTTTTCAATATTCACAGAAAATACAGAGGTGAAACTGACCAGAAAGAAAAGCTTATTTCATATAGCCAGCCACTGTAGGGCTATCACATCTTTCAAAGAAGTGTTTGTAAAATGTCAGCCAGAAGTGGCTCACTACTCTTTAAAAATTCTGATTTTTAATTTTTACTTTTATTTATTAAGGTGTCTTGTTAATCAGTATGAGATTTTTAACTCATGTATTTAAAAAAAAAAAAAAAAAAAAAAAAAAAAAAAGGTCTTCTCCTTGACTATGTATTAATTTTAACACTAGATGGCAGTGGAAACGCTTCAGTTCTATGGGGGAACTCGGCTTTCATCATTTCAGGAGGAAAACAGGTTTGTTAACTGCTGACAACATTATATTTGTTAGGTTCATTTTCTTCTTTCAGTACTTCTAAAATCCAAACAGCCATCTTCTAACATACACTTCTATATGCTTTTATAGAACTGTTTTGCAATCAGACTGATAGAAGTCAAGGAAGGAGCATAACTTGCTATTTTAGTAGCAATGAGGAAATGTTACTTGTATTTGCTATATGGTTAGACAGATGATTTGGACTGTCTTGCTTCAGAAACGAGACAGTAAGCACTAAGATTAAATTCATGGTCTGTGTATACAATAAGTTAAGTCTCCAGCATGGCAGTAACTTGACGTCCTGTCAAAGGCAGGAATGCTGTTCATTTTTTTTCATTTTGTAGCATTTTTGAATTATTTCGTAGTTTTTCCTGGAATGTAATTTTAAATTGGATTCCAGAGCCTGTTTCCCTATTGCATACTTTGTTTCAAAGTAATCCCTTTTTTTTTTTTCTTTTCCCCAAACGAAGCCTCAAAGTGGCAGCTTGTTTCTGCAGATGCATTATTTTGCCCTCTCAGTAATCAGAGAACAAAATCCAATAGAAAGCCTTTAATAAGAAAAGTTCGAAGCACTGAAAAAATCTCATAGGAAACCTCTTTTTTATTGGCTTAAGCCTAAACCTGAAAATACTGTGTATTCTTTTAAGAAAGTTTGAAGACATCCGTAGCAAAACAGAGTAAACTTTGTTAGTTGTTTTAAAAGCTATGTTTTCAGAGGTGTAATATTTGGCTTTTCTGACTATTAAATAAGAACCTATATCTTGCCTAGTGAGTTGGATACTCATGTAGTTTTTCCTCCCCTTGCCCCCCTTCCTCTTTTGAATCCTTTAGATTTAGTGCAAGTCCTGAGCAATAAAGTTCAGATGAATAATCAAATGTTTATTTGAATTTGAATATTGAAAGGTATTTGTCACAGTAACAAAATAATAGCATTGAGACCTTAAGAAAGGAACTCCTTGTGGAGTATTGCAAGAGACTAAGGTGATTTTTCATTGGATTGGTATCAGATATTCTTGTTTTGATATTTACAAACTGTATATTCTGAGAAGTAACTAAGTCCACTTTTAGTAACATAGTGCACCTTAGCAATTTTATAGTGATAGCTAGGTAAGTGTTTTCTCATTCAAGCTAAGCACCTGAAATTGCTAGAAGAAACTTCTATTTGATATAAGAAACTTTTGATTTTTCTTGTTTTTTTCAAAAGCTTTTCTTAGCTCTCAGAGGCCAAGAGAAGGATTAAAAATATAAACTATAGAGACAAGGAACAAAAACAAATTTATTGTTTATTTTTGGAAAAAAAAAAAAAAAGAAGATTGCAGATACTAGACTGTGGTTTAGCTTGTGATGCTGGGGTTGCTGTAGAACTGTGGACTGTAGTTCTCCAAGGTTTGAGAAGAGAATCACCTGGACTGGAGTCAACTGAGAACAGGGTGGCTTTCGGCTTCTCTTTTGTGGTATCTTGAAAATGTTTTTATGAGTGTGTGTCTGTGTGCCTTTGAGAATTGTTTGGGTTCTCCCACCCTTTCCTCTTTATGTTTCATAGAATATCTATTGACATGCTCATGGGCTAAGGCTGATGTAGAATAACTAGGAGTAACTAGTTTTTTTTTTTTTTTTTTTTTTTTTTTTATAAAGGAGTGAGGGTGAATCGTAGCATAAAGGATTACCATGCAACTGAGAAGCTGTTGGTCACCATCCAGGCATAATAAATTGAAAACTTCAGGAAGGTGGGGCTCAGATCAGCAAGGAAGTATATTTCCTGTTGTTGAACAGGAAGATACTTCATATCAAATGAAGGATGAATTTTTAAATGAACTTTTCCCATAGGGATTGCAGACTGTAAGTGAAATGGAGAGGAGGAGGAATAGAGTGTGTGTGTGTGTGTGTGTGTGTGTGTGTGTGTGTGTGTGTATAATATATATATATATTTTTCTTAGATCCAAGATGTTGAGTAAAGTGATGCTGCTTCACTGTTGTTTCACGTTGGTTAGGCCCATTTAATGAGCCAGAAGAGAGACTGTGTATTCTGTGTCCTGTGCCCTCCAGGCTCGTTAGTTTGTGGCTCCGTTGTGCCTCTTGCCTGCACACCGCACTGAGCGCTCGTGCGCTCAGCAGGGCAGAGTCTGCATCGTCTGGCCGTGCAGAACGGGCCGGCGGGCCGCGTGGTTGCCCGCAGCCTCTGCTTCTTGGCAGTCCTTCCTGGCCTTAGGCCAGAGGAGAGCCCTGCAGCAGGAGGAGCTGGGACTGGTGGCAACATATGATAAACAGAGGTAAGTGCTAATCAGAAGAAGTAATGGGAGGGATAGAAGGATGCTCTTTCTCCTTGCAAAACACTCTGATATGCAGTTGTTTCCTCTGGTCCAAACTGTCTAAATTCCATCATCTTGGCTTCCCATTCACTCTCTTCTTTTGGTGAATGATCCACATATATTAATTAAGGACTCTGTAAAAAATTGAGTCAAAGTTATTGGTACCAGTCATTATTAACTATTGATCCATCTTAAACCACAGCCATGCGGCGGCCTTTGCAGTTGCATCCACCATTACATTTCTGCTAGTGATTACAGACTGTTAGTTCGTATGGGCAGGATGATGCATGAGCACCATTTCCTTGAGTTCATCTATCTCAGTGTTTTATTTCCTTTGCGTTGGCAAGGATATTTTCCTGCAGATTTAAGAAATCCACTTTTTTCCCACAACATTCCTATAGTATGGCGTTCACCAAACATGTATCGAGAGTCTGTACGTTTATTTAGCCATTTACCAGATGTGCTGCTCAAGTAATGCAACAAGTTTCGCTCCTTGAGCACTCATAGGAGTTGGCAAGGGCTTCACTTCAACATCTCCTTCACGGTCCACTATCACATGTCATGTTTTCTTGCAGCCATCCTGGTAATACAGCAATCCATCCACATAATAAGTTGCATCTGGATCACTCAAAGGAATGTCTGTTAAATCATCTCTTGGCTTGCTAGAAGTTTGGATGACATCAGCACACTCATGGTGAGGTTGCCTCTCATCTGTCAAAGGGAACAAAGTCACTGGATTCATGGTGTTACACCGTTTCAAAATCACATTTTCAAATAACAGCAGAATCATTTCATACTTATGCACTCATTGAGAGGAAAGAGCTTGCGTTGTATATAGTGCTTCAATAAAATTTCTAGTCCATGGAGCACGTGGATACTTACTGGATGGCCCAGGATTAAGGGTTGGCTTTTCTCCAAAATTATAGCAGCTGTGGCTGTTGCTTTATTACAATTTGGAATTCTTAGAATTGCTGGATCTAAGTGCCTGGGATAATATGCAGCTGGTTGCTGATGTGGACCTAGAGGCTACGTTATTGCTCCACTACCCACTCCTTTTCTCTCATGAACCTACTAGATGGTTTTGAATACTTTGGGAGGCCTAATGCAGGAGCAGTTGCAAGGCCCTTCTTAATAGTTGCAAAAGACTTTTGTCACTTGTCCGTCCAAGCAATTGAATCTATTTCTTCATTTTTAGTAGCTTTCGCTAGCAATTTTGTCAATTCCCCTAACCTTGATAACCAAGGTCTGAAAAACCATACAGGCCCCTAAAATCCTCCTACTTGTGTGTATTTTTGTGGGGGATGTGTGGCCTTTTTTTGGAGGGGGTGGGGTGGGGAGTTTTTATGTGTGTGTATTTTGTTACAGAGCTTGGCTGATGTTAAAATACTCTCGCAGGGTCTATTTAAGCTTAGTCCCCTGTATTTAAGCTTTGTCTTAGCTGTATTTTAGTCAGAGCCAGATATCTACTAGGAACATTTTTTTTTTTTTAATACTGTAGCAGAGTACATTTCGTGTTGGTTTGCATTGAAAGAAGGAACTGATTAAACGGAGCAAAAAGTAGTATGTTGTTGTTGTTTTTTTCTCCTAATCACCAGCCTTGCAAACTGAGGAACAAAAGCAGGCTTTATTTATAACCAATACAATAGAGTGTCTGAGGGCCGGATTGCTTCCCAGTGATGCTTAATCACTGGGTCGAGATTATGCCCTGAATTGTTGCTATGTGAGGGATTATTGGCTCTTCTCTTAGATTGTTCGCTCTTTGGGTCATTACATTTAAGGATGAAATTGGCTGTATGCAGGGAAAAGACCTGGAGGAGCGACGGTGCTGTTATGAGATTGTAGGGCAAATTTTATTTGAATTTTACTGCCTTATCATCCATCCCTCTTCTACTGTGACTTTTGTAAAAGAAATCATTTTCTAGGAAGCATGCTTTACATTTTAATATCAAAATTTTATAAAGGTCCTCATGGCATCTATTATTTTGACCTTGCTCAGATTTCCCCTTTAGATTATGAGCAATAGGAAGACTTATATCTTAGTAGCTTGCTTCATTTTTCACTTGGTTATGCAATGTTCTGGCAGCAGTTACGTTGTGCTCTCGGAAGAAAAAATCATATAGTCCTTTTTTTATTTTAATATTCCAGTACAGTTTCCTCTAATGGTCATGTGTGTGAGAGTTGAAAGGAAGCAGTCCTCCAAGAAAATAGGATTTTTTTGAAGTTTTTGCAATAGAAAATTGTGCTACTGTTTCATTGCTGTTTACCTGTCACACATCACAGGCCTTTATTCAGATCTCACTTCAGCCCTGCTTGCAGCAGACTTCTCTCTCATGGGATGCAGCACAAACTAGACTGGGGCAGTAAGGAGGAGTCAAACAGATCAGGGTAGGAGTGCATGAACCTCCTCTTCTACCTGGAGTCTCTTATGACTGTAAAGAACCATTGGGCATCTCTCCATATTATGCTTCAGCCCATCTGGGTGGAATGGGGATGCCTGAGCAAACAGCCCAGTTTCTTCTGTTGCAAATGTGGTGTACTTGTGTGAGAAGAAGGAATACGAGTGAAAAAGACAGACTTTCCTTTGTGGGTCTGCCCTCTCTGGAAGATCAGTGAGTTGAGAAACAGTATCCCAGTGGAAGAGCTTTGCATGGGTTTGATTACCAGGATGTCTTTAATTCCACTTGTCAGTTAGAGAATTTCTGGTCCTGGTCCCTTTCCCCCTAACTGTTTCAAGCTCCTGAGAACAAGCATGGAAAAACCTCCTCTGTCTTGCTCAGTTTCCTTTAGTTTTCTGATAAAAGCATCCGGTACCACCTTTAGCTGCCTTTTCACAGATGATAAATTCTGATAGCAACTGGCTGGATGGCAGAGCCCAGAGGGTGGTGACCAGCAGGGCAGAGTCTAGTTGGAGGCCTGTGGTGAGCGGTGTCCCCCAGGGGTCAGTCCTTGGTCCAGTCCTGTTCAATTTATTCATCAGTGACCTGGATGGAGGCACAGAGCGCTCCCTCAGCAAGGTTGCTGATGATACCAAACTGGGAGGAGGAGCTGACAGCCCAGAGGGCTGCGCTGCCATCCAGAGGGACCTGGACACACTGGATAGCTGGGCAATGAGAAATCTTATGAAATTCAGCAAGGGCAAGGACGAGGTCCTGCACTTGGGGAGGAATAATCCCAGACACAGGGGAATAACCCCAGTACAGGCTGGGGACCGACCTGCTGGAGAGCAGCACTGCAGAGAGGGACCTGGGCGTCATGGTGGGCGACAAATTGCCCATGAGGCAGCAGTGCCCTCGTGGCCAAGAAGGCCAATGGGGTCCTGGGGTGCATTAGGAGGAGCGTCTGCAGCAGGTCGAGGGAGGGGATCCTGCCCCTCTCCTCAGCCCTGGGGAGGCCCCACCTGGAGTACTGT
>VZSV01000129.1:1612977-1625944 GCA_013398735.1 Nothocercus julius | reverse complement strand
TCAGGAACAGGGGAGCCAGCAGGACCAGGGAAGGGATTGTCCCCCTGTGCCCGGTGCTGCTGAGGCCGCACCTCGAATACTGTGTTCAGGTTTGGGGCCCTCACTACAAGAAGGACATGGAGGTGCTGGAGCGTGTCCAGGGAAGGGCAGCGAAGCTGGTGAAGGGGCTGGAGCGCAGACCTGATGAGGAGGGGCTGAGGGAGCTGGGGTTATTCAGTCTGGAGAAGAGGAGGCTCAGGGGAGACCTGATCACTCTCTACCACTACTTGAAAGGAGGTTGCAGTGAGGTGGGAGTCAGTCTCTTCTCCAGAATAACTACTGAAAATAGGACAAGAGGAAATGGCCTCAAGCTGTGCCAGGGGAGGTTCAGGTTAGACATTAGGAAGAATTTCTCCACGGAAGGGATGCTGAAGCATTGGATAAGGCTACTCAGGGAAGTGGTGGAGTCACCATCCCTGGCAGTGTTCAACAAATGAGTAGTTGAGGCACTTAGGGACATGGTTTAGCAGGCACGGTGTTGAAGGTCTTACAGTTGGACTTGATGATGTTGAAGGTCTTTTCCAACCATAATGATTTTATGGTTCTGTGACACAAAATTCCATGGATCAACATTCTGCCAGGATGTCCCCTCCTAAAGTAACCTTACGGTTGCTTCCTTCCATACAAAACTGCACCTTACTATACGTGTACTTGCTTGCTTAAAATCTAGCCTGGATGTCTTCATATTTGTTGGAAATACATCTGACTTTAAGAAATATCTGGTTTTTTTTGTTTTTTTTTTAATAATTACAGGTGATTCAGACAAAGGAAAACAGTGCAAAATGTTTTGAATTAGAAGGAAATAGTGTTTTTTTAATAGAGAAAACTCTTTTCAGTAATTTCAGAAAAGACTACCTTAAATTCTGAGTCTGGAAACTTTTGAAGATATTTCTGAGTGAGTGACTGTATTTTGATAATATGCTCAAGTTGTATGTGATTTTAAAGTAAACATTTAGAGGTAGTACTTTTCTGTATTATTATTAATACTTTTTAACCAGATGTGTACACGCTATTTAAATTGGAAGGGATGTAGATGCGAAGAGTTGTTGTATAGACAGATGTGATTATGTAGATGAGCAGTGTCATGAGTAGATTCATTGATTTGTGATGATCATGTTGGTTCAAAATGGATTCAACCAACCTTACCTGAAAATGTCTGCAGAAAAATTTGGAGGTTCTTCCAAAATCCACGCTCCAACTGAACCAGAAGTGATGGTCATGGGAGAGGAGTTGCTAGGTGAAATTCTGTACTCTCTGTGTTTAGGAGGTCAGATGAGATGGTCAGAATATCAAGGTGATATTTACTGAAAAGCAGCTGAATTCTGTAAGTGCATAGGTCCTTTGCTGACAAATGAAATTCCAATAAAAGGCTACCTAAGTCAGTTGCCCATAATCACCAACCCATCCTAGAGCTTAGGAAAAGGATGGGAGAGGTGAGAGTGGCCTTGTGTCCAAATGGATTTAGACCGTGTTGAACTCTGTGTAGACATGAACACACCAAATAAAGTATCTGTCTTTTAAAAGCCCTTTTGAAAGTTTCTTTTCATTTGTTCTCTGAGGCTACACTTGTTAAATAAAACATTGTCAGCAAGGGCTCAGTCTCTTGATTGTCTTTCAAGCAATTTGGCTCTTTAATGGTTAAAAGCAGAAGCATAAATTTTAAAACTTAGCCAGGCAAGTCCTTGGAACATGAGTCTGACATGCTCCCGTGGCACCATGCCACCTAATAAATCCTTCATCATTCCTTGCCAGCTTCAGAGCCTTGGTGTTATGTAGGCCCTTTGACCACTATGTAGGCCAAAGGAGTCTCATGCGGAGGTGCCAAGTTCATGCCCCACCGTGGCAAGATGTGGCTAGGACATCAGTGAGGACCATTGAGATGCGGGAACTGCATCAGCAGGGGCTCATTCTGTTGGCTATAGCCTCTGTTTGGTACCTGTTCCTAGTTTGGGTTCCCCTAAGCACCCAGTGTAACTTGGTTCTGACTGCTCTCCTGCAGAATTTGTTGGTGTGAAAGTAACTCTGGAGCTAATAGGTTATAAGAGGTTCTAGCTAATGATGCGCTAGGGAATTTCTATTTATTTATTTATTTATTTATTTTAGCAGATTAACACCCTTGCTTTTTCCTTTCTGTCTCCACATACGAATTATAAGCTTCTCTCCAAAGTAGCCCTTAAAGAAGGAGGGAGGGTGAAAAAAGTGAGGGGGAGATGACGAAATAAGGAAAATAAGAGTTAACTTATACAACATGTGCTGTTTTGTGATGGTTTTCTTTTTTTTTCTTCTTTTCTGTAAAATTACTTTTAGCATAAAGATGTGGCACACGTAAAGCTGCTGGGAATTTTTGCATATATATAATCTATATAATACCTGGTACTATTAAATAAGAGCTCTTCTGCATTTCCACACTTCTTGAACAGTTTTTGCTTTGTTTATTGTACCTAAAAGTAGGCTGAATGATTGGTTGATCCCAGCTGTTTTCAGGGCACATGTGGCTTTATCTCTAATTCTGAAATAGTCTGAACATTTCTGCTCACTCAGAAATCCAGTGCACCTTCTAGGCATGCTAATTCTAATGACCTAGGACATACAGTCCCATCAGTTTGTCCCCCAACCTCAGTATGATTCAAGATACTGTCTAGCTCAGGGAAAAAGAACAGGACCACAAGGGAATTGAAGGGATAAGTTTCTTTTAAATTAGCTTTTTTTTTTTTTTTTTTAATCAATCTGTTCTTTAAAAACTCAATTATTTATCAAGTTTTGAATCTGGATAATTGCTGCCTCTTTCCATTCCCTGTCAGACTCTAATTTGCTGCAATAATTCCCAAAGAAGATTTTTTTGCAGAATATGGCAATGTGGTAGTTACTGCCTTACTTCTCTGTTGTACTGCTTATGCAGTATTAATGGCTATTACCTTTAATAAGATAACTTCAGTTACTCTCTGTTTTATCCCATGAAGAAACAAGTGGTTTTGAAGATGGATCAGGGAGCTGCAGCTGGTAGATACTTGGTAGCACCTACACATCCCTGGGGAAAAGAATCTCATGGGAAGTGTCTTAATTCTGGTAAGCGGTGACATGAAAAGCCCTTGTTTTTGCTGGAAAGCTTTATCTTCTGCCCACTGTATCTGCTGCTTGGCAGACAGCCTGCCCAATGCTTTGTGCTTTGCCAGTAGTTTTATTTAGTGGGATTCTGCACTGACTGGGCACCAGCAGTGAAGTCAGACACTTTTTAATAACCATTTGCAAATCACTGAATAAAGTTCTTTCCAAACATTGTCACGCCTGGAGTGGCGAAAGGCGGTAGCTGGGTGTTAGTGGTGTTTTCTGTGGATGGCATCAGTCATGATATTACAAACGTTCTATGTCACGGTACGTAATTTGGATTGTCTTCATAGTTCACTTGCCCGCTTACTCTTCTTCATTTGAAAATGAGTCGTAATCCTGAAGGTAATGAAATTTTAAAAAATCCTCCAGTGTCAAGACTGTACTTCTTCCACAGCAGTTCCTCAAGCATAACTCACTTGGTGAATTATGAACTGAACATTTCATCCTAAATGCAGTGTGCACTTCTTTACACTTAGTAACAGTAGTCTGTTCCTTTGATGCAGGTATATTTGGCAGCATTATTTTGACTAAAAGCATGGCAGGGTAAATAAATTAACTCTAAAACAGATAAAAGGTGGTGAAGGATGTATACTGTTCTCGTGCTCATGTAAATACTGCCATCTGGCCAGGGGACTGCAACTTTCAACTGTTTGTCTGCAGAAAAAAACCCGAAGATCCTCTTTCAGCTTCTTGTGAACTACAGGGAGAATAGAAAATAGACAAAATGTTCTTGAAAGCAGTGAAAATATCAACTATCAAAAAGCTGGGAGGAGAAAATCACTTAATTTTTTTTCTCCTCTCTTTTTCTCAATCTTCCCTGTGGGCTAGCCGAGCTTTAGGTCCTAGGTGGCTGAAGGGCAAAGGGTTTGCTGGTGTGTAGGTCTGAAGATCTCAAAGTGGGATATAAAGTCGAGTGTTTTTACCATGCCCTTCCTGGATGTGGGTTGCCAGAGCACAGGTAGCATGGAGAGACCTGGTATAGTGACCTGCAAGTCTGCAGGCAGTATGCCCTAATTTCTTAACTGAACGGTTAGACTACATTTCAAAACCATGCTATACCACATTTGAAGACTTCTTTTAAAGGTATGTATTCTAGATGATCTTTCACCAATGACTAATTGGCTTCCTGGCTTTTTATAACTGTTTTTAGGATAAAATGTACTCAAGAACCAGACTATTAGTGCTTCTACTACGAACAATTGTCAGTGTGTAAGGGCTGAGCAGAAGCTCTTTGATTTGAAAGGTGCTGCAGCAAGGGATTCTTGTCTAGAGGTTTTTTGTCTTCCTGACCATGCTAAACTGCATTTATTTTTTTCTGCTGTTGAGTATTGTCAAATATTCCATAACTGAAAGTCACCAGAACAGGAGTAATACAGTGGATGCTGGGATGAGTATTATTTGTTGACTGCATCTCCATAAGACTACAGAGAAATGCTCCATCTCCCTATGAGGCAGGAGATCAGTGGGACCAAGGTAAGGTGTTGCCGTAGTCCCCTTGTTTCATCCAGTTCCCAGCAATGACAAAAGGCAGTATGCAATCTGATAAGTTTTATGTGCAGGGGTCCTGCGCACCACAGGGCTGGCAGATTGCCAGCAAGGACCTTAGTAGGGCAGGGTTTCACAGAGTGCTTGCAATGCTCATGAATGTCACATTTCTGATGCCTGTCCGCACTGACACATAGTAACAGCTGGGCATTCCTGTCCCACTGCAGAAAGGGGCTTACGTTCCCACGCGAGAGCACGCTGCTGGTCGCTTCTCAAATGGCCGTCAGCTCTGACCCTCTCTTAGGTGTTTAGAAAGTACTTAGGGTATCAGAGAACTCCAAGACAGGCGAGTGGGGGAAGGTGGAGAGCAGCCAGCAGCCTGCAGAGAGTTTGCGCTGAGGAGGAGTGTGTGGACGCTATCTGGCACCTATGACTCAGTGGAAAGGGGCATGACTGCGGGGAGCCGGGGAAACTGGGAATTCTGCATCATCCTCACGAACTGGATCAAAGAACCAGTAGTTTTCCCACTGCTTCAATATTGCTATCTGCTAGGTGGGATACTGCTTGTAAAACGCATTGAACTTGGCAAGATGAAATTGGCTTCACGCAGGCAATTATTAGGAATTCTATGTTTCTATCACAATTTTGTGTAGCCAGTATGCAGAAAAAGGATGACCACTTGAGGCACAAAAGTTACCTTTTTTTTACAAAAATAACTTTTCTTTTCAAGCTTTTGCTTCATATAATACCTCCTCACCACTTTTTTAATGGCTTTTAGATCAGCCTTAGTTCCTACAAATAAGATGTTCACTTTGCAGTGAGGAGAAAAAAAAAAACACAAAAATTTATTCCCCCCCCCCCAAAAAAAAAAAAAAAAAAAAAAAACCAATTAATCACTGAACAAAACTGTATTGTGTGAGCCAGTAGCTCATTTGGAGCCTTATTTCGTGATCTCTAGACTGGAAAAAAAAATCCAACGTCTTCATGTCTCGCTGAACTTGTTCTTCTGTGAGTTAAGATCAGCTCTGTTTCCCACCAACTCATTGTTTGATCAGGAGCGTGCAGTGTCCAAGATGTAGAGCAACACAAAGGCATGTTGTGCCTGTTCATGTGGCATAAAAACATTTACAGGACAGGAGAACATAACCTGAAAATGTAATTAAAAGAAAGAGTGCTGATGAAAACATGTGCGTGTGTTACTGTAGTTCTGGTATCTCAGAACAAAGAAAAACCGTGGCTGCTGGAGTGGTTTATTTACTTTGCTCTCCAGGAATACCTCTTTTCCTTGGTCTCTAAGCATGCATGAGAAAAATCTTTTCAATTGTAAATAGACGTCAAAACACAAAATAATTGCCAACAATTTATTTAAAGATGACCTCATATAAGCCTTCTTCTTTGCTCTTTCTCTGCATATTCTAAAGCTCATTTACTATATGGTGTGCAAATAAGGGAGGGATTAAAAAAACGCTCTTTTTGGGGAGGGGAGTGGAGGAACTATTGTTTACTCTGTGGTGAAGGTCTTGAAAGAGTGAGGCTTCTTTTTATCTGCTTTCTTAAATTAGGTTACTCATGGCTCTGCGCTAGCAGTGCAGCTATCTGCTACCTTCTTCCTCCGAACGCTTGTGCTCACGAATGGTTGTGCTCGGGGTGACACAGTCTGGAGTGATAATTAGCCTGGGTTGTTGAGCCAGACCTCTTAATGAGGAGGCCTCAAAGCAGTGTGGCCTTGCTCATCTTCCGATGTGTTCTGATGGACCAGATAGTTCCTTTGTGGAACTGTGATCCAACCTCTGCTAGGCGATTTTTTTTTTTTTTTTTTTCCTAAGGACTGAAACTCCTGAGTGAGCTGTTATAAAATCAAGGTGGGGGATAGTTAGGAAGTTTTAAAACGTGGTCTATGTTTGCATCTTTTTAACCAAATACCTGACAAGCACTTGGGAGAATTGTGCACGTGAAATATCTAGTATGTGGGTCTTTCAAGGACTACAAAAGCTCCTCTAACTGTTCTCTGAGGTAATGCCAACAAAGAAGTGATGCAGCGGAGGCTTCTAGTGCAACGAGCCTGAACTATATGCAGCGTATGAGTTTTATGTGTTCATATATCCAGGTTAAAAGAAAAGAGAAAGAAAAATCAGATTACACTGGCAATGTGGATGGCAGCGCCAGTGAGAAGGGGGGAGCGGAGGGGAAAAAAACAGTTCTTGCTGCATGTCCTGCAGTGTATCCTGTGGCCCTAGTCTGTAACCCAGTTTGTGTCTCTGGTGCCTAGGAGAGCTGTGCCTGCTGACTCTCTGCTGGGCTTCGCCCCTGGACCCTGAGGCTGGTGGCTCTCCTGGGA
This sequence comes from Nothocercus julius, assembly GCA_013398735.1. Lineage (NCBI taxonomy): Eukaryota > Metazoa > Chordata > Aves > Tinamiformes > Tinamidae > Nothocercus > Nothocercus julius. Next base: position 1,618,974 of record VZSV01000129.1, on the reverse strand, counting down.
CAGTCCTGCGAGGGGCTGGGGCAGGACCCATGTCTCTGAGGGGGTTATTAGGGTTCTCGCCATGGTCCTTAGTGTTTATGGTGTTGAACCTTTTCTGGGCTCATGGCTCTTCTGAGATGGGTCTGGGAGGAGCTGAGGGAGAGCAGAGCCATACTGAGGTTCCCACATGCCATTCTTCCTCTGCGCTTCTTTGAGGGTATGGTAACAGTCCTCACCTGCAGGAAACCTGTTAGGAGGCCCCAGCCTTGGCCCAACTCCATACAGAGCAGATGGAGTTTAAGACCTTTTTTATATTTTTTTTCTCATTTAAAAAAAATAAGTACTGGGTAGCTGCAAAACTTCTTTGTACAGGGCATAACACTGACTGATGCCTGGCCATATTACTGATCATCTTTGCATTTATTTGTCTGTAGAGGACTTTCCTCTCCTTCTCATCATCAGTGTGTGTAAGTGCTTATATAGAGGAGATTCACGGTGCGATGAATGATGACCTGGAAAGGTTGATGAGAACAATTCTAGGTCATTCTGTTTATGTGGCTGCAACTGGTAAAATATAAGAGAAAGGAAAAGGGTGTGGGAACTCTGAAGATCTCTCCTTAAGCTGTCGTGATCCAGCTGTTAGGTTGGCTCCAGTATCCTCTCTTGCTCACTCACTCGGTCTTGCTCTCGGCCCCCTCCCAGCCTGTTGCAGCTGTTGAAATTCCATCATTTTCTCCAAATACCACATTTCCTATCAGTGCCAAAGCCCTTTCTGTGCTAAGGGGAATGTCGTTTGTGTGCCTTGCAGGTGTATTATTGCTAGGTGATCTGCAGCCCTTTGAATGCTGAAAAGCTCAATTTCTTTGGTAGGAGGCATATGCAGGTCCCAGAAATGTGAATGCTGAGATTTACAGGCTTGTTGGCAAGTAGTTGTGGCTTACTGTCCCATGTTTGTTTTTTTTTTTTTTTTTTTTTTTTTTTGGTCCCTCCTTTCCCCCCAAATGCTGCTATACTGTAGTTATAAATATAATATATATACGTAATTGATATATATGATATATATCAATGATAATGATATATAATTTAACCTTGGGTACAAGCTATTTATTACTCTTGACAGTTTTAGTGCCATGTCACTCACTGATGGTCACAGTTGTATCTGATACTAGATTCCAGATCCAAGAAAGGGAAGGGGGGAAGAAAAAAAACAAAGGGAAAAAGGGGTGCTCATGACCTTGCCCAGTTGGGTTTTCAATATCTCTGAGGATGGAGAATCCACAAGCCCTTTGGCAACCAGTTCCATTTTTTGATCAGCCTTAAAGTAAAATAAGTTTTTTCCTCGTGTTTAAAAAGAATTTCATGGGTTTCAATTTGTGTCCATTTCCTGTCGTGCTTTCACTGGACGACACTGAGAAGAGCGTGGTTCCATCTTCTTTACGTTCCTTTCCAACCCCTCTCCTCCCACAATGAGGTGTTTATACATCTTAAAAGATCCTCCCTGAGCCTTCTCCAGGCTAAATAATTCCAGCTCTCTCTGCCTCTCCTTGTTTATCAGATATTCCAGTCTTTTAACCATCTTCATGGCCGTTTGCTGAACCCTCTCCAGTTGCTCTGTGTCCCTCTTGCAGGGGGGAATCCAGAACTGGGCACAGGACCCAAGATGAGGCCTCACCACAGCTGAGAGGTGGGATCACCTCCTCTGACGGGCTGGCAACGCTCCTCCTAACGCAGGCCAGGATATTAGCAGACCTCCTTTGCCTCAAGGATCTCTGTGGAGGTGTAGGGCAGAACCTGATTACTTAGCATGGAGAAACTTGAACCCCTGGGGCGTTGACAGAGATGCTATAGAAGCAGCATGGCAATTCTCTCTCATGCCGTCATAAAGTGAAGGCAGCGTTATGTCACCTTCTCTACAGGTTTTGTAAACTGTGTTGGTAACAGTTATTGGTGGTGAAGTCCATGGCATAAAGGCTTGTCCCCTGCTGAGTGTGAATTGTTTGCAAGCAGAACTGGAGCACATCTGTAGGTCTCATCCTGCCTCGTAGTGATCAGCAAGGTGGGATATCAAAGGAGAGGAAGAGATGGTGTCAAATGCAGCTTCACTGAATTCTCGGTTGCTTCGATAACGTAGAGTGGGAGTGGGAACCAGCTCCTGGGCAGAAAAACATTTGTTGAATACAGTAGGCATCCATTGTATGGGGAGTGTTCCTCTGCTTCACAGTCCTCAGCAAATTTCAAGAGTTGTATCTGTCCTTTCTATGTTTTAAAATACTTGCAGGAGGATGTCCTGCACTACTGAGCCTTTGCTGATATAAAGCGAGAATGCAGAATCCTCTTCAAGTGAACACTCCTCATACTTACATTTAATCCTGGAAGTCAAAGTGATGCTAGAGAGAAAACATTGTGATTCTCTTAGAAGTCCTAGGGGCTGCAAGTGCTGTCTCCCACTATCTGAATGATACTCAGAACATTTTGAGAAAAGGGGAAGGCAACATTTTTTAAGTAATGGTGGCTTTGTCAGCATTCTGAATGGACACATCTGTGTCTTACTGGCTTTTACTGTGAAGAGCGATCTGTTTTGTGAGGAGCCTGTGTCTTGTTAGCCATGTGACTGTGATGATTCCATCCAGCGGAGAATATATGGTCTATCTCCAACTGGTTTTCAATGCTCTTGGTTGCGAGCTGCATGCAGCATGGCTAATGTTCTCAGTAAACAACCCTGAAAGCTTCCTCAAGGCTTTGAGGAGGCCACTGTAAACTGTGCTTTTAAATTCTGGGAACACTGATCTGAAACTAGGTAGTGAAAACTGATGCTCAACTTCTGGCAGAAATAAGGAACCCTGTTTGTGTCACATGTTCATTATTTTGTCAACAATGTTGTTTTATGGACTCATCCTTTACAAGCCTCATTGACTCTTGCCTGCTCTCTCCTGCCAGGTAAGTTTATTCCTGTTGATCCCCAAATCAGCTCTTTCAGGTTATTTATAATTCAGTGGAAACCCTCTTTTCTCAGAGAAGCTCAAAATGTCTTATGTATGTGCTATTCCTTGGCTGAACCTCTTAACAGCTTCTTGTCTAGCGTGTTGTATTTAGCAGCGTTCTTTGAAGAACAACCGGTACTCCGCAAAATAGCGCTACGCAGAGACATTACTGAGGGGTGTGTAGGTGGGTTGGAAGAGCAGTATGAAAGAGGTCTTCCTTGCAGGTCTTTGCTATGCTAAAACATCAGGAAAGTAGTTAATTCTGGGCCCTTCTAGTTTTTACTGGACTTCTAATTTCTTAAGCTTACAATGAGATACTTGGCTCTTTGCTGGATATGAAATGAGTCTCCTTTAGAACCCCCCTACATCTCTTCCTACTTGACAGTAAAATATGAGTAACTAATAGCTAGTTCATTTAAGATGTTGCCCAGGCTACATTTTTAATGGTCTTCTTTTAAAATTATGTTCTCAATTTTCTATGTATCTTTAATTTCTGCTCTGTGGACATTCTAGTTGAGAAATTGCACACACAATCTGCAACCCCATTTCCAAAGAAAGAACAGGAAGGAAATTCAGATTTTGTCCATGTCACTCATTTATGAATGGGTCTTTAGAGAATAATAAAGGGTTTCAGTGACATTAGCTTTTTTTCAGCTACATTTTAAATGTGGCATTGGCTACAGTCATAGACCTCACATATGCAGTATAATCTTCATCTAGCTTGACACCTTTTTAGGAGAGCTCTATATTGTATTACTTGTTTCTAGCTGGTGGTTCAAATTTCTAAAGCAGGATTTTTCTGATTACAAGCTAAATTTTCGATTTCCAGTCCCATTCAACCTCCCTTCCCACTCCCCCACCCAAACCTGTTGATTATACCAGGCAGACTGATATTCTAGTGGATTTGTTAATGTTCAAGTTACATTCCTATCATTCTTTTCTCACAGGAAAATATCTGTGAGTATCTGTCTAAAGTTTCTTGATCTGCTTTTCTGTAACCCTCAGCAACTTTATTTCCCACCTTATTTTGAGTGTTAGTGTACCTCTATAAATACCCAACTCAGAGTATGATGATGGGTCTGTCATTTGGATAAAAGAGCACACGCTGAATCATGCCTCTCCTATTTTGTTTTAAAGCTTTTTATTCCTCCATGTGTTAATGGAAACTTTTATTTCTGATTTATAATTTTAAAAAAGGTTCCCTTGAAACGATTTTCTTTTCATGCATTTTTGAGTTCTTTTAAGGTTTGGTGCTTGAAAGCACCAAAACTTACCTGAAAGCATTTTTTTTTTTTTAATATTAAAGTTCTCATTTATGAATAAGGAAGCCAAAAATTCTGTTATATTCAGTGTATCTAGAATTTAACTGTGACTTTTTTTACAGTGCTGTCTTTTGTTTAAAAAAAAAAATACCCAGTTTAACTAGAAAAATTTGCAAAGCTGTTAATGAATGTATAAGCTGCAGTTGTAATTATAGGATTGAATTTAAAACTTTTTTTTTTTTAATCTTGAAGTCAATTTGACAAATTTATGTAGTTTTTTTTTTCTATTTTCTGCAATGATTTTTTATTATTTATTTTTGAAGTTTGGTGATTCTTCAAATGGAGTTCTGAAACCAAGCGACTAGAAGTTTCCTGCTTTGACTTTCTTTGGCAAGTAGATGACACCAAACAATTCTTGGAACACCCATTCTGTACTTCTTTAGCTGTTATCTGCTTCATCTTAGTAGGTAGCCTGCTTGGATCTGCAAGAATCCCGAGTGTCAGTGAAACAGCTGATGAGAAATCTGGCCCCAGCTGAAATTGTTCCTGTAGTATTTCCCTAGCTAATGTAATATTCTTAACAACTTGGTTGTGTGTGTCGATGAGCAAGCAAGTCAGGACTGTCTCAAGTACTGTGCTATGCTGAGCATGAAATGCAGTTATGGTTGGGTTTGAGAGGGTTCTGTTGATGTCCCAGCTTTTAGCTGTAATGTAGCTGCATGCCGGCTTGTTTGAGGACTGTTGCTAGTGTGTGGCCATATAAAGTTGCACATTATCTGTACTCTGAAAATATGAAGAGTCTCTTATTACTCCACATTTCAAAACCTAAGTTGAATAAAAACTTTATCCAACCCCCTCAGTTGTTGAGAGTGGAGTTTTCTCCATCAAAAGACCAGATTGCAAAATTTCCTTTTGAGAACCCTTTCAGGGTGCTGCTGGACTATTAGGCACAAGTACTTCCCTTCATTCCAATGAGTTGCCTGTAGTACATTAGGAAGGCCTAAGCATTGAAGGTCATACTTTTCTTATAAACAGCACCTGGGGGGTTTTATATGTTGTCTGGTCTAAATTTTCAACCTTGAGGGCTAGACAATTCATATGTAAAGATGAAGGTGTTGTAATTACATGCTTTCTGGAACTGGGTCTACAACAGGTAGGCAGGTACACGCAAGAAATAATGACAATGATAAGAGATGCAAGTGCTAGATATGTTGAGGTAAGACCCTCTTGCTCTAGATGGCTGGTAGTTTGGACTTAACTGAATCTTATTTTTTATTTTGATAATTTATATCAAATTTATTTACACAGTGTTGTCAGGAATATTATAAATGTAATATATCTTCTGCTGGCAAGTCTATAATACAAGGCATGTTCAAGAGCTGTTGGGTTTGTAAAACCTGCATTATCATGCAAAACATCTAGCAATGTGTGATTTATGCCACAAGTGCTGTAACACTGCATGCATTTAAGACTTATTTTGAACTACTGCATTCATATATTAAAATGATTATAGGGTGCTGACGATGCGGCACCATTTAGGAAGATGAATGACTGAATATTATTTAAGCCTGTTCTTTGAAATGCTGCTGTATTAGGAAGAAAAAAAACTTCACAAGAAGATGAAATGCTGTCAAGCTGTAGATCACAACACTGGAATTGGGAGTGGCTTTCTATGTAGAGAATTATTATTATTTTTTTTACTTACTTTCATTAAATCACAGACTGGTTGAGGTTGGAAGGGACCTCTAGAGATCATCTAGTCCAACCCCGCTGCT
>VZSV01000129.1:1580528-1612417 GCA_013398735.1 Nothocercus julius | reverse complement strand
ACTTGTTGTCACCCAGGACTCCCAAATCCCTCTCCGTGGAGCTGCTTTCCAGCAGGTCAACCCCTAATCTGTACTGGTGCCCGGGGTTATTTCTGCCCAGGTGCAGGATCCTGTGCTTGTCCTTGTTGAACCTCATAAGGTTCCTCTCTGTTCAACTCTCGGACCTGTCTAGGTCCCTCTGAATGGCAGTGCAGGCCTCTGGACTGTTGCCCACTGGAACCCAGTTTTTTATCATCTGCAAACTTGCTCAGGGTGCCCTCTGTCCCCTCGTCTGAGTCACTGATGAATTGATGAGCTCTGCCATCCAGCCAGTTCTCAGTCCACCTCACTGTCCGCTCATCTAACCCACATTTCCTGAGCTTCCCTGCGAGGATGGTATGGGAGACAGTGTCAGAAGCCTTGGTGAAGTCAAGGTAGACAACATCCACGGTTCTCCCATCGTCCATCCAGCCACTCATCCCATTGTACAAGGCTATCAGGTTCGTCAATCATGACTTCCACTAAAGTGACCTTACATGATGAAACAGTGCATATGAATGCTGAAACTGGTCAGATCACTAGTGCTGTCACTACAGTGGTACCCATGATGGTTCATGGTTGAGTGTGAGTATCCATATCTTAGAGCTGACTCTGAGACTGGCTGTGTCTTTTCTGGAAGCCACCTTCCCTCGTGCATCTGTGGGACTTCTGCAGGTGGACATGTTTTGGTTTCTGCTTGCAAGATTACTTTTTTATGGTTAATTGTAGGGGAATTTGTCTGTCTCCTCACATGTGGGATCTGCAAAGGTTGGAGCACTTATTGGCAGGCATTGAAGGGCTATTGACATGGGAGTGATTAGTTAGTTGACCTCGTTCTTGCAAACTAGTACCACCAAAAGTAGCTTTATCTGATGGTCCAGATGAAAAACATTAGTATACTTAGTATACTATGAAAAAGATGGAAGAAAACACTCAAATTACTTCTTCTGTGAAGAAGAGCCTGAAGAGGTAGTGCTTGAACTGTCAGTAGACATGCAGAGAAAGAATGATGCTGAGTGAGACATGCCCCGCTTCATGGCACCTACCAAGCCTGAGTGGAGGTAAGGAGCAGTATCCATCTGTCTGGAGCACTTCCTTGCATAGTGCTGCATCTTCCACTTAAGTGGAAGATGTATCACTTAAGTGTATCTGGTTGAACAAAACCTTACCTGTTTGTGTACTGCTTGCCAGGAGTTTGAATGCTGTTCAGTCATGATCCACATCAGCCTTCTGTCAGTTGTCTGTGCCTGCATGGCTGTTATAGAAAGTGGTCACCAAAAGGAAGCAGTGCAGCTGGAAGGGAAGGAAGGTAGCTGGAGAAAGGATACCTGCTTTGGTGTTGTAGCTGTGCTGTGTTCTCCTTAACTCCTTGCGCAATGCCCTCACATAAGGACCCTGTGTGCCAATATAAAGTTAATAGGAGAAGTGTGCCACGTATAACAAGAAGTCACCCTTTCTGTTCACTATCAGCATTGAAAGGGAAGTGGAAATAAATATGAAGGGGTAGAGAAACTGATAAATAGCTGATACTATCTAACAGCAGTTCTTTTCAGGTTAAGATGACATTGACAAAAGATATCACTATAAATTTTCAGTGAAAACTCAGGTGCGTCTTGTTTAAGTTGTGATCTGCGTATGTTAACGCTCTTTTTGTTTGCACTTGCCAAGGCAGAGAGATGGTGATATAAAAACTTCTGCACTGGTACTCTGTTATCTCAGACTTGCAGAAATCTTTCAGTCAGCAGTAGCTACAGGGGTAGATATAAATTTGCTTGTCTTCAGGTGATTTCAGTGAGCCATATGGACTTAATCTTTTGTAGTGTGATAGATTCTTCTGGGATAGATTTTATTCCAACAAAACAAGTGAAAGAGCAGCAAAAAGCTTGACAAAGCAAGAGCAATGGAACATCAGGAAGGAGAAATGATCTTCTGCACTTTCTTTTCCTCTTCTTTGCGCTACTTAAAGAAAACTTGAAAGATTCTTCCATATTTTTCCAAGCTCTGTGGACAAAAACTCAAGTCTGGCTAAATTTAAAACTTGCGTAATTTGAGAATGGTATCACATCCACCAAATTGTTGTTTATTTATTTTTAAATGATTGTTTTGAGATCTCTATCTTATGTTCTTAATGTACATAATTCCAAGACTTTATGAACTGTGTGAGAAATTTAAATAATTAAGTCCACAGCAGAATCACCCATTTTAAGAAAATGGAGAAAACAAAACTTTCCTTCTGCTATATCTAGCAGGTTAAAAAGTCTAAAACTTCTTTATTTTTTCTTTTATTTTTTTTTCCTGTAATGGACAGCTTTAAATAGCCATTTTTATTGTAACTTAAATAATCAAAAAGGAAAGGGTCAGGCTTGTTCTTGTTTTGCATTATTAATTTAGTTGTTACCCTGTGAGGAAAATGGCTCCATTCATAATGGCAGGCAAACTATTTTTATTTTTGCTGCAAGAGAAGGGAATACTTATGGGCTATACCTTCTCTAATCATATTTTGAATAGTCCACTGATTGAGACTTTTAATTACCATATGATTCTTCATGATGTTAAAAACTCATAAATTATTTAGTTGCTGGTGTAATATTTAATTTATTGTGTATCAAAATTCACATCCACTTTATGTGGATTGAAGTCTGGAACTCACTTAAAACTATACTAGTTTATTTTTAGTTAAGTTAGGCTACATTTATTGTGCTGGAGACTTAAATAAAAATGTTTTCATAAACAGAATTTCCATTTAAAACTTTTTTTTTTAAATGAAGGATAAAGTATCTGTAGCTTGTTGAACTGCTTATGCGTAGTATGTTGTATATAAATATGACGTCCTAGGCTGGTGCACCATCTGTAGATTTGACGAAAACTAGTTTTACACTTTTGACAGTGTCAGTGAGCACCTAACTTCACCTGAGGCTGTGGCAGAAATGTTGATCAAGCTGAAATTAACGCAGTCTCAGAAAATATTGCTGCCCCTGAGGGTTGCATTCCCTGGTACCATTCTACACTTTCTTTAACCACATATGCTTATTTAATTCAAAATATTATAATGGCTTGACTTTTTTTTAAGTTGTCATTGAATTTAGAAGAAAAATGTACCTTATAACTGAAAGCACATCTGGGTTTTTTTTGTTTTGTTTTCTTTTAGCATTCTTTTGTCTACAATACAGAAACTAACATGGCCAGTCTTTAAAATGCAGCAAAAAATTCTTCAGTCTATTAAAAAAAAATAAAAATCAGCAGTTCTGTGGACCTTAGTCTGTTTTTTTCTTTTTTCTTTTTTTTTTTAATTTATTTTATAAAATGGGCTATCTAAACTAGGTTGTGATATTTATGTAGCTATTTGCATTTCCAAGAAAATAAATAAATAAAAAAAGAGATCTGGAATAGTGTTAATTCTTGCAAGCTCTGGTATAAAACTGCTGAAGTATGTTCTTTAGCTGCTATACCAGGCTGCTGGAGAGGCTAGTTTCCCATCAGGGTTTCAGTTTAGGAATGAAAAAGACACATGTAGCAAGCAGTCTTTGCATTACCATGTTGCAGCAGAATCCCATCAAGTGAGTTATCTGTAATTCAAAACTTGAAGACGGATCCAGTAAAGCAGAGAAGGTCCCAGTTTTGGCATTTGTGCAGCAGCTGCCTGGGCACTGAGCTGTTCATCCGAGGCACTGGTGAATGCCTTTGCAGTACGGCTATAATTCCCTTTCCTCCTGCTGTATCAGATGCTTTAATAGAGCTGAGCTGTGTGAACTTTCACCAGAGGAGGTGAAAGGGCTAGTGCATGTTCTGCACATGCCAGGAATCTTTTCCCAAGTTCAAATCCCACGGGAAGTGTGTTTCTGATTTTCTCCCCTTGGTTGCTCCTTTCCAACCCTAGAGCTGGTTTGCACTTCAGTGTTAATTACCAGGAAAAACTAAGAGTCTTTTCCAGGCAAAGTAAATTAGTGCCCTTTTACACAGGGCTGGCCTGTGTTATATGGTTATAATCAGCGCTGCCTGAATGAAGACCGTAAAACACAAGCACCTCTGACCAACACAAGCTATAAAAGCTGTGAGATCCTATGCTTGGAATCTCTGCCTCCTAACTTTTTCTTTCTTTTTTTTTTTTTTCCCCACAAACAGATGATACAGTTACTGAACATGGAATCTAGTTTAAGTTACTTTTCATCAGCACATGTTATAAATGATGGTTGCTGAGATTTTTGTTAGCTGTTTCTCCTAGTTACAACTTCTCAGAAAATTAAAAGCCTATTGCTATGAAAACTTAGGCTTGCCAGACACTATAACGGGCTCTGTCCCTAGGTTGCCACTGAGGCAGAAGTTTGAAGTCAAATCAGGATGAGATGAATTTGAATGACCCGTGTGCAGTAATTACAGCTTGAGCTGGGTCCCTCCACTGAGGGACTCTGAACAAAGACATCCTTGGGTAGTTATAACCTTACCATCTAAATTTCCCACCCTTCATGCTCAGTGGTTTGGACTGATTATTAGTTATATGTGGGTCTGGGGTCTTTTTGTTCTTCACTGGATCTTGTTGCTGTGTCTCAGGCTTCTGGCCAGGAGGAGATAGTCCAGACCATGACTATGTCACCCATGTCCAGGGATGAGAGGAGGCTTTTGTCTCTCAAGGTCCAAGCAGGAGTGTCCTAAGATCCAGGCAAGACATCTTCCTTTTTGGAGTGTGATTCACAGGGATGCAGGCAGCGAAAGACTGCCTCATGTGAAGTGATTAGGTAGTTCCGATAAAGATCTCTCTATCCTTCATATCACGGGGACCTAAAGGAAGATTGCTGCAGAAAAATTCACCTACACATATAAAGCAGTTGTCTGTCTTCTGGGAGAGAAAAAAGAAAAAAAGAAGTAAAAATAGAAAGCCTTGTTATCATGACCTAGTCATCATGAACCAAATCTCAGGAACCTGTGCATGGGATATACTCACAGCTGTAATATGGTGAGACCATTGGGTAGCCTTTCTGTTAGGGAATGATTGTTTCTGTCTGATAAAAGATTTGATCCAGGAAGGCTGATGAGCCTTTAGGTAAGGTTGCAAGGCAACCTTAATACTTCATACATATTGTGATGAAACTGTTTTGTTTCAAGCTTGCCTCAGGTTTTTCCCCATGTTGCCTTATTGGCACTAGATGAGATTCGACATATAGAAACCTGAAAATATTTCTCCACACTTCCCTTAAACCTCACGAATTGTAGAATATTACAGCTTGCCTCCTTTTTTCCCCAGCTGTATTCCTTTTGGCCTTACCCTTAAACCCCTTAAGGAAAAGAATTCTGGGGGGTCTCATTGATGTGTATGATCAGTATTAATCAATAATAGTCTCTCCGTGTCCATATCCTTGGTTTGCATCCCATACAGGCTGGTTAGGTCTGAAATTTGTTGCCATCTGATAACTTTCTGCTGACCTGTGAGAAATGAGCTCCGCTCCAGACCTCACTTAGTGGGAAGAAGTTTCTGATACAGAAAAGCTCATTCGCTGCTTACTGCCTATTTGCAGTCTCAGCTGAGGTGCCAAGGCAAAAAATGATCCTGGGAACGGAATTCCTGTGATGTTGTTATGATATTACCTTGGTGTGGAGGAAGTGACTTCCTATGTAAGAAATCGTTCTGCATGCGCTACTTTTGGTTTTGTCAAAGGCTGTCTTGTCAAGAACCAAGCAGCAAAACTGAGCACTGCTCATGTCCTGAATGTATTTTGTTGGTCGTCATCTGCTGGCTCTTTAGACTTCTGTTTGCTCTCTCATCCAAAAAGAAGAACTTAGGGGGTTAGTTAGAAATGGAAGTTATATATTTTGGATCCTAAAAAAATGTGGGTATATAATATTAGGCGAGGACTGTCTCATAAACACAAAATTCTGGTGCTCTGAAGTAAGTTTTGCCTCTGGTTCTGTCATAGGACGCCTGCCTCTGACTTTGGGAAAATCACATTTCTCATATGGCTATCGGCTTCCCCTCTTTAAAAATAGTACTTCCTTTGTCTCTTAGGATTCTTCTCTTAGGATTCTGGCTCTTTGCTGCCTAGACAGCTTCAAGTGACACAGTGCAGTTGTTGGAGGAGTCGCTTCGTTAATTGTGGGAAACGTCAGCTCAGCTTCCCGCTCTTGACAGAGTTTTCTTGTGTGACCTCTGGCAATTTACTTGGCATCCCTGTGCCATCTGTGAAACAGGATAACAGGCCTGCGCTACTGCAGAAGAATATCCCAAGGGTAAATGTTACAGAACGGAGACGCTTCGGCTGTGGTTCCACAGCTGCCGAGGCTGACCTAAATTGAGATCGCTGTGATCCGGCCCTGCCCTCCTTTCCCATGAGCACATTTTTCTCCCTTGTGCTGGTATCCTGCAGAGCTCAACCGGCCACAGACTGATGGTGCTTTTTTTCCTCCCCCCCACCGCCCTTCCAAGCAAAGGATAGATTTTGCTCAGTGCAGCTTCTGGAGGTGTCTCACCAACTAGGTATTAATGTCAGCACATGGCAAGGGTGAGGTGCTGCAGAATAAATGAGGAAATAGAGAAACTCAGGAGTTTGGACTTGCAGTGGTTGCCAGAAACCTGCAATCTAGGTACAGACCAGTACAAAGAATTGTATTCTCCGTAAGGATGGTATCCAGATTGTCTTCGCTTGAAAGCTCATACAGAATAGTGTGAAATGCTAAAAAAAATCTAAAAATTCTAAACTATTAAAATCCAGAGAGCTTTCTGCAGCATTGCTTAAATGTGTTGAGAAATTATGATCCACTGCTCGTTTTCTGTATCCCATGCAATCCTGGTATTACTTGTTCTTGAATTTACCTTTTTATGCTGAGTCAACTCCTATTTCTCTGCTATGCAATTCGTAGTCTCTATGAACTCATTCTGTGCTCAGGAATGTATTCTGAACGTCAAAGCAGTTTATTCTCTTTTGCCTTGCCCTTTTCTCTTGCAGAACAAACTCACCCCTCTTCCATATTACCATAAATTAGGATGAGGTTGCTCTCCCTGTTTCTTTTTTAAGATGCTACAAAGGCAACAAAGAAAAAGAAAAGGAAGATGCCTGAAAACAGCATATTTGACTTTACCTAGTTTCCAGTGCGCAGAGCAGGAGACTTTATGCTAAGACTCCACAATTTGATCATTCTAAAGATGTAGGGAAGAGTGTTGATAAATGCAGGGTTTCAGTGAAAAATAAATAGTTCTCAAAGATATCTCACAAGAAACAAATCACTTGGCAAAATATCTCTGGGGTTGTACTACTACTTTTTTTTTTTTTTTAGTTTAGTGTTCCTGCTGGCAGCAAGCAGCAAAATGTTATAGATCCATGTTATACCTTATAAACAGGTGCAGGCACACACACATACGCACACGTATCAATGTTTAAGAGCAAGTACCAGTGCAGCACCCTGCTCTGGCTCCTTCCAGGGCTATTGCAGAAGCGTGGTCAGCTCATAGTCTGTATTTGGAAACCCATCAAGAACCTGCCAAGCAGGAGAGGTTCCCCAAATCGCCTTACTCTCTGAGGAAGGTTACTGCCTGCAGGGATATGAGACTCATTTTAGGGTGCTGGGAAGAGCATTTGGGGATTGGGAAGGACTTACTATGGGATGTTTAAAGGAGGGACCAAAGGTGGGGAAAGAGAGAGATCAAGGTGCATTAGAGGCTGAACAAGTGCGGGGAAATGCTGAGGAAAGGGAATATAAGAGGCCTGTTGAATGTGAGCAGGTTGGTATGGTTGTCTGGTGATGCCTCGTGCCTAATCAGTCTGTCCTATTTTCCAATTAAGCTTTATTTCTAGCTGTTTTTCTGGGTGAGGGAATCACTGCTCTGTGCAAGTTTATGTATGGAAATCTAAATCCAGCTGGCCCTTCTGCATTTCAGAAATCTGGCTGTTGAATACGAACATTGGTCCATCCCCACTGAATTTCTCCAGGACATCCTGAGCAGAAGAGTTTGACTAATGTGATTATGAGGGTAGACTGTGCAGAAGTGTACAGCTGGTTTTGTTGACAGTGCAGTAGACTGTTACTAATGCTTATAATTGATAATAATGTATTTATTTAAAAATAACTTCTAGGGAATTTTGTCATCTATGCACATGTGTGACTTCTCTGGTGCTTTTGGAGGGTGAGACTGTTATAAAGGGTGAGCCATCACATGAAGTTTGGCTCAGAAATGTTTCCTGCACCGATTTTTACAAGACAAACTCTGTATGTAATTGAACATAGAGTTGTACTTGTAGTATTTTGAAGCCATGACAGAGAAGTTCTTGAAGCAAACACCCCTTAGTGTCTGAGTCCATTCTTCTTCCAAGAATTTTCAAAGTACTAATTAGATTATTTTTTTCTGTGGTAGTTACAGTGCTAGATGCCGCCCTGCTGCCTTCCTGGTCTGTAAGAGCTCCCCTCTTAGATGTCAAACCCTGTACTTCATTTTTTTTTTTCTGGAGGAGAACTGTCCCGTTTTCAGAGCAGACCTCAGATTCAGCATGCAGTAGGTCAATTGCAATTATCTAGAAAATCCAGCACATTCAAATGTTCCTATTTTTTCTCCTGTGGACCTTCAATTGCGGATGATTGGGGGACTAAGCAGATGTTATTTAATGCTGCGAGCAAAGCAGCAGGAGATTTTTCCGGGTTCCTTGCCGTTCCTTGGTGGCAGACAAGGGAGGCCTAGCTTCTGTCAAAGGCAGAGTGCAGTGTTTTTGGCTGGTTCCCCACTGCTACAAAGAACTGGCCCCTTGACCGAGAGGAAACCTCTCTGCACTTGTGATCTGTGTAGCCTATAGGCCTTGATGTTATAACAGCCCTCAAGTGTTCGCAAAGAAAGCTTTTTATTTTTAAGCCACTCTATTTCCTTACTATTTGCTTTTCTTTTTGTTAGCTTCCTTCTTAAGCGGAGCAATGCAACACGAATGCAGTAAACATCTTGTCATTCCTGAACTGTGTCAGTTGCTCTGGGTCCATCAGGCCATTGCTACTAGTGCAGTGTTGAAAAGGGAGCTAATGTACACATCCTAGTGCAGACAGATGAAATAAAACACAAAAACAAATACGTTGTACAATTTCTGTGTGTCCTTCCTGTTTTTGTGGACTCCTGGACAGCACTGCCCTTTTGTTTTTATTTATTATTTTCTGTTTTCAGTGGAGCTCTTGGCTTGTGCCTTGTACCAGAACAGCATGACCCTCCTGAAATGTCCTCAGAACTCCTCTCCTTGTGCTCCTTGAGGCCTGCTGTACATTTCTTTAATTAGCTACTGCCAGTTTGCATCCTCTTGCTTTAAACTTTATCTGTGTATGGTTCTACTGCTTTATTCATTGCTGTTGCCAGTTTAATTCTTCATCTGTGTAGAGATGATGTGGCACATCTGCTGCACTGTTCGCTTGGCCCTGCCTTGCTTCTCTTCCTTCCTCTTCCTCTCACTTTGTCTCCTGTTTATGCCTTCATTGTTTCCTTGTGCTTTCAGTTTACCAGTACCTACAGCTAACAAAAATTTGCCCCTTAAAATCTTTGCCTTGCTTTAATCTTGTCATTTCCTTGATTTGTGAGTGTATATCACTCACAAAACTTCACTAACCAACTAACGGTTGCAGCTGATGTCAAGGTGAGTTCCAGCTGGATGTGAGGAGAAACAATCTTCCTTGAGGGTGCTACAGCGCTCTGAGAAGCTGTGGAATCAGCAGTCTTGCAGGTTTTCTAAATTTAACTGGACAAGGTCCTAAGTGACATGACACAGCCTTGAAGTTGGCCCTACTTTGAGCACTGGTTGGCCTAGAGGTCCCTTCTGACCTAGATGGTTCTGTGAGGGCAAACAGTATTACTGAGGCTAAACGGTCTCTTGCAGCAGAAGGCTGACCATTAATATTTTTTTAATGTTTAGGAATAACTAAGGCAGTATGTGAAAAAATGGTTGATACTTTCCTCTTCCTCTACCACAGACTTTTTTTCATAGAATTACAAAATCAACTGATTAAGGGAATGAAGAGGAACGAAGGTATAAGATTGGTTTCTAACATGAAGAGTAACTGAAGTTGCTTTTGGTAGGAAGAGTATCAGATATATTGAAAATTCATTGAAAGGTAGTAAAAACCAGTTGATTATCAACAGCAGTGCATTAGTTTCATATGAAAATGGAAGATTTGGGAGTTAGACTAGTATATTTAACATTTCTATTAGTTATAGGAGCAGATGAGACAAAAATACTCTAGTGAGCTTTGAAGATAATTTGGGAACTGTTAACCTCACTGAGAGCAGAAAAATAATACCATCGGGACAGTGGGTTTAGATATATAAGGGGAAAATAAATGAGATTCAACTTGGAGAACTGTTAAATTGGGGAAAGCTCTCTGAAGCCTATGTACTAAATAGAAGTAGGAAGATTTTCAAAAGAGATGTATGTGGTGATGAAAACAGCAGCTGATGTCTAAGAACTGCCTCTGAGTAGGTCGAAGAGCCTTCACCACGTGAAGCGTGAATAGACTGGATAGGCACAATCACCTTAACCTACTTGTCCAGGCTTTTGAGCTTGACCAACACGACAAATTGTTGGCAGAATTTTTTTTTTTTTGTACAAACTTTGTCCTATTCACATTAGTATTCTGGAGGTGCTAGGATGACCTGTTGGTAACATTCTTTTTCTGGAAGTCTTGCAAGAATAAGCTGGACTTGAAAATGACTGGTGGAATTGATTACACCTGGGGCTGTTCAGATCATGAACGAATTTTGCCACCATTATGGGAGTGTGGGGCTTAATGCCGCACCTTGCCAAGGAACGTGTTCGGGTCTTCAGCAGCCTTAGGAAAAGGATACAGAGCTGAAAGTGTGTTTTTGTGTGGTAGGTCTTCTGAATACCACTTGTGAAACAGCATTGTTGACATGTGTTTTGTATGATGCATGGTCTGTATCATTTCAGAAATCTCTGTAATCCAGAATGGCCTCTGATGCACAAACCTCTGATGCACTGCTCCTCAATAAGGTTTGTCAGTGCTATTAAGGGAGTAGATAAGTTTTTTTACTGTTCTTATCAGACCTGTGAGCAATTGTGTAAGAATAAGTAGAAGACTAGATCAATGGCTCACTTCCATCAAAGAGAAATGCATGGACCTGCTTTCAACAGGCTTGGACAATGCTGAAGTTTATTTCAATATTGTTTGTATTGCAACCCTAGGTAAGAGACTGAGGTTGAGGACCAGACATAAGAGCCATAAAACACAAAGGAGAAAATGATCCTTGTCTCAGAGTTTAGTGTAGCTATCATGGTATCCTTCAAATTCTTTATCAATTCTTTCTATTGTTCAAAACCTTCTCATCACCTTGATCCTCCAGCATGCAGAGTGATTCAGTCCTACCATGCTATAAGTGCCAGATGAGAGCTGATTATGAGTTACATAACTTATTAACCTATATGTGAAAGCATATGATTTGTGTATTTAGTCTTATTGCATAAAGGGTGTTGGAAAAAAAAATAAGCAATAGTGATTGACCTCAACTTTCTGGTTAGAAAAGAGTCTATACCACAAACTGTGTCTCTCTCAAATTAGTTTTGTATTATTTATTTATTTATTTATTTTTGGTTTTGTTTGTTTTTTAGAGGTAGTTAAGGATCAGGACAGGATTAGGATTAGGATCCTAATCAAGTTTTCCTTGCTTTTCTGTCGGCTACGAATTAAGATTTAGATAAGCGTGGTTTGTATCCTTTGAAAAAAAAAGGTTGGAACTAATGAGCAGGTTAAATCAGGCTTTCTTGTGAGGGAAAGTTTCAATCAGAACATAATCCCAAGGAGAGATGCTCTTAGGATGAAAGTGTTTCATGAGTTACAGGTCTGTGATAGTCTTGAAGATTTGTTGACTAGCTGAAATACAGGAATAAACATATACAAGTGGATATTATTATGTCATTAGTCTTTGTGTGTGTGTGTGTGTGTGTGTGTGTGTGTGTGTGTGTGTGTAAGTTCAATGGCTTGAAATGTCAGTAGTGTTTTCTGTCTGCAGTTTCACCTTAGCATTTATCTTGTGTTTTAGATGACTTCAGAATACCTGGCTAAGGTATTCTGTTCTCCTTTTGCTGGCGTGGAGATACTTGAAATTGAGGTAAGGAAATGTTACTCAGGCCCTTAGTGCTGTTGGAGCATGGCATGTGGTTTGATTTTGTGTCTGGTTTTGTGCATATTTTATGTAGAAAACAGTATCTGTGACCAAAAAAAAAAAAAAAAAAAAGACACTGTTATTGAGAGTGGTCTCCTTAAGCAGTGGTTGAGAACTGCAGGGCCTGCATGTCAAGGCTCTAAAATATCTTAGCATTTTAGAATTCTTTTTTCAGTGCTTAAATCAGGACAGCCTTTAAAGTGAACTCCTCCCTCCTTTCCCCTAACCGTGTTACTTGGATTGTGGCATTCATGTTGGCTCCTGCTCAACTGACAGCTTCAATCAAAGTCCACGTAATGCCTTTACTGAAGCACTCGCAGCTGCAGTAGACTGGCTGTCGTATGAGGCATGTCATTTCTTACTTATTTTTGGTTATTTACTTCATCCTGATAGGTGTAGAAATTAAAATAACATTCAATTTAACACTTAGAGTTTCTGCCTTCCAGGCAAGTTATGTCCTCTTCTTGGTAGGAATCCATAAATTTCCTTCCAGAATGCCCAGTTCAAGAAGAGCCTGGGACAATCTGACATGCCTGTGGTTCATGGGAAGACCTATGACTCTGATCATAGTCAGGTCTACCTTGACCTGATTGTGAATATTCACTTACACTTTCCATTGAAATGTGTAGTTGAGACTGCTATGCATAACAGGATTAGAGTTGAATTTGTGGCCTCCCGGCTGCCATTCTGTCTTGTATCTTTTTTTCCAAAAGCAAAATGAATGAGTCCTGCGTTTCTTTTATACCTATGTTTGCGGTTAACCTCAGTAGAGACTTCTCCTTTCCCACCTTTACGTTTCCCCTTCTCTCTCCCCCTTTCTCCTTTCCCGCTCCCATCCCCACACTAGTACAGGTTGGAGGTTGACCTGCTGGTCAGGAGAAGAGCCCTGAAGGGAAAGACCTGGAAGTTCTGGTGGACTGCAGACTGACCATGGGCCAACAATCTGCTCCTGTGGTCAAGAAGGCCAATGGTATCCTGGCCTGCATTAGGAGGAGTGTTGCCAGTAGGGGAAGGGAGATGATCCTCTCCCTCAATTCAGCCCTGGTGAGGCCACTTCTGGGGTACTGTGTCCAGTTCCGGGCTGTCTGCCACAAGAGAGACATGGAGCTATTGATGAGAGTCCAATGTGGAGCCACAAAGATGATTAGGGGACTGCAGCATCTCTCTTAGAAGGAAAGGCTGAGAGTGCTGGGCCTATTTAGGCTGCAGAAGAGAAGACAGAGGGGATCTTATCAGTGTGTACAAATACCTGTTAGCTCATTAAGGAAGACTATAAAATAATCCAGAAGGCTGTCAACCAATAAACTTTAAACTTTATTCACCAGCACAACATCGTTGTGATAACAACATCCACCATTAACTGGCGCAATTGTTACAGGGACTAGGGTTAGTAATTAGCAACTGGTAATTAGTGCAACTGACTAAAGTACACTTTTGTCCCAGTAAAATGCTACAGCATTTCTTCACCCTGAGTGTACCGAGGCTCTCAGCCTTGCAAGGAGTTGACAACTGCTAGCATATTTCTTCTCCGTGAACGTGCAGAGGGCTCAACCTTACAAGGAGTCCCAGGTTAAGGGGAGGCGAGGGATACTGACGGTTCAGCTAGAGGGGTTGGTCAGGTGTTGTTCCCAATCCCTCCTCAACTTGTCAGTGCTAGACTTTTTCCTTTATACTCTTAGGAGAGGAAAATGTGGATATGGCCATCCTTACAAGGTGTTCCTTCCAGAATGTTCGAGTGAGTTCCACAGAAGTTTCTGCTCTTTCCACTGTCAGTCAGGCGTGTTTCAAGTCCCCTTTCGAGTGCTGTACAAGTGTATCAGCTCTTCAGTGAGTTTGGTATTGCTGGCAAATTTTAGCAGTGAGACCACTCTGCCTCAACAAGTCTTCCCATTTCCCTGTCTTATTGTTGGGGAGAGTAACCAAAATTTCCCCATCATGTTTCTGCTGCTTTGTCAGAGTTTGTAGAATTCGGTGGTTTTGGTTGATAACTCTTTACTTGCCTCTGTTGTAACACTGGGAGAGAACATGTGAATGTGATATGGTCATCCTTGTTGGGTAATCCCTCCAGAATCTTCAGGAGAGTTCCATAAAACTATCTGCTGTTTTGCACACTTAGCGAGGTAGGATGGTCATACCTTCACAAGACCTCCCACCTTCCTGTTCTTGCTGTTTTCAGAAAGTGCATGTGGTTTTCACCCCAGTGTCCATCCGATGTCCACATCACTGTCCGTTTGTGCCTTTTCAGATGCTAACTCTTTACTTGCCCATCAATACCTTAAGGGAAGATGTCAAGAAGATGGGGCCAGACTATTGTCAGTGGTGGCCAGTGATAGGACAAGAGGTCAGGGGCACAAACTGAAGCACAAGAAGTTCTGCCTGAATTTGAGGAAGAGCTTCTTAACTGTCCAGTTAAGGTGATGGGTTGGTCTAAAACTGTCAGCTTTTTAGACTGAAGTCCGTAATATTCTTCCACTGTCATGACCTAGCAGCAACATCTAAAGAAATTCCAGTATCTTTGTGCCTGAGGATCCAAGTTTCTTCTCCCATATAAATATCTGTACTGCGTGATTTTTAAGAAATATACTGTTGAGGTTAATCCAAACCTTCATCTGTGCAACTGGTAAAACCCTGGGGCCAGATGGATTTCCTACAAAAGTAATTCCTTTAAATAATTACTAATCTCCTTTTCTTTCTTTTTTTTTCTTTTTTTCCAGAGAAATTATATTACTGTCTTTGGGGAAGGTCCTGCATTCTGACAAATACATACCTGTATGGGATTCACTCTCTAGAAGGGCAGAAAAGATGCAGAACACGCTGATGGGAAAGGCTGGAGTTTGTTGTGTCATTTCCTTTCTTAAATGAGGATTTCAAAACCTTGGCCAAGACACTAGCTAACAGATTGGAAAGAATAATTACCAAAACAATTCACAGAGATCAGATAGGCTTTATGCTCTGTAGGTACTCAATTGATAGGATGAGGAAGTTTTCTCTTGTGAGAGTGATTGCAGTATCAGATTACATAGCATCAGTTTACCAGTATTTCAGTGTCTCCAACTGTGCTTACTTTGTGTGTACGTAAGTAACTACTACTATGTCTACAGCGAGCTTTGCGCTCAGTCTTTCATGCCTTGGGGAGGGGTTGAGCCGTAACAGGAAATCATACAGCCCATCTTCAGGGTCAGAGGCTCACTGATATTTTTACATATTAGAACAAAATGCTAGAATCTTACTATAAGTTGGAAGCAAACATGGTTATGCAGTGCCCTTTCTATCTAAGTCTCGAATAATTCCAGCAAGGGGGATCCCATCACTTCTCTGACAGTCTGTTCTAACATTTAGTTTTCCCATCTGAGAGTTTGTTGTTGTTTTGTTTTGTTTTTCTTACCCCCGGACCAACTTTTCCCTTGAAGCAACTTGTTTATGTTGTTTGTTCTGTCACTATGCATGTTTGTAAAGAGAGGACCTCCATCTTCTACTTTTTACTACACTTTACTGACCCTTTAGGTGTTGGAAGATACTGTTTATACTTCTGGAAAGTGACAGTATTTTAGGTGGTAGGCAAAACATCTGGTCTTGATGTTTTGTCTGCTTAAAGCCCTTATATTCACATTTTCTATGCTGAAAATTTTATTTCAACGTAGTGTGTAGCACATCTTAAAGATGCCTTTAGTTGGCATTCTGCCCCGGAGCAGATCTCTTTTTCTTTTTCTTTTTGTAATAGAAGTCAATGCTTTTTGATTTCTCAGCATTATGTGAAATTTGTGTCAATAAAAAGCATTCATGTTCATTCTGAAGGGTTACTGGTTGCTCTAAAAATGTGTTTTGCAGATCATGCACACAGGGCTAGTGGAGACCAGCGTGTGAAATCTGAGAGGGCATCTGGTTAACAGAACTTTGCAGCACTAGTGTACCATGCCTAGTCTTGAAATGATACCCTTCTCCCCTCGTGGCCCCTCATGCACATACACACTGTTTGAGAATGTTGGATGCAATGCAGAATTCTGTTTGTGATTCTTTAAGTATTTATTCTTTATTTTAATATAACTATATTAAATAGAAGGGATGCTTAACACATTTCAGGATAATCGCAAGATAGACATTTGAAGGCTATGGTGTCTATGAACATTTAATTAGGGAACGATTCATTATTTTCTTCCCACCCCACCTGCCTACAGCTTGAATATTGATGTATCTTAAAAGACTCAATTAGAGGTCACTAATGTTTCAGAGACCCTACATACACATAGCAGACATATTAGCTGTGGACAAATCTTAGACATCTTCATATACTGAACTGGAAGCTCTGCTACAGAACAGTCATACACTGTCTTTGAGAGGCACTGAACTAGAGCAGTATTTTTTGAAAAGATCAAGGAACTTTTTTTTTTTTTTTTTTTTGCAACCTAATATGTAAACCTGGTATCGTTCTGTTTGGAAAAATATTCTGTGTAGAAAGAGAAATGGCACCTTCTTACTCCTCAGTTCTGTCCCCTTTGTTCAGAGATCCGTAGCTGCTGATCCTGTTAATAATGTTTTTTTTGTCCTCTTTAAACCTGTAGAGCTTCAACAGTACAGCAGTCTGGAACAGAGAAGGATCTCCCACCCCTCATATTCCCCATCTAAGGGCAATTTACTCACTACAGTTAGAATTTCCGAACCTATATTTTCAGGGTACAGGGCAGGAATAATTTGATGAAACTCTGGCATTAAACTACTAACAAAAAACAGACAATACACTACTGTATGGAATATATCGTCACATGAAGCTAGACTATGCTTGAAAAGCTAGGCTTGAAATTAGGGAGGCTTTGACAATAGAGAGAGAAGCATATTTGCCTATTATTGCTGTGAACATCAAAGCTGACCCCCTACAAGGCAAATTTGGATCAAACCTAACAGCATATTCCCTTATGTGGTATTGTGCTTTGAAAGCCTTTATCTAATTTATGTTGCCCCATCCTGATGCACACCAGTTACTAAGCATTTCTGACCCTGTATTTGGTAGATTCCTCTGAATCAATGTGCACAGCATATGATGCAGCATTATATTGGTTATTTCTGAAGCAAAATGCCAGTGTCCCAATTAATTTGCAAATGGAAAATATCTGCCTTTGATGAATTAATACTGTGCTGCTTCTAAAGGCCAACTGATATTTCATACCATAACTACTGTATACTTATTACATGCTTAAATGGATCATGGTAGATTGAATGGCACAAGTAATTCCTCTTCTGAAAACACTTTTTTTTTTTTTTTTTCGTCTTTTGCCTTTTTTTGTCTTTCAAATGCCGCTATCAGAAATTCTTGCAAGGTTTTTAGTTGCTGGCCGCTGATCAAGGGTATTTTGTTTTTTTCATTCCTGAGAGATGCTGATGGTACAAATAAACTTTTTCAAAGCTGAAGTGAATGTGGGCTTGGCTTTTGGGAAGGAGTCAAGTATGTGTGCATACATTCTTAACACTCCATATGAGGCTCTGAATGCCTGATGTTACAGCTAGCATGCAGCATTCTCACCAAGTGTTAATTTATCCTCCTTAATGTGAATAAGGTTATAAAACTATAGGTTATATATTGTAGCAAGACTTCTGCATTTAAAACGGCTCATTAATTAATACATAGGGAAAAAACGATTAGGTAATTGAACTGCTGTATATTTTTTGCGAATTGACAAACTGCATCATGTCAATTTGTACACTGTTTTTTTTATGCTTCCCTTTTCTCCTTTGTCATTTTAAAACTCACACTGCTGCAACAAGAGCTGACACTGATCACAAAGCTCATGAACAGCACCACTGTTACATAAACCTGCTGGATTACACTAAGAGGTTTACCTCGGTTTCTTTTTTACACCCTTTCTTGTATCTCGTGCAGAATAGCTGAGAACCATTTAGCTTCATTATTGTGAGGTGAATAAGATAGATGAAGTATCTGCATCCTCTGGGGATTCAAATCTCACTTTGTTGTTGCTGGCAAAGCAAGTGTTAATTGCATGACTCTTACATTGTGGACACATCCTGTTTTAATGTTGAAGTTGCAAGTATCCCATGCTGCGGCCACAAAATAAGCAAGACACTTTGCAGATGCTCCAATAAGACTGCCTTTATAAATCTAAGGAGCTCGAAGACATGAAGGAAATCCTTGGACTTTGCTCCACATAGATATTGCAGAAATTTGTGGAAACCATAGAAGAGAGTTCAGCAGAATTTAGATGGGTGAAATAAGACTATTGTGCAGTAGTTTGACAGGAACTTTAGAAGTGCTATTAATGGCACCTCAGGTATCTGCACTTTCTCTTGAATTTTTGAAAATATGATTCTCATGATTTCAGAGAGACCTCTCTCGAAAGACAAGAGGTGGTGGTGCTGGGAAATTAATAGGCAGTAACTAGGTGGTAGCTCTCAGGGAGAGCAGGGAATGGGCTGGGGATTTAATAGTGGCTACCCGTGCTTCCAGAGATTGCCGCCCTGGCTCACACTGAGGACCCAACAGAGAGGAACTTTTGTGGCTTGAACTCAGCCCATTCAGCTGATAACTTTCTGCTGTGAAGCTGCTGGCTCGGAGTCTTTGCCCAGATAGTTAACTCATTTGACAATTCAGCTCCTTAGTAAGAGCTTTGGCTTTTTGACCTGAACATGGAACCTGGAAGCAAATTTTACTTGGAAATGCTGCTGGTAAATAGCCTTTTGATGGCTCACCTGGCTCGGGGGAGATTGTTCTCCAGTGAGGCAATGAATCAGGCACTCTCAGCAATATCTTAAATAGGAGGCTGAGGCTAGTGATGAATTCAAAGGGACGGGGATGCAGATAATGCAGTAGGAGAGGTGCCCCATACAGACAGCTGTCTGTATGCCAGCTCTGACATAGTGGTTTTAAATGCCTCCATTCATGAAATCACACCTGCTTATGCTTACGTGCCAAAAATGAATATTTTACAAATGAAAGAATTCATTCAATTATGAAAGGAATGTGCCTGGAAGTTTTATGTCATGGCTTAATTAAATAGGTTGAAGAGATATGTGTTGTCTTTTAAAGTGAATGCGCACATTGTTTTCTTGGCTCTTTCTTCATGTGGAACTATTTATGTGAGTTTGTTTGTGTGATTGTTTGAAGTTTAATAGTTAAATTAGAGTGTAGACATCAGCTGCCACTTGGTTCAGAACATCAGGCTGCTGATGGATGATGGCCTCTCTAAAAAGGAGTAATTCTATTTGACTTTAAGGGACTCTTAAACACTAGACAGATGTTTCTCGTATTAATGAATTCTTCCTACACTGGCCACGAGGAGGAAGGGATTCTATCACTCATGACAGGCAAAAATGTTTTGTGCTGTTTGGTAACTTTCTTTAGTCTTTAGCTCTTGCAATTGGGAGTCATAAAAATATAAACTGTAATTTAAAGTGGGAGTGGCACTGTTTTAGTTTTGGGATCCTGTACTGCACTTTGACATTCCTTCCCCCTATCTCTGGTGCATTAGCATGTCGTGTTATCATGTGTAGTTGATCACAGCAGTCCCCTGATGTGTTGCAACTAATTACTGTGCACAGTTTTAAAACCTGCTGTCATAGGTATAAAATCTTAAATCTCCTATCTCAGTCATATGTGGGCAGTTGGCAGTAAACAATCTTTAAAGGTAATCCCAGGCACCAAATGCCACAGAATGGTTGGTGCAATGGGTAGTCCAACAACTGGGTCTTATTTTCATGGTCATGTGTGGCTGTCAGGCCAAGCCTGTGTACTTGCATCCAGTGAGGCCATGTTCTAGAAGGCTAACCTGAAGGATTAGGCCATTCAAAAAGATTTTACTTCTGCACCTTGGGTGAACAAGGATAGTTTTTGTGTCTCTGATAAATCAGCTGTGAGCTCAAGTGCCTTTATGCTTGAGGAAACAGATGAATTCATTTTCTCTCCAGTAATAATTTCAAGAAAAGGTCGCTCCTCATGGTGAAGTCAGAACTGCTAGTGTAGATGATGCAAAGCTGGGTGCTGTGGCTGACACACCAGAGGAATCTGCACAGGCAAGCGAGTTGAACAGAGAGGAACCTTATGAGGTTCAACAAGGACAAGTGCAGGGTCCTGCACCTGGGCAGGAATAACCCCAGGCACCAGGACAGATTAGGGGTTGACCTGCTGGAAAGCAGCTCCACGGAGAGGGATTTGGGAGTCCTGGTGGACAAGAAGTTACCCATGAGGCAGCAATGAGCCCTCGTGGCCAAGAAGGCCAAGGGGATCCTGGCCTGCATGAGGAGGAGCGTTGCCAGCAGGTGGAGGGAGGGGATCCTGCCCCTCTGCCCAGCTCTGGTGAGGCCGCACCTGGAGTATTGGGGGCAGTTCTGGGCTCCCCAGTGCAAGAGGGACTGGAGCTTCTAGAGAGGGTCCAGTGTAGAGCAACAAAGATGATTAAGGGACTGGAGCATCTATCATACGAGGAAAGACTGAGTGAGCTGGGCCTGTTTAGCCTAGATAAGACTGAGAGGAGATCTGATCCACATGTACAACTACCTTAGGGGAGAATGTAAAGAGGATGGGGCCAAACTCTTCTCAGTAGCAGCCAGTGACAGGACAAGGGGTAATGGGTACAAATTGAAACACAGTCAGTTCCATCTCCATGTGAGGAAGAGCTTTTTTCCTGTGAGGGTGCCAGAGCCCTGGCACAGGCTGCCCAGAGAGGCTGGGGAGGCTTCTTCTTTGAATATATTTAAAACTGTGCCACATGCTCTAGGTGCCCCTGCTTGAGCAGGAGGGTTGGACTAGGTTGTATGTAGAGGTCCCTTCCAACTTCAACCCGCTCTGTGATTCTGTGTTGAATTGAGGTAGCTGGAGATGTAATTCCTATGTCAGTAAGAATACATCCTGTCTCCAGATGCCTCAAAATCCATTTCTTTTCAGGGCCTTTTCTCTATATACTTCCTTCATTCTGGAATGCTGACTTAATCCTGTATCTGTGCTTAGCCTCCTTTTGCTTCAGCTACGTGTTGGTAAAGGTCGGGAAAGAAGAGCTCAATCTCTAGTAACCTCTCCGGTTATCGTGTGCTTTCCTTCAGATTTTGTATACACATTTATCTGTCCCAGCTCCACCCCCTGCAAGTGACTTCCTAGTGCATAAGGAACTGAGGGTCAGATGATGCAGTTGGATGCAGAGCATGAGCTTTGCTCCATCATCTCTCACAAAACATTAGAAGAGAATCATTTACTAGTTAGACTAGCATCCCTGGGGATCTCAAAGTCAGGCCTTGCCTAACTTGACAGATTTTATAAGTTCTATATTGTAGAGGCAGGAACATGCAAGTCCTGAGAAAAGAGTGTTTTCTGTCTCTCAGATAACACTTAATTTCAGTTATTCAGATTTTTTTAATGTTACTTTCCTTTTAAACTTATCCCCAAACCATTTTTTTTTTCTAAACTGAGTTTTCATTTGTATATCAGGGATTTGGGGGTTTATTTTTGCTTTTAGCTTATTTGTTCTGCTTTGAAAAAAGAAATAGAGACTATCCCTCAGAGAAAGTCCTCAGTCATAGGCTGTTCTTTCCAACTCTTTTTATACTTATCTCTTTTCCATGGCATTCCAGGATTCTGAGTAATTTGAGCAGTAATTTGAACTGTTGGCTGCAAAGACATAGTCGTCGAGTTTATGTTCAGCCGCCTAGTTTCTTTTGTCTCCTTAGAGCACTCTGGGGAGGGCTTATATAATGGAAGGCTTGGTCAATATCCTTTACAAGAAATGAATGAATTTACACCCCATCTCCCTGGGTGGTATATACAGTTGTGTATCTCATGGGCCTCATGTAGGGCCCATTATTGTTCCACAGTCATGTAGCAGGATTCTTAAAATTCATGCTTTCTAAAAATAATTCATTTGAAAATAGTGCCATGGTTAGTGGTCTACCCAGAGCCAAGGGAGGTCTAGACTCAGTTTGTTCTTCTGCCAGATAATTATTATTCATCCTCAGCAAATGTCTTGGTCCTCAAGTTCCCTGTATAAAATGGCAACTGTAGGGGTGTCTTATAATGGAAATAGCAAGGTAATATGTATGATAGTCATATTAGATGATAGATAGAATGTGCATATATCACAGTGCCTACAGTTAGGATTTTGCTTTTTTAAAAATTTGTAAAATTTTGTCAACGCTGGAATCATGGGGGTCATAATACCAGCTTAAGATATTTTTGCTGAGACTTCAGCATTTGCTTCTATTCTTATCTCTGTCAGTGAATCAGCATGACCTTTTAGGGGACTGTCTTGTAAATGGATCAGCAACTTTTACAAAAGGAAAAATATGTATCAATGTTGCTTAAATATGTTTTTATCTGTATTATATCTCTATAAATACATTGTTGTGAACATGCATGTAAGTTTTGCCAGTTGCCTGCTCTGGTTTGCAGCATGGCTTCACAACACAATTTTGTGTTCGCAGGACAGCTGAAGAGATCAGAATCAAGTGCAGGGGTTACAGGAACGCTGTATTGTGTGTAATGACACTGAACTCCTGGTAGGCTAAAACTAAGGATAGGTAGGACAAAAAAAAAAAAAAAAAAAAAGCCACGTACTTGATGATTTACAATAAAAACTGGAATAGTTGGGATCTCTGTTTTGAGGACTGTGGTATCCTGTGCCGAGGAGGGAACTGTGTAAATCAGTATCAGTTGGAGAACCGGCTTGCATTGTTATTAATACCTTGTTATTAATGCTCTTTCTTTTCCTTCCTTCTGTCATTCATACTGTGACATTCCTTTGCCTACCTAGAAAGCAAAAGTCCTCTAAATTCTTTCCTTTAATACTTGAGTGAGCCATTTTGATGTCATGGGCTGAAGTTTTTTTGTTTTGTTTTGTTTTTTCCAGGCACTTTTGTGTGGGATTGAAATGATTTTTTCTGTGTGGGGGAAATTTCAACAACAACATTCTGTGATTCAGTAATGAAATATTAATGAAGTAGAGAATGGGTTTTTGAATGCTTTTCATGTTCAGTTTCCTCAGTAGAGATCTGCAGTGAAGCAAAACGCATTCTTTCCCATGCTGGGTTTACCTTGACAGATGGACAACATTGGGGTACTGCTAAGGGGGCTCTTACAAGTTGTAGTAGAAGGAAAGGGTGTCTAATCTGTAATGCTGCTCAGTGGCCGCTGATTCAAGGGGCAGAATGTTACTGAAGCTTGTAAAACCTCTCTGGTGGCACAAGCCTAACCCTAAGAAAGTCACTGGTTTCCTTTATACTGTGCAGAAGGGCTGGCTGATCAGGAGGTTTTTGTACTGCTTCCTGTTGCTCAGCTGTGGATGTTAAAGGTGGGTATGGGCCATACTTGTTTCTTTTGTTGTTCGACTGAATAAAAACTTCATTTTGAACAAGTTGTGGTTAGATTTTAATGAAAGGTGTATTCCAGGAATGGTAAAGAAAGCAAATATTTTGTAATATTTGAATGCAAAAATATAAAATTTTCATGTGACCCAATAATGAAAACTTGTTAAAAAAGAAAA
This sequence comes from Nothocercus julius, assembly GCA_013398735.1. NCBI lineage: Eukaryota > Metazoa > Chordata > Aves > Tinamiformes > Tinamidae > Nothocercus > Nothocercus julius. Next base: position 1,588,801 of record VZSV01000129.1, on the reverse strand, counting down.
AAAATCTTAGGGTGAAGAATTACTTTTTTGGTTGTTTGTTTTAAACCACAAATAGAAAATTTCCACTATTTTCCAATCTGATTGCTGGATTTGTGGTTTTTTTTTTTTTTTTTTTTCTGCAAAATATTCCTTCAAAATTTTTAACCTTGGGAAGATCAGATAAATTATTATTGTCATGTAGCAGTTGGAAGTCAAGGCAGAGATTTATAAAGCGTTGGTTTTCATGTGTGGAAAGAGAAAACATTTTTTCCTCTGAAGATATTAACTCTTTGTTTTCTAGTCTGTCAGTGAAATTTTATGACAGCTTGAAGTTATTGTGTACCTATTAAACAAAAGTAGTCCTGCATTGACAAGCCAATGGGTGCAGGGGAAGAAAAAATGCTTTAAAATACTTGTAATTTTTTGGTTTTTGGCTGAAGGCTTAATTCTGCATGGCAAGTAAAAACCTGTGAAAGATCTACTTAAAGCATAGAGTTGAAATGGCACAACTTCACTCAGGCAGTAATTAACCTTGCAAAAAGAAGAGCTTCTTGAGGTTTCTGAAACCCTTCTCAGACAGGCCTGAAATGCTGCTCATCCCCCAGGTTCTAATGGTTCAAGCTGGTACCTACAAGTCACTCCCATGTTTTCTTGTAAGCATATTGGCCCTTGATGACTGCTCGCTGTGAAGTTGGTAGGTTCATCACAGACATGTACAGAAATGCCTCTGTGGTCACTGCTAATTCATCTGTTTTTTGCATGGGTGTTTTGTCTGTGTCCCTTTGTGCTGCACTGGACTGTATGGACTACTGGGTTGTTATATTGCGGTCACATGATGGAGAGACCTCATGCAAGTAGTTCTGGAATGAATTTTAAAGAACAAAGTGGATAAACATGTTTGATGTGTGCTTAGGCATGTGGTTTAAATACTCTTCTAATGGGGAGCAGAAGAGATGAGATAGAAGTTACATGTACATACACTGTTTATTTCATGGCATAGAATAGTTAATGGTGGAGGAATCTTGTCACAGAAAAAGCCTATCAATAAAGATGCAGCCTAACTTTAGGATGTAGATTCTGATGATGTTATATAAAAACAGTATTTTAAGGGGTTGTCAGCCATAGATGTCAAAGATTGAAGAAATGTTATACTGTCTTTTCTCAGAGGTATCTTACAAAATAATTAATCAGTGCATTATAACATGTATGTTAAAAGGTTCGTTGAAATTCTGCCCAATTTTTGCCTTTTCTGGTAGCTTCACTGAGAATTGCCTGCTAATACCTATACCTTATTTACCAAAAGAAAAGAATAACCTGAATTATAATCTGTTTCATTGCTTTGTGCCATCGGTGCGCTCTTTTTACACTTACGTTCTACTGTCTTATGATTACATAATACGAAACGCCCCCCGAAGGCCCAGGATTTCCCTCCCTGCGCTCGCAGCACTCGCTCCTGCACACGTGCGCGCTCGTGCCCCCTCTGTTCGAGCCCTGGCTGGCACGTTGCACCGCGCTCTGGAAAAGCAAGCAAGCGCTCGGTTCAGCGCGGCTGATCCACGGGCTACGCACAACACAGAACGACCGATTACTCTGCGCAAGAATGGCAACATGCTGGTTAAATAGCGTGTTAATAGGTGAAGGTTTGGATACCCTAACATTTCAGAATTGTTTGATTATTCTGTGAGAGCAGCTCTGCCTTTCGTGCTATGCTTAATTATGTCACAGTTGATAGTGCCACGCTATGCTCATGCTTAACGGACACACGCGCCTATTCGATGTGTTAGGCTGTTCCGGTTCCTTGTCCCATGACATTTGCTTCAGTCAGGGAAAAAACCCGCCAGTGCACGTAGTTACTGTTCGTTTCATGAGCAGGCAGAGGTGAGCTCTGGCGAATCCACCCGTTTGCGGTGTTTTATTGCGTGACAGGAGTGTCATTACCTCGTGGCTCCTTCTCATAAACAGCCAAACAGTGCTTGACATTTAAAGAGATTTTCTGTTGTGCACTTGTATAGTCAAGAGTAATTTTAATCCTATTAAAGATATTATGTCATGGAGGTGTGCCCCGGGGGAGAGGGCTGCTGCTCATTGGCTGGATGGGAAGCAGAGGGGAGGGCAGAGCGAGAGGGTGGATTTATTACTTGATAGTTAGGTCAGGGATTTCTGTGAGAAATGCCCAGTGGTTGCAGTTGCTGATGATTTCACGTCAACAGCAGTGCAACGCAGCGTGCTCCAATAGCTGAGTACTGAATGAGATACTGCAAACCGGTGGAAAAAAAAAAAAAAAAAAAGAAAGCAAAAAAAAGAGCCAGCGTATGAGAAGCAGCCAGAGAGAGCTAGGGAGGCAAGCTGAGAGCACGGAAAGTGCTCGGGCTAGAGGGAAGTCTCCCAGGTGTACTGCAGAAGCCTTTCGGAAATGGATGCAAGGACCATCTGCTGCCGATAGATCAGGGACTGTGGACTAAGGACAGAGCGAGCTTATGGCTCTTTTGAATAAAATTGAGGTTCTGCATAACTGATTCATCAAGATACATCATGAGTATGCTTCTGCATGAGATATTAATGTATGAATCCACACTAGAGATAGAGTACAGCCTACTGGGGTATATAAAATGAAAAAAAGCAGCAACAATGCAGGGAATATGGCAATGAACATTGCAGTGATTATCTGATTTATATGCAAAGAAAAAGAGAAGCAAAACACAGCAACTTTTGTAGTACTATGGAGTTTGCGAGGCACTGTATTTAATGCTGAGAGATGCTAAACATTAAATCTGACAACACTGAAAAGAGAGATCATGGAGAAGTCAAGTAGTGAGGATTCTTCAATTCACCGGAGTCCATCTTTGGATAGCAAAGACTCTGACTTTGCTAAACCTTCTACCTCAGGGAAGCAATTTGGTCGAGGTTTTACTGCTGGAGCTTTCTATGGTACAGCTGGATCACGCACACAGAGCCACACTGGGGTCGGAACTGGGACCGGCGTTGGGACTGGCAAAGAAAGTGACAAATACAGTGCACCCAAAGGCAGCAAATATGTGGTCTTTTATCTGGATCTATCCTTTGTTTTCCTTTTAGAATTTAAGAAGTGCAACATGGCAAGAGGCTGCCTGTGTTGTTTGAAATACATGATGTTCCTTTTCAATTTAATATTTTGGGTGAGTACTGTCTTTTTAGTTGCCTTCATTTGTTAGCGTATCCTGTACTACTGCATTATGTGTACAGTGCATCTTTAAAGAACTACAGTAAGCTCCCCCTCGTTTCTCTCCCTCTCTCCCCTACACGTAAGGAATATTTTCAGTGTTAAACCTATGCATAACGGGAAAATATACTTGTTTTCTATGTCTTTATTGACACATACTTATTGTACTTTAACTACCAATTCTTAAAGATCATGGTTTTAATGTGTGTTTTGAGCTGGGCTATTTAAGGAAGGGCAAAACTGTTTCGGCGTTAAAATCCTGTTGTAGCAGGATTTTTACATTCGGTTGTAATACCTCATGTTGCATTAAACTGCAGTTTAATATAAATTTAAAATACAGCCTCGTTGCTGCCATAAATTCATTTTCTTTGTAAACTTCACTTGAAAAACTGCTTTTTCATTTGAAGAAATTCGTTCTCATTTCTTCATTTAAAAAGAAAAAAAAAATCATGCATGTTTCTGCCTCCTAAGGTGTCAGCCTAAATGTGGAATGATTGGAATGCTGAATTAATCTGTATTCAGTTTCAGCCGCAGTTGTCCAAACTGGCATGTAAAGTTGGAAAGGAGTGCTTTCTTTTGAGGGATCAAAATTGATTTTCCTCCAGCAGCCAAGTGGCAAAGGAGTTATAAAAGTGCCTTAACAAGCAGATTAAAGCATAGTGAATACTTTGAGCAAAGTAATGCCATGGAGAAGGGAGGGAAATAAGGTTGAATTCAACCATCAGCTGGGCATCCTTGAATGAGCAGTAAGAGTGGGAAAATCAGAAGCTAATTGAAATACTGATTTTTTTTTTTTTCTGGTCAATTCAGCCCAGCATCAAATCAGTTTCCTTAACTGAAATCAAAGGCTACTGCTTTCTTTATGGTTTTAATGCTTGGGCACATGAAGAAAATGATTCAAGGTCGTAATCCAGAAGTATGGAGTGTGCTTCAGAAGTAAATGAAATTATCTGGACTTATTTTGGAAGAAGGAGAGGCATTAATAGTCTAGCTCAGAGAGCTACCTTTGCTGCAGAGATACCAGTGTTCAAATTAGGAGTCTTACTAAGAGCCTCTCTGTTTGTCATGACCCACTTACTGAAATAACCTTTAAGAGCAAGAGGTAATGGGAGATTTGGTATGGGGTTGGACCAGAGCAAGCATGCATCAGTGAGCCGTAGCGGTGATAGACTGAAATGCTGCAGCCACTGAAGGAGGCTTACTTAAATAGTAAGGTGGAAATGGTGGTTAAATAGAAGATGGGACTGGCCTCTGAGAACAGCGGATCCAAGTTCCTCGCTTGGCCCGTTTGTTTGTTGGTTTGATTGGTTCTTGTTTTGCTTTGCTTTGTTTCTGCACACCAACCAGAACAGAAAGTTTGCAAGTTTCCTCACCTGTTTCAGGAATATATCCAAGACACCAGCTTTATATCAGATTGGCTAAATGAGCCAAAAGCTGCATTTCTGTGACACTGTGGAAGTATTTCTATTTTTCTTACGCTGTACGTTGTGATTAGTTTTTTGCTAGTTTTTGCAGAGAACATTGCTTATGTTCGCTGTGATCAGCCATTAGTAACACCTTACCATGTGCCTTTAGGCTCGATATCTTTTTTTTCCTTTTTATCCCCCTCCCAAGCAGCATTTTTATTAACTGTGTGCAAGCAGGCCTTCCCTATCTATTTTCCCGTTTCCTGAACTTGCACAAAGTATTTCCAGCCTCTTCTCTGTGCCCATCTCTGTATTCTAGTTACTCAGCTTCTACTGGACTTTGGACAAGCACATTGCTTCTTGTGTTAGGACTTACCATGTGGAAAAGGTCACTAGTATCCCTGTACTTTCTCAGCTCTTACTCTAACCTCAGAATCCCCTTTTCTCTCTTCTCAACATGCCTTTGCTTTCTGTGTTTTTACCACTTTTCTCACCATTATTAATCTTTGTCGCTGCATCTCTGATATTCTAGAAATGTTTTTTGTAAGAGCTAGGCTATGCAAAATGTAAATGGTGCTGTTGAGTGGTGAATCTGATGGTTTATAGAGAAAAGCTGAATGCAAGATATCAAATCCTTTTAAAGTAGCTTGCAACAGAAATTTGATCCACTGGCCTTGTCTAGATTGCTCTGAAGTTCTGCTGCTTTTTATGTTGGCTGACTTAAATCCAGTCTTACAGACCAGTCTTGAGAGCAGCTTTCCAGTGTTTTCAGAGGACTGTTGGATATTTTATTTTATTTTATTTTATTTTATTTTATTTTATTTTATTTTATTTTATTTTATTTTATTTNTTTATTTTATTTTATTTTATTTTATTTTATTTCATTTTATTTTATTTTATTTTATTATTTATTTTAATGACACGTTTTATTGTCCTGTGTCTTGGGGCACTCGGATGAATAAAACTGTCCTCTCCTTTTCTTCATGGAAATGCTAGCTAGAGTGAAGCACACTGCAGACAGGTGTCCCGTAACGTGCCCTCTCTGGCTTCATACCTGGAGCCGACACGAATTGCACCGTGGCTGTGACCGGCCTTGGGGAGTTCCCTCTATGCCCTTGCTCTCCCTGCTCTCTTGCCAGGGTCCCTCCCTCCCGCCTTGTAGTCTTCTGCTGGCCCAGCCCTGGGTTCTCCGTGCAGATTTGTCCGTATTTGCACTCCCACTGGGCCCTAAGGCACTCCCTGTTACTTGAATCCCGTCTTCCCCTTCAGCCCTTTGCTCCCATTCCCACGTTTGCCGATTCTCCACACTCCAGATTTCCCAAGAAAAAGCCTTCAAAGCTTCTCTCCCACAGCACTGCCAGGGCTCAGGCCGGCACTGCAGGGCCCCTCTGCAGCTTGAACGTCGCTTCCTTCTGAAGGTTTGTTAACGTACCCAAGTCCAAAACCATGAAGTTGTGGCCTTCCCTTGAGCAGTGCCAGACATCTTCTGTAATGCAAGGTGGTTTCCTTTAGGAAAAGAGAGACACCGATTTTTGAGCACAAAATCTCTCCCAGCCTGTAGTTTCAAGCAGAATGAGACTCCTGATCCCCTGAAGTGCATTTCCATGTAAGAAACAGGATTTTTATGTAGATGTTGATTTAGGCAAGTGGAGACGGTAGTGGGAAAGCCCCGTTTCAGGGAGCCTTTAAGCGGGGGCCGGCCCAGCAGCTGCGTGCTGAACGCAGCAGTTGACGGGCAGCCTGCCCGCCCGGTCGCGTGCCGCAGAGCTCCGTCGTTTTGGGCCTGCAGGTGTAGGCGGCTTGCCTCCTGGGAAGCGCTGCCGTACGGCAGGAAGCGGGTGTTTCTGAGCACCTCGTGGAGAGTTCCCCTTCCACGTGAAAAATGGTGGCATCCTTTGATGTCTCATGAAGGCTGGCTGCCTTCATCTCGAGGGAGCCTCGAGGTTGTTCCTGTATGTTGGCCCAAAGAAGGGCGTTCTTCTGTAGCATAAGAATCTTCCTCCATTATTTGCTTCTTGACAGCAAGAAAAGCCTGGGAAATACTCTGTCCATCACATGGCAGCAAGATGGACTTCTCCAGTCTGACAGCCAGCCCATACAGATTTGGAGACCACCTAAATGTCCATTTGAGGATAACGGAGACGTGCAGTGGTAAATAGGTTGTCTCTGGTTTTATGTACCGAGCATGCTCCTATTGGGACGGCTTTGAGAAAGAAGTGATGTATTGTTGCTGCCTAATGAAAATTCAATATTGGTGGATTAGATTCATGACAATAACAGACAGTTTTTGAAAATTAGCTACAGATCTATTAGTTACTCTGGAATGATGAATTCTGCCAAGCAAGTTGATCAAAGAGGGGCCTAACAGAAAATTGAAACTGAAGGTGCTTCTATACAGTATCATTAAGAACTCCAGGTATTTCTCTGTGGTCATCTGTGATTCTTAGCAGTTGTTCTTGGCCATCTGGCATTGCTTTCTTTTGGAGATTAAGAAAGTCTGAGCTGAGGGTTAAGCAAGCTTATAGTATTTAATTGTGTGGCTAGGATGATGATTTACGGCGAATTTATCTTAAGTGCATAATATGTTTTGCAAAGGGCCTGGGCTAGTACATATGTTAGTTGATTTAGTTTGCCTTCAGGAATATTCCTGTGCACATGTATGGAGATAGCAAAGTAGCCGATAGAGTCCTGCAGATAAAATTAAATATTTTATATGCATTAGATACATTTTAAATGTGTATATATATATATTATATACATTTTAATGTATATTTTAATTTTTACAGATAGCAGCTTGATTGTCAAGGAGATGGTAAACAAGTACAAAGATTACTGTATAGATGTTTATAGGATAGATTTCACTTCAATGAAATAAGGCAAAAGAATTAGATGAATTGTTTTCCCAGAAAAAAAAATCAGAAGATCTTACTACCTATAAGAAAAATTCTACAAAGCAGAAATTTCAAAAAAGAAATTTCTTTTGTGAAATGAGTTTCATAGTGTCCTAAAAGGGAAAGTTTAAAGTGACAGGAATAAATTATAAAACCTTCAGTAGAAAAATTTGCACATAATGCTTGATTGTGGATCAGTTTTAGTTTGTTCTATTCATCTAACTAAAATTAAATTTGTGTATTTCATATGCATAGAAAGACTCATAATACACATTTTGTTACATCTGAGTCTATTATTTATTATTTTGTTAAGTACAATAAAATTCATTTTATTGGAGGGAACATCTGGCAAGGTTCTTAAATCTTGATGTTTTCTTTGTTGCAAGTGGTAGGAAACTTAAGTATAGCCAGAAAGTCCCTTAATGTGGTTTATTTATTAAACTGACTTTAAATTTAGAATACATTTATAAATTTTATACATTTATAAATAAATTTTATAATAGGCTGTAGGCATTTTTCTCTTGCTAAAATAAAAGACTACAAGAGAAAAAACGTGGGCTGGAAAGTTAGCTAGTTGAGAAGTAATAGCAAAAAGTTAAATGCAATAAATTGTTCGCTTATTCCTTTCTGTGAAAATAATAGGGCCTGCTTATCTGAACCTGTTGGGCAGAGAGTCAAAGTTTGCGAGTAGGCTTTGTCCCTGGGCAAAACTGCAAGTTATCTTTCAAGTTTAATGACATATGTGGAGTCCTTGAAATGAGAACAAAATGACAACTTAAAACAGGGAACACAATCAGA